>CAWUFW010007365.1:600000-1017917 GCA_963921515.1 Calotriton arnoldi | reverse complement strand
GTCCATTGCAGTTCAACGCGCACAGGGGTACAACGCGCACTCGCACACATTGAAAGCAATGGGCCGGCCGGAGGCACCGATCGGTCCATTGCAGTTCAACGCGCACAGGGGTACAACGCGTACCCGCACACATTGAAAGCAATGGGCCGGCCGGAGGCACCGATCGGTCCATTGCAGTTCAACGCGCACAGGGGTACAACGCGTACCCGCACACATTGAAGGCAATGGGCCGGGCCGGAGGCACCGATCGGTCCATTGCAGTTCAACGCGCACAGGGGTACAACGCGTACCCGCACACATTGAAAGCAATGGGCCGGCCGGAGGCACCGATCGGTCCATTGCAGTTCAACACGCACAGGGGTACAACGCGTACCCGCACACATTGAAAGCAATGGGCCGGCCGGAGGCACCGATCGGTCCATTGCAGTTCAACACGCACAGGGGTACAACGCGTACCCGCACACATTGAAAGCAATGGGCCGGCCGGAGGCACCGATCGGTCCATTGCGGTTCAACGCATCACTATACATGTGACTGGCATAGGTCAGCATGCCTGTCTCAGATGGACATATGCCAGCCACAGATAGCTCCCAGGGAGTGAGGGGCACACCTACATCACGACAGCCTGTCCAAACCTTATCATAAGGCATGTAAGGCTGCATTTCCTATTGTGTGTATGTTGGTGTACATGTTGTCCTGTGGGTGTCACCTGTGGGCAGCCACCCCCAGGCTGTGCACGTGTTCATGGGGACAGGATCCTGGGTGTTACGTGTACGTGACCACTGTGATGTGCAACTGTTCATATCTGTGCATGTGTCATGGTCACATTTCACAGTGATGTTTGTGTATGTCATGTCACATACCCCGTGAGTCCCATGTGGGACGGTATGTTTGAGCCAGGGTGTCCCAGTGGCACAATAGTGATGGCCCTCCACAGTCTTTGTGCATGTAGTGTTTACAATGTCTCTGATTTCATGTGCACAATGGGAGACAGTCTCCACATCCACGTTGTGTGTGCATGGACTCTGATGTTGTGCGTGTGTGTCACAGACGTCCATGTCTGTCCTGCCATGGCAAGTGTGGCCACTACCTGTGGGGGCCATGTTTGTTTTGCTGTGGTGTACACATGATACTCCAGGTGATGCCAGTGTCCATGTGGCATTACAGGGTCCCTGGGAATGTGCCTGTCGTTGAGCTGTGGTGCCTGGGGCACATCTGTCCTCACATGTCACTGTGGGGGGTGACTGTGACACAGCATCATGATATCCAATGGGCCAACCTGGGACAAATTGATGCCACCTGTAGGACCGTGTTGACAGATGTTGGCCATGTATGTACCATACATGTCGTTCCGGTACTGCACACTTCATGTAGTTGTGCCTCATGATGATGTATGTTGGGATCTTGAGTGTGTTCAATGCCGCATATGTGGGGTGACTGACGATCTTGCTTACTTCTCCTCTGCACTGCAGGGCTCCTGCTGTCCATCGGCCATTCCCAGACCTGGCAACGATGGTGGAACGGGACAGCATCCGACGGTACCGCTTCACCAGGCAGCTGATTGAGGATTTGGCAGTGCAGTTGTCCCCACATTTGCAGCCTGGCCGGCCGTATCCTACAGCGCTGACCCCCAAGGTGAAGGTGATGGCAGCCCTACACTTCTTTGCCACCGGTACCTTCCAACATACTGTGGCGTCTGCTGGTGGGATGTCACAGACCATGTTCAGCCGTGTGCTCCGCGATGTTTTGGCGGCAATGTTGCTCTTCCTGAACCGGTACATCTATTTCCCTAGACTGCGACTGACTCACTGACGTGAAGAGTGACTTTTATGCCCTGGGGAGGATGCCGCATGTCATTGGCTCCATTGATGGGACACATGTGGCTTTGGTACCACCACAGGCCCAGGAGCAGGCCTACCGTAACCGCAAGCACTACCACTCGGTCAATGCACTGGTGGTGTGTCTTGCAGACATGACCATCACACACGTGTGTGCCCGTTTCCCTGGTTCAGCACACGATGCCTTTGTGATGAGGAGTAGTCGCATCCCCAGGATGATGGCACAGATGCAGAACCAGCGTGCCTGGCTTGTCGGTGTGTACTGACTTTGTGCCATTGTGTGTGATCTGATCTGTAGTATTCCGCCCACTTTTCCAAGTCAGCTGATGTGCACTTGTCTGTTCGTAGGTGACTCGGGATACCCCAACATGCCGTGGTTGCTGACACCCCTCAGGAACCCTGTGACACCTGCCCAGATGCGCTACAATGAGGCACATGGTCGGACCAGGAGAGTGATTGAGCGGACCTTTGGTCTCCTGAAGAGCCGCTTCCGCTGCCTGGACAAGACCGGAGGGTCCCTCCCATATGCCCCTGCGAAAGTGTGCAAGATTATCATCGTCTGCTGCATGCTACACAACCTGGCAGTGCGGAAGGAGTTGCCTCTCATCCAGGATGACGATGACCAACATCCGCCACCTGTGGAGGATCCTGGCCTGGACCACGATGCCAGTGACGATGATGATGATGATGATGGTGATGGTGATGTCCGCACACAGCTCATCACCAACTTCTTTAGCTGAATGTGAGTATCCTGAGGTGTCATGTGAATGATGTGAGTTGGCATGATGTGTGGGTGGTGCTCTGGTGCTGTTGGAGTGTGTCCATGGGCTACTTGACAGGATGTGTGTTGCGATGTGTGGTGACAGGTGGGCTGTACTCCCCAACAGTGTTGACATGCTAACTTGGTTCTGGGTGGGTATCTTGTAACATGTATTGTGCATGAGTTTTGCTGTTCTGTCCTGTACTGCATTGCTTTTGACTGTGTGTCATTTCTGTCCTTCACAGGGTACTTTCAGATTCGTTTGGTCAACTGTGTCCACCGACGGCGTGATTGCACATCCAGGCTGGTAGCTGTTGTGTCCCTACAGGTGATGTGCGCCACACCCATGGACTTCCTTCCGTCTACAGTTGTTGACTGTGTGCCCGCTACCAGGTGGGGTTACCTTGCATCTGTAGTGGTTACGGCATGTTGCTACTGTGTAATAAACCTGTGCTTCACTTAGTGATGTGCGTTGTCTGTGGTCACACATTTGACTGCCATTTGCTTACTGCACCTGTGGGCTACTTGACTACAACTGGGAATGGGTGTGGTGTCTGTGCATTGCACCGTCTTCCCTGGCAACATCAGTGTAGGCAATGAGTCAGATGGCCTAGGTGTGTATGTGTTGTGTAGCCCTGGTGGTGTGTCTCCCTCATATGTGTCACGTTGCCTGAACTCACATGCCTGTGTTGTCCTTGCTGTTGCAGTTCGCATACACAGTGTAATTTTGCAGTTCATCATCCCCATGACAGCACCCACGTTGGAATCACGACAGAGGCAAGTATGGTGTATTAGTGTGTTTATTGTGATACATCTGTGTTAATAGTGCATAGGATGGGTTGTGCTGTACATGAATCTTGCAATCCCAAGTTCCTAGGTGAATTGAAAGTCCAGGTAGACAGGATCCCCAGTATCGGGGCCACAGTTGTCTGACACATTGTTCCAACTTGTACTCCCCATGCAATGTGTGGGAGTAGTGTTGCCGTCAACAGGGTGAACAGTCTGTGCACAAAGGCGAAAATCCAGAACAGGTTCAGGCTTCCTGGGAGTTGCGCTTGGCCATCAGCCTCTCACTTTCCCCTCCTCGGACGACCCCTCTTCTTGGGGGGGGCCCTCAAGTGCAGGCTGCTGCGGTGCAGGGGACTCTCCGCCAGAGTCCTCCTCCCTCCCTGTGGCAGTTGCTGTTTGTTCAGTACCAGATGTTGTTGGCACACAGGGAGGTGTGGACTGGTTGCTGTTCATCTGGCGGAGGCATTGTAAAATGTCCCTGTGCACCGCCGTCATCTCATGTAGTACATCCCACTTGGACTCCACGCGGGACATGTGGGAGTCCACACGTGACATGTGTGACTCCACGTGGGACATGTGGGAGTCCAAGCGGGCATGATGGGCAGCCTGCTGCTGTTTGATGTCTCTGAGGAGCCCCACTACCTGGCTGAGCTCTCCGGTGCTGGACTGGTACGCATCAGCTATGCGTACCAGTTGTGGGTCTTCATGCACACCAGCAACGTCTGCAAGCAGCGACCTCTGTCTCCCACTCCTCCCACCACCCCTGCTGACATGTGCAGTGTGTGCAGTTGCACGCACAGATAACCCTGGTCCACCTTGGGGGTTGGTGGTGGTGGTGGTGTCCATGGCCCCAGGTTGGTCCAGGGTCACTGCGCTGGTGTTGCTCCTTATTCTGTCCATGTCGGCAGGGATGGTATTCGTGGTGACAGTCGTTGGAGGGGTGGGTGCAGGGGGTGCAGCTGGTGGACCTGCTGGTGCTGCAGCTGGTGGTCCTGCTGGTGCAGCATGTTGACTTGCACCGGATGTGCCAGGTTGTTCATCGTCCGAGGAGGACAGAGGCTGTACGACGCCAGTGAGCTCGGCATCCTCTTGTGCCTGGGACTGGGACTCCTCAGCGTCTGCTGCTGTGTCCCCATCATCACCTGTTTTTGGGAGACACAAACAATGTATGTCATGTTTCTGCAGGCATCAGTGGTTGACACACCTGACAGTTGTGACTGTGCCTCGGGGTGCGGGCCTGTACATTGTATTGTCCTAAGTCGTCACAGTCAGGGGTTGATATTGGTGTGGCACATTGTCCTGCATCATTTGGGCATTTCTATGTATTCTCTGGGGTGTGAACATGGTCTGCATTGCTTGGGTTTGGTTGACAGCCAGACCTCCTTCCCACCCACCCAGCCAGCCAGTCAGTTATCCCACCATGGAACGTGCTTGCATTGCAGGGAGTGTAAGTTGTCTCTCAGGATGTCAGTCAGTGGTGTCCTGCTGTTTGTTGTTGCACAGTTGCCAGCAGGGCCTTGTGCTCCCCACAGCAGTAGCCAGTGTCAGCCATCTTGTGAGTCCTTCTCCACTCCCTGTGATGTGAGCATGGTTCAGGGTGGTGTTGATGGGACAGTTGTGGGGGTGAGCTATGTCTGTGACTACGACTCCCATCATGCCATTGCCTCCACCCCCTTCCCAGCATGCCCATGCTTCCTTCCTTTTGACTCTGCTTCCCTGTGGGTTGGGCTGGCTGTGCTGACAGGATGGCTGGGAGTGTTGTCCTGGCAGTTGTTTGGCTAAGAGTCCCAAGAGTGTCCCTGTGCTTCACACAACATAACCCAGGGTGGTGGTGCTTTGTGGGATCTTGTGTTAGGATGGAGGGCATTGCATTCTACCAGGTGGGTACTGTGGAGTTTGTGTTGGGGGGGTGTGAGGGGAGGTGCTGGTGACTATAGTCAGTGCTGCGAGTCCTCCTTCCCACCCAGCCAGCCAGATATCCCACCATGGAACGTGCTTGCATTGCAGGGAGTGGAAGTTGTCTCTCAGGATGTCAGTCAGTGGTGTCCTGCTGTTTGTTGGTGCACAGTTGCCAGCAGGGCCTTGTGCTCCCCACAGCAGTAGCCAGTGTCAGCCATCTTGTGAGTCCTTCTCCACTCCCTGTGATGTGAGCATGGTTCAGGGTGGTGTTGATGGGACAGTTGTGGGGGTGAGCTATGTCTGTGACTACGACTCCCATCATGCCATTGCCTCCAGCCCCCTTCCCAGCATGCCCATGCTTCCTTCCTTTTGACTCTGCTTCCCTGTGGGTTGGGCTGGCTGTGCTGACAGGATGGCTGGGAGTGTTGTCCTGGCAGTTGTTTGGCTAAGAGTCCCAAGAGTGTCCCTGTGCTTCACACAACATAACCCAGGGTGGTGGTGCTTTGTGGGATCTTGTGTTAGGATGGAGGGCATTGCATTCTACCAGGTGGGTACTGTGGAGTTTGTGTTGGGGGGTGTGAGGGGAGGTGCTGGTGACTATAGTCAGTGCTGCAAGTCCCCCTTCCCACCCAGCCAGCCAGATATCCCACCATGGAACGTGCTTGCATTGCAGGGAGTGTGAGTTGTCTCTCAGGATGTCAGTCAGTGGTGTCCTGCTGTTTGTTGGTGCACAGTTGCCAGCAGGGCCTTGTGCTCCCCACAGCAGTAGCCAGTGTCAGCCATCTTGTGAGTCCTTCTCCACTCCCTGTGATGTGAGCATGGTTCAGGGTGGTGTTGATGGGACAGTTGTGGGGGTGAGCTATGTCTGTGACTACGACTCCCATCATGCCATTGCCTCCACCCCCTTCCCAGCATGCCCATGCTTCCTTCCTTTTGACTCTGCTTCCCTGTGGGTTGGGCTGGCTGTGCTGACAGGATGGCTGGGAGTGTTGTCCTGGCAGTTGTTTGGCTAAGAGTCCCAAGAGTGTCCCTGTGCTTCACACAACATAACCCAGGGTGGTGGTGCTTTGTGGGATCTTGTGTTAGGATGGAGGGCATTGCATTCTACCAGGTGGGTACTGTGGAGTTTGTGTTGGGGGGTGTGAGGGGAGGTGCTCGTGACTATAGTCAGTGCTGCAAGTCCCCCTTCCCACCCAGCCAGCCAGATATCCCACCATGGAACGTGCTTGCATTGCAGGGAGTGTAAGTTGTCTCTCAGGATGTCAGTCAGTGGTGTCCTGCTGTTTGTTGGTGCACAGTTGGCAGCAGGGCCTTGTGCTCCCCACAGCAGTAGCCAGTGTCAGCCATCTTGTGAGTCCTTCTCCACTCCCTGTGATGTGAGCACGGTTCAGGGTGGTGTTGATGGGCCAGTTGTGAGGCTGAGCAATGTCTGTGAGTACGACTCCCATCATGCTATTGCCTCCACCCCCTTCCCAGCATGCCCATGCTTCCTTCCTTTTGACTCTGCTTCCCTGTGGGTTGGGCTGGCTGTGCTGACAGGATGGCTGGGAGTGTTGTCCTGGCAGTTGTTTGGCTAAGAGTCCCAAGAGTGTCCCTGTGCTTCACACAACATAACCCAGGGTGGTGGTGCTTTGTGGGATCTTGTGTTAGGATGGAGGGCATTGCATTCTACCAGGTGGGTACTGTGGAGTTTGTGTTGGGGGGGTGTGAGGGGAGGTGCTGGTGACTATAGTCAGTGCTGCAAGTCCCCCTTCCCACCCAGCCAGCCAGATATCCCACCATGGAACGTGCTTGCATTGCAGGGAGTGTGAGTTGTCTCTCAGGATGTCAGTCAGTGGTGTCCTGCTGTTTGTTGGTGCACAGTTGCCAGCAGGGCCTTGTGCTCCCCACAGCAGTAGCCAGTGTCAGCCATCTTGTGAGTCCTTCTCCACTCCCTGTGATGTGAGCATGGTTCAGGGTGGTGTTGATGGGACAGTTGTGGGGGTGAGCTATGTCTGTGACTACGACTCCCATCATGCCATTGCCTCCACCCCCTTCCCAGCATGCCCATGCTTCCTTCCTTTTGACTCTGCTTCCCTGTGGGTTGGGCTGGCTGTGCTGACAGGATGGCTGGGAGTGTTGTCCTGGCAGTTGTTTGGCTAAGAGTCCCAAGAGTGTCCCTGTGCTTCACACAACATAACCCAGGGTGGTGGTGCTTTGTGGGATCTTGTGTTAGGATGGAGGGCATTGCATTCTACCAGGTGGGTACTGTGGAGTTTGTGTTGGGGGTGTGAGGGGAGGTGCTGGTGACTATAGTCAGTGCTGCGAGTCCTCCTTCCCACCCAGCCAGCCAGATATCCCACCATGGAACGTGCTTGCATTGCAGGGAGTGGAAGTTGTCTCTCAGGATGTCAGTCAGTGGTGTCCTGCTGTTTGTTGGTGCACAGTTGCCAGCAGGGCCTTGTGCTCCCCACAGCAGTAGCCAGTGTCAGCCATCTTGTGAGTCCTTCTCCACTCCCTGTGATGTGAGCATGGTTCAGGGTGGTGTTGATGGGACAGTTGTGGGGGTGAGCTATGTCTGTGACTACGACTCCCATCATGCCATTGCCTCCACCCCCTTCCCAGCATGCCCATGCTTCCTTCCTTTTGACTCTGCTTCCCTGTGGGTTGGGCTGGCTGTGCTGACAGGATGGCTGGGAGTGTTGTCCTGGCAGTTGTTTGGCTAAGAGTCCCAAGAGTGTCCCTGTGCTTCACACAACATAACCCAGGGTGGTGGTGCTTTGTGGGATCTTGTGTTAGGATGGAGGGCATTGCATTCTACCAGGTGGGTACTGTGGAGTTTGTGTTGGGGGGTGTGAGGGGAGGTGCTGGTGACTATAGTCAGTGCTGCAAGTCCCCCTTCCCACCCAGCCAGCCAGATATCCCACCATGGAACGTGCTTGCATTGCAGGGAGTGTAAGTTGTCTCTCAGGATGTCAGTCAGTGGTGTCCTGCTGTTTGTTGGTGCACAGTTGGCAGCAGGGCCTTGTGCTCCCCACAGCAGTAGCCAGTGTCAGCCATCTTGTGAGTCCTTCTCCACTCCCTGTGATGTGAGCACGGTTCAGGGTGGTGTTGATGGGCCAGTTGTGAGGCTGAGCAATGTCTGTGAGTACGACTCCCATCATGCTATTGCCTCCACCCCCTTCCCAGCATGCCCATGCTTCCTTCCTTTTGACTCTGCTTCCCTGTGGGTTGGGCTGGCTGTGCTGACAGGATGGCTGGGAGTGTTGTCCTGGCAGTTGTTTGGCTAAGAGTCCCAAGAGTGTCCCTGTGCTTCACACAACATAACCCAGGGTGGTGGTGCTTTGTGGGATCTTGTGTTAGGATGGAGTGCATTGCATTCTACCAGGTGGGTACTGTGGAGTTTGTGTTGGGGGGGGGGTGTGAGGGGAGGTGCTGGTGACTATAGTCAGTGCTGCAAGTCCCCCTTCCCACCCAGCCAGCCAGATATCCCACCATGGAACGTGCTTGCATTGCAGGGAGTGTGAGTTGTCTCTCAGGATGTCAGTCAGTGGTGTCCTGCTGTTTGTTGGTGCACAGTTGCCAGCAGGGCCTTGTGCTCCCCACAGCAGTAGCCAGTGTCAGCCATCTTGTGAGTCCTTCTCCACTCCCTGTGATGTGAGCATGGTTCAGGGTGGTGTTGATGGGACAGTTTTGGGGCGGGCAATATGTGTGACTGCAACTCCCATGATGCTATTGGCTACACTGACTTGGCCAGCATACACAGAATTCCTTCCTTTGAGTGGTCTTCACTGTGTGTTGGTGTTGTTGTGGTGGCTACATGTGTGGATGTGTTTGTTGGTTCTATTTGTGCCACTGCCTAGCTGTAGTTGTGGTTGTGTTTGTACATGTGTTGGCACAGTTGGATGTGACTTTTTTGATGGCATGTGTTGTGTTTCTCTGACTGACATACACATTTTGGGATGATTCTGTTCTGGTTGCTGTGTGATTGCTATGAGTGCATGGTTTGACTCTCCCCTTGACAGTGATGTGTGTGTGTTTTGTGGCAGTATATTGTGTACATTTGTTGTGTACTCACCAGGCTCTGGGATGTCCTCTAGTCCATATATGCTCACTGGCGGTAGGATGGCCCGCACCTTCTCCTCCCAGGGCCTGAGGTATATTGGCTTGGCAGGAGGGCCACTGCCGGTGTGTTGGCTGTTGATGTAGTCTTGCTTCAGCAGTTTCCGTACCCTCCTGCGCACGTCATACCACCTGTTCTGGATGTCGGTCTTTGTGCGCCGACATGGTGATTGGGCGTTCACCCTGTTGATGATCCTCTCCCACATCTTGGTTTTCTGCGACATGGGGGTCTGTTGGACCAATGTGCCAAACAGCTGTGGCTCTACCCTGAGGATCTCGTCTACCAGGACTTCCAATTCACAATCTAGGAACTTGTGATTCTTCTTGGGGGGCATGGTGATGGGTGGTGATGGTGAGTGATGTGTGTGTTGGTGTGCAGGTGAGGGTGTGTGAGTGTGTGTTTTGCTGGGTGTATGTGAGGTAGGTATTTGTTGGTGTGCTGATGGTGTGTGGCTTGTGTGAGGGATGAGCTGTGGGTGTGTGGTTGCTTTCTCTTGGGTGCTGGCAGTGGAATGGCATTTGCAAAGGCTCATGGTAGTGATTTGTGTCCTTTATATAGGTGGAGTTGTGGGTGTGTCTTTGTTCTCTGTCCCCACCCCCCAGTATTTATTGGCTTGGTAATTGCTTGTTTGGCCTTTTTTTGGGTGATTTTTCCTTTGTGTTGTTTGTGTATGTTGGAAACGTTCTTGTGACCGAGTCGGACCCTGCTTTGGTCTCGTACGGTGTTTTCCGTTTCGTTCACGCTGTGTTTGTGCAGTTTTCTATGCTGCGTACGCGTCGGTCGCGGTGTATTGTATTGCTTCGGCTCGGTTTTGTATGCGTGTCGGTCGTACGGCTTGTCCTCCGTCCGACTCGGTCGTGTTTTTCGCGCCTTGCATCGTACTTTGCGGTTTGGAGTTGGCGGGTACGTTTCGGTCGGATTTGTTCCGGGTGCGTGTCGGTCGGTTGGATTCGCGTGTTTTTCCGGCCGGATTGCTATTTTCCGTGCGGCTCGGTCGGTCGGCTTGGTTTCCTTACGTGTCGGTCGGATTTATCGCGGCTTGCATCGTATTTGGCGTGTCGGGCGCCACTGGTACGTCTCGGTCGGTAATTTTTCCGGCTCCGAGTCGGTCGGTGCTTTTTCCGGCCCGAATCGGAATCGACCCCATAGTGTTGTGTTTGGGTTTTCCGTAGATTTAGTTGCATTTGTCGTAGTGTCATTCACTAGTGCATTGGCCTAGGTGTAGGTAGAGTTTGTTAGTAATCTATTGTTATATTATACTATGTTATGTTGTGTGCTTTTTCATGATTAATGGCCTGATTATGAGTTTGGTGGTCTTGGAGCAGGTCGCCACGCCAGCGCCCCGCTCCAAGACCCCCAAACCCACAGTCAGTCCGCCCGCTGGATTACGAGTTGTAATCCTGATGGTAAGTCCTGCAGCGGTGGTCCTACACAGGTACCTCTCTAAGGCTCATAGGAGAGCCTTAGAAAGGCACTGAATTGTAATACAGCAGTCGAAAGTGAAACCAAAGGCTTTCCGACCGTCATCAAAATAGGGCCCTTAATGTCTTAATTGAGGTTAGTGAGATTCATAATATTTTTATTCATCAGTTTTATTTTAAAATATAGTTTTAGTTATTTTTTGGCTGATGTTAAAAATAATATGTATATTATTTCTTTAAATATAATTTTGTCCTACTGGTTTGGTGTATGTGTTTTTGTTTGTTGGGATTTTTGTAAATTATTATTTATTTTATAATAGGGTTTTGGCTATTGATTCTAAGAAGTGTACTGAGTTGTTTTTACAGCGATTTACCTTACATTGTACCATGTTGTGCACGTCTGTTGGTTTGTTTGCTAATTTTCTGGTTTAATGTGAGTGGAGCTTGGGTTCTGCCTTGTGTGGATCGGAAGACATTGTGCCATCCTTCCACTGCGCTGTTTTTTTTGGCTTCCTGTGCTATGGTGCTGTCATAAACATTCTACCATGGTATTAAGAATTTGGGTTGGCATCTGTGACCAGAGCAATGCAGTCTGCCAACCCAAGTGTCTTCAAAGTAATCCATTGTGAGGCTTAGTTTGTGTTCGTTTTGTGGATAGAAAGTCCTTTCTATATCTAAATTGTAGTGATTAGCTACCTCTGTGATATGGACATAGGCTAGAGCAATCATTGGCATTAATTTCAAAGGCAAATTAACTGTTTGTATCACATTCTACACTAAGGTCCTGATTACGAGTTTGGTGGCCCTCCTGCGGAGCGACACGCCAGCGCTCCCCGGGATGACCGCCAAAGCCGTCCTCACACCGGCCACTGGATTACAACTGTAATCCTTGGTGGGCAAATGTGCTGTGGCGGTCCCATTGCAGTGCCTCTCTAAGGCCCATAGGAGAGCCTTAGAAAGGCACCGCTATGAGACTGCCGCAGTATGTTACAGCACAGGAAGGAATGCACCATGTTGTGCATCCCTTCCCGTGCAGGAACTGGAGGTGCAAAAATACAGAGAAGCACAACATGTGCCCTCCTGCATGCACCCCCATGCACAGAGGCACAAGGGGGTCCTGTTGTTGCCTCACCCCCACCCTTTTCATGGCAGTCTCATTGCCATGAAAAGGATGTCGGTGAGGCAACTTGTAATATGCTCGGTGGTGCTGCAGCGGCACCGACAGCATATTGCAGCCTCTGACCACTGCACAACCACTGCAGGATCACAGATCCCCAGAGGTTGCAGCGGTCCTGTGAAAGTCTAACCATCAAAGTCATAATTCAGCGGGTGGACTGCCTGTCTGGCAGCCCACGGACCACCGATAGTCATAATCAGGCCCTTAGTGCAGATTATTGGGAATGTCTGCATATACTTTGTTTGAAGTAGTAGTAATAGACTTGTATGGCTGTGTGTGGGTAAAGTGTTAAAATGGTTTGAGTCATGGCTTATTCAAAATCAATTAATATTTTATGTGGGCAGTAGTAGTTTGTTTTAATTTTAATGTGGTTTAATTTTTCGTAGTAAGTGCTACTTTGTTTATTAGGTAGTAGGGCACATATGAATGGTATATTTGTGTTTTCATATTCACCATGTATTTGGTATATCTGAGTGAATGGTTTTGGGCACATTTTGAAGGTCCTATCCATACTCCATGTTTAACAATTACTTAGTTTTAGTATGTTTTCTTTAGAATATATTAGGATTTGTTTATCATTGTATAAGTTATCACATAGGAGGAAGGGTTCCTCATTATGTGTGGTTGCCAAATGTTCAGGTATTTGGATATTTTGGTATCTTCAAGGGGCAGGAGGGGTATTGTTGGTGGCTTTTTTAGTTCATGCAATTAAGCTTTTTAAGGTAGGTGTAGCTGGTAGTTGTACTGTGATTTGTTTGAGGACTTTAGGAGTATATCCTTTAGGATTTTATTTGTGGGCTCTTAGGAGCTAGTGCTTGCTTCTCTTATATCTTGCAATGCGTGTCTTACTTCTATTTCTGTCATATTTGGGGTATGGCTGTGCTCCCTAACATTAATTGCAACATCATATTTTGTGGTGGCCCTCCCACGGCAAGCATTAGAGTAATATTTAGTGCATTTCCAATTGACAATTTCTATTGCTGTACTTTCTTGGATGGAAGTGTAGCCCATGTGAGATAATAATTGCTTTCATTTCTGTGAGGTGATGTATCCTGCTCCTTCTGTCATAACGTCTAAAAATAGAGTAATAGTATATATTATTACAATTTTAAATTGTATAATACATTTGTCATTCACATACAAAATTACGCATTTCTGTTTTATACTTGCATGTATACTCTTGATAGATGTTGTACACTTTATTAGGTTTCCCTTTGGGGGTGTTGTAATGGGGAGCAGGTGGTATCTTTTCTGTTGGTTTAAAAAAGTACTTTACTTTCATTTTAAATGTTTGTTTGTTGGTAGGTAGTGGGGGCTGAGTTAGTTAGGTTTAATTTTTTTACTGTTTTAGGGTGACTTCCTGTTTAGTAATCATTTTAATTTACTTACTTTTGGTAGTATTTTTCCAGGTATCTGACTAATTTTGTTTTTCAGTAGATTAGCAGTTTATCGATGGTATAGTTATTTCTTTATAGTAACTAAACATAAAGAAATTGAAGTAGTAGAGCACTTTGTTAATTATTTGTTGTTTAACATTTTTAAATTGAATTAATTTTTGTTTTAGCTTAAATATATCCTTTACTTACTTTGCAAGGTAGTTGTATATATATCTCTTCTGTTTTCAGGTTCGGGTTCGAAAATGCGGCAGAGTCTCCTCTTCTTGCAACTTTTGTTGTTTTTTGGGTAGTAAGTGGTTAAAACTAGAATCGATGTGTTAAGCCGCTTTAAACATTTGATGTATATAGGCTTCTCTGTTTTCAGTTTCTACTTTTTGTAAATTCTGGTGGGGTTTTTTCAGTGTTTTTAATATCTTTTAAAAACAGTGGTTATCAGTGGGTACACATTTTCGCTGCATTAAAAACAACAGAAAATGTGTTTTTCCGGTGTTTAGGGAAAGTTTTGCTTTTATTGTTGCTTATTTTCTGCACTAATAGTGATTGGTATATAGACACTGTACGTACAGTGTAAATGAGATCCAAATACATGTTTACAAATCAAACATTTTGTAGTAAACCATACAATCCTTCTTATTTGAGTCTTTGATCATGCACACTCGCTCTTTCCTTCCCATGTAAACTTTTATCTGTGACAAGGCCCTCTTAGCATTGGCACTTTAGATGGGCAACGCCAAAAAAGCCAGTACACAATTTGCTAACTCTGGCCACTGACATAGCTTTCCATGCCAATGCTGGTGCACCTGAAGATTGCGATTCTCTGGGGCAGGTTCAGCAACATTTGCACTAAACATGGCACATATACCCTCAGAGTTACTGAAGCGGTCCAAAATGAAGCAGTACTTTTCAAAGTCCGGAGAAAATTCCCCTTTATGGTAGGGATCTAGAACTTGTGCAGAGTACCACAGTGGGGCTTCATTGACTTCAAATGGTATGGTTGATGAAGGGACATTTCTATGCATCATTGTAAGCCACTTCTCATGCATTTTAAAATAACATTTCCTAAATTGCTCCTCAACATTTCTTTGCTTACCAAGTGGCAAGCATTCTAACATAGAACATGTTGCAGTGCCAAAGTCACTTAAAGTGCCACCCAGCCTACTCTCAAGGAGATGTTTCTACACAAATTAACGCTGAACACTTGGTAGACATGGGTGTTTACAGACTCTAGTTTTTTTATTATGTCCACTACAGCAGTCATGCTTTCCTGTAAAAATGTAAGAATGCGGTAGAGTGTAATTTTTTTCACATCACTATCAATATGCGACCGAAGATCCTCACATTTCTTGTCTTTGCCATCATTACTAAGTAAAAATTCTGTAAACGGTCACCACATGGATAATATAGCATTCACGGCCTCTAGGACTGAGAACCACCGAAAAAAATGACACAGTTGGGATGACCATAATGGACTACAAAATCATTAGCATTCTTCATTAACTCTGAAGATTGTAAAGATGCTTTCAGCATATCACCTATCAAGTGGCAAGGATCTCTTACAGGGAGGCACTTCAGCTCCAGTATCAATTTTTGACAGTTCATCACACATCTTTTTCATATACGTAGCTGAATCATTGCAAATGCAAGCAATATCACTGCAATATTTGTTGAACTTGGTATGAACTTTTTGCAAAAGCATTCCAAATGATACTACGTTCCATGCGTTCCAAAAGTCTGGTGTCTTGTTTTCACCAAGTTGGCCACCACAGTCCTTTCGAATTAGGTTCCTTGTATGCCTTAAGTTGGTCCTCTATTTCTATGCTACCATGCACTTATTGTGGTGTGTAGTTTCATAAACCTGATGCTTGTTCAAGGCCAGGAAGGCCGAAACGCATTGCATCTTGCTGCTTTCACCTTTCATTAAACACCCTTGAAACCCAGTTCTGAGTGTGGGGTGCAACAGCCCTTAGCAACATTTTGTGACCTTGATATTTCTGTATATATATATATATATATATATATATATATATATATATATATATATATATATATATATATATATATATATATATATATATATATATATATATATATGTGTGTGTGATTTTTTTAAATATTGTTTAAGGGTTTACTATCATTACAAATATTTTTTCTTTGTCATATCTCTTTACACAGTTTTGTTATACAAGAACCACAGTAAATAGGCCTTATTATCTAGTTACATCAAGGTCGCAACATTCCAGTATGATGCCAGACGAAAGTCACCCATCACAATATAGCCATTTTACATACCCATTACTATGACAGGATCGCCAAGGGCCACTCTACATAAAGATAAGATCTCTTGTATATAAGTATTTTCTCTAATTCTATTCTTCTCCTCACTCTGTTCTTTTTAGGAGGCTTACATTTAGCTAGCTTTTGGTGGTCTTATTTACAGTGCCACATTGTCTTTTCAGTTTTTTCAATTATGTCAGTACATTTACACACTTGTGGAAAGTATATCTTGGATGCATTGTACCCTTGAGAAGGACATTTGTCCTATATGCATTTAGTTTTGGTTCATCAATACTACTCTATCTTAAAATGTAACACCGCCTACAACTGAACGCCACTATGGCGATATGTAGAATTCATCAGCATCTATTGAGCGGCACCGACATATTGACTTTGGGCACTCTCTTTTTGTGACACTGTAAGCATGGTGATTACTCTCTTTACCTGTATGCTTCAGGAACTTTTTATTGACAATGGTATTACTGTTGCGATATTATACTACCACTATGGTAACTTCACTGTTATTATATATGTGCATCTACTTTCATAAATTGTTTTTAATTTCCCATATGTACTACACAGGTCATGTTTGATGGAGCATACATGTTCTTTATGTATAACTTTTTCACCTTCTCAAAATGGCCGCCGCATTTGCTTCGAGTCTCCACAGCAGGTTATGTGGAGTCCGTCATTGATTTTGTGTAGCGTCTATGTAATGCCTCCGCACGTATTTGCTCACTGTGTGAAACAAGACAGCTTGTCTGTCGAAACGCGTTACCAAATAAAACGTATTTGGTTTATTTCCTGAGCGTGCGTCTCATCTTTCAAAGCTGTGTGGATATTAATTTCACCGGGAAGCTTCACCGGCGCGACGCACCACTTGCCAACGGGCCCGCACTCCGGCATAACGAAGCTCTTGTGTGGACATATACATATATATATATATATATATATATATATATATATATATGTGTGTGTGTGTGTGTGATTTTTAAAATATTGTTTAAGGGTTTGCTATCATTACAAATAGTTTTTCTTTGTCACATCTCTTTACACAGTTTTGTTATACAAGTACCACAGTAAATAGGCCTTATTATCTAGTTACATCAAGGTCGCAACATTCCAGTATGATGCCAGACGAAGGTCACCCATTACAATATAGCCATTTTACATACCCATTACTATGACAGGATCGCCAAGGGCCTAAAGAACCTTAAGGATAATCTAGCTAACATGAGCCACCATAATGAAAAAAGTAAACATTCATCAGTACAACACAGAAGGAAAATAAAGACATGCATGTAAAAGGGGAGTTAGCGTGTAGGTTAAGACAGACGTCTGTTGCAAAAGAGTATCCCTTGGGGACCCATACAGGGAGAGTGCAGGGCAGTGAAGGCTAGGACGAGCTGTGCAGATGAAGAAAAGAGGTTCAATCGAAAAGCTGAAGAGCCTTAATCCTGGAGGGCATGAAACACGAGTGCTCCAATCTCGAGAGATAAAGTACTAGGGGTTGCCAGATGTGAGTGAATTTCTTTTCCATGTGGGTGATCCTATGGGACAGAATTTCCATAGCGAGGACCTGCCACATGCATGTAACCCATTTAGCCAGAGGGGGAGCGTGTGGCTTCTTCCAATGTAAGACTATCAGTTGTTTGGCTGCCCCTGGCATGTGGCTGATTAAATGCCAGTCCAAGTGCAACATGGCTTGCAAGCGCAGGGCTGGATGCTAGAATAAGGACTCCAGGACAAGGAACCCTACCATCTCCCTTATATGACTAAGAATTTCTTTCCAAAAGATTGCATTGATGGGGCAGGTCCACCATATGTGTATGAAGTCTCCCGGTGCTGTCGCAAAATGCCAGCAGAGTGGTGAGGTGGCAGGGGAAATACCATGTAGGCGCTTGGGTGACAAATATTTTTTCATTGATTTTGTTATGTATTTAGTTTTATTTTTGATCTGGGTCATTTATATTTATTTTAGTAATGTTATATGTTTATGATCTTGGTAAAATATATTGATATGTTGTTTAATGTTCATTTCATATTTTGTTAAACCAATCTTTTTTTTTGTAATTATAATTTAGGCCCTCACTACGATGGGTGAACTGCAACCGACTGACCATCGTTTACGGTCTGCCTGAAATCTGACCCTGTGGTCCACCCGCCGCATTACGATGCGGCAGGCGGAGGCATCAAGTGGATGGACCATCCACTGCTGTTCAAACTGGAGCAGCGGAAAGATCACAATCCCATAATGATGGCGGAAGGTGACTTTGGGGGCCCTTAGCAAGGCCTCCGTCCCTCCGTGGACTCTACTCTGGGGCCACACGGCGCAGGGATGTTACAAAACATTCACTTTTCAATGGCAGCTTGTGCTGTGATCCTTTTCTGCCAGCCGCACAAGCTGCTATTGAAAAATTGATGTTTCCGACCACCCATAGTGCGGTTGCATCCAAATTGTGCAGTCAGAAACGCCGACCTATGGTCGGGCGGTTCCAATCCACAACTTGCGTCAGCCTGACATCGTAATGAGGGCCTTAATTATTTAGGTAATATTAACGTAGTCAATATTGTGGGAATAAATATTTTGACTACTTATATGTTTATTTAAAGGTTACGAGATATTTGTTTCTGATATTTTTGTCATTGATATTAGTAAAAATCTATATTTTTAACAGCAATATTTTTGTTGTCAATATCTGTGTTTTTCTTAGTTAAGTATAGGAAGCCGATATTTTTGTGTATGATATTTTTTTCTGATATTTTTGTGAATCGATACTTTGTGCATCAATATTATGTGTCAAGAAAACTGTTGCAGGCGTTTTTGAGGACGCATCTGTCAGAAGAAGGTTCTTCTCATTCCTGTACCCCCGATGGCAAAAGCGGCGTCCACATGCCTGGTTGCTCTTGCAGAGACTCCTGCATTTCCTTGCTTCGATGGACATATGAACTTTCAACATGGCGGTCGCCATGCAACTTCAGTCAGCGTTCTAGTTTTCAAGAGTTACCTGCCGGTAGTGTTCTTGGTGTGCGCGAGCGTTGGAAAATGTGCACTTCAACTGTTCTTTTGATGAGGGAGCAGTGTTTCTTTAGGGCGCTCGCTCTGACTGAAAACAGTAGCGTTTCGTTCAGCGCTTGCTCAGTCGGAGAATCACCTCAAAATTGGTTTTGTCTCCACCTCTTTTGGAGCGGTGTGCACACCCAGGTATTAGCTGTAAGGAGACTTGTGTCTCGGTCTATTTTTGAGTCCAGAGAAAATTCCTGTGAAGCCGTTTGGATTTCGAAGCTCGCTGTGACCATCACCTTCTTCTACCCCTAAGAGGAAAAAGGAAAGTAAGATTTTTTCCCTACAGAGAGACATTGTTTAGTAATGCTAAAAGAAAATTGAAGTAACAGTTCTTGTTGTCAACATTGTAAAGTCATCTTCAGCAGTCTACAGAACTCTTCAAAGGCTTCTTCTTTGAGCGGACTTTCCTTACCATTTTTTACGCTATATCTTCTATTAGAGTGGAACTGAGGACATTGTATATAACTCCCCAAAAAGATTCCATCGTATACCACATAAGAGAGCAGCAAGCCTCTCTAACAATTCAGGTAGTGGAGTGAAAGAAAAGGCTGAATGAGGATGATTGAATGCAACTAGGGTAGGTTGGGCATATTAACCAAACTGTTCATTCTTCTCCTTGCTGCAGGTTCTGTCCTAGCGCCTTCCAGATACAGAGAATGTATATTTAATACTGACTAGAAGACCAACCAAATTCTCGAAGGGAAGCTCAGACAGGTTTCCTGAACCAGAGGCGGTCTCTCTCTTTCCTCCCACTCCACTTTCCCCCTTGTGGGTGTTTGTGCAGTTTACGAGTTCAGTTCTGCACTGGCACCTAGGAAAGGGATTGAGGAATAAGCATCTGCTCCTGTGGAGTTTTGGCACTGTAAGTTAATTTCATGACATTATGTCATTGATCAGACCACATAAGCATTTAAAAATAGAAGATAAAGGCGGATTTAATAGACCTAGACAATTCAACAGCAAATCAAATCCATGGTATAATTATGCCATAAGAAAAGGTAAGACATTACTCAGATCAGCAGCATGATAGCACAACAGGGATAGATCGAACAAGGTGGCAAATCTAAACTGAGGCAAGCCAAGAAGTTGTATCGTACATCTTTGTGGATGACAAAGACAAAATATATGGAGGGCCAATGTCTGCACTTATATACCTTGTTGAGCCGCAACAATCAGATTAAATTATGGGATTATGTGAACACTTTAACAAACCATATAATCCAGGGCATTACAGAACCCCAGGTGGTTACCCATATATAAAGCCTTTATGTTGATGATACAAATCTAAACCCAACTATTCCTTATTAGAAATGGCAAGTGAAACTATGTGATGACGCAACACATTAGAGACTATCTTGTGCCTGGACCATATGGCTTATCTGGTTCACTATTTAAAGCGGACATTGACTTTTGGGCACGGTGGGTAATTCCACTTTATTCTTCACCATTTATGAATTCTCATGTTCCTCAATTTTTGTGTGCCTCTATTCTCCACCTAGTACATTAGAAAGGCAATAACACAGACTCAGTAAGTTATCGATTAATAGCGATACTGGATGTGGACTCAAATGCCTGCACCAAGATTTTGTTGGGAGAACTTAAACAAGGGACAGAGGATAACAAACTGATTCCGTTTCATCAGACAGGGTTCAGGGAAAAATCATCTACATTTGACTGTGTCATAGCCCTGCCTTACATTGCATACCACTAAGCACTGCCCTTAAACCTCCCCTGTTTGCCTGTTTTGTGGATTACTCAACCGCTTTTGCTAGAGTGAATCAGCAGCTACTATGGTCTATGTTAACTAAATGGGGTATTCCACAACCTTTTTCTTAATGTAATAGTTTTCCTTTATTCAGATACCTGGGTTGCATTAAGTTAGGTATTGCTGACAAACTGACTGCATGTATACAAACTAACTAGCCGATGCTTGAAACAAGGATGTGTCCTGGCATCGCGTTCATTTAATCTTTACACAGTGGACCACAATAGCACACTAACAAAAGCCCAGACCTTTCCCCTGACGCTGGATTCATCCGCAATGCAGATTATTCAGTACAATGACCTAGTCATCCTGGACCATACAAAAATTTAAATGCAACATGCTCTGAACAAATTACACAGTTATAATCTAGTCAATAAACTGCAGGTCAACATTGACAAAACTAAATTTATGGTATTTGGCAAATTTAAGAACAAGCCTTCCCAACATTAGCATACAGGTCGTTTAAAGATAGGATACACCTCAACGTATAGCTACATGAGGTTTAGCTCTCATTCGAACATTTATCACTCTTAGGAATTATATAAAGAAGAAAGCAAGCAACCTCATATTTGCTCTGTGCAGGCTCAACTCTCAGTTGAACAGTCAGGCTGATGAAATAATCAGAGGTATTAAAGCCAGGCTAATACCAACAGTCTCCTATGGACATCAAGCTTTCCCCTCTAAACATTCTCAAGTTAATGACAAATTACAGTGTAAAACAAATAGGCACATTTTTCGTTTGCCACACTACTTTACAGCCACAAATATGTTTAGAGTTCGGCCTTAACATACAGGACTTGGAATGTAAGTCATAATTTATGAAATACCATTATCTAGTCATAAATGCAAAGCCTGAAATGCTCAAGTCAGTGATACAAACAATCTGTAAACAAGAAAATAATCCAGGGTCAATTTACCTAGCTGCTACCATTTAAGATCTAAACCTCTCCACAGACTACTTAGAAGCTCTCTTCTATATACGGCTCTAAAAGTCTTATTAAAAAATACAAGTGCTGCTATTCCCAAGGGAAGCAGACTTAGGGCCTGATTTCGACTTTGGCTGGCCTACAGCGGCGCTGCCAATGCACCATCTGCTATAGGACTACCAAAGCTGTAGTGCACCCACTCACCAGATTAGGAGTTCAATCCTAGTCTGGCAGGCAGTGCTGCGGCAGTTTGACGGCGGCTGCTGTTCGGCACCTAAAAGAGCCAACTTGCAGACCACCGCTGTCAGAGCACCAACTGCACCTTCCTGCATGGTGTGGCATACATACCACATCATGCAGGAACTGAGGGTGCAAATCCAGAGGGACACTACATGTGCCCCCCGCATGCACCCCCCGGCCCAGGAGCGCAGTGTTGTCTCGCTGCCACCCGAGCCCGCCATGAACGGGGTGGTGGAAAGCCAACCTGTAAGAAGCTTGTCGGTGACGCAGCAGCACCGCCAGTATATTACAGCTCCCTGACCGGTGCATGACTGCCCCGGGATCCAGGATCCCCGGCAGATGCCACGGTCTCGCAGCGGTCTTGTGGCTGTCTGATCGTCACACTTGTAATGCTGTGGGCGGGCCCTCAGTGTTGCCACCACGAGTATGTCATGTTTTGTACCAATCTGCAAATCATAAATGCAGCCTTATTTATAACAGGCGCTGAGCAGGGCTTGCAGAAACTACATCCAGTGTGCAAGGTTTATGGTCCTGTCTATTGATGAGTATAGAACAACTTTGAGGAATTGATACACATTCAATAGGTCATGCAGGTTCTGTAACTATGGAAGAATCGACTGCTCATTTAATTTGCTTCTGTCCTGAATTGTTATCAGCAGGTCATATTTTACTTAAACCAATGTTTAAAAAAAATGGTATTACAACTGGTTGTAATTTGGCAAAGACTGTTACTAACAATTGCGATTATTTTAAATGATGACTATTAGGCATCATATTGAAATCTTTTGTATGCCTATTTCTATAGACTGATTTAGCTGCCCCCATGATTATTTGTTAAAAAATACCTTATTTTTTCTTTCTTAAAACTGACAACAGTCTGCTAAGAAATTCCTTTTAGCGCTAGATCTAATTATTGCAACAATTTTAATTAATTGAATCAATATTGTTAATCTACCTACTTGCTGCGCTCAGCACAGCGCAGACACACGACAAAGGTGGGTGTTACTGTAAATACAACAGCATGCTTCTCTCCTAGCAGCAACAAACAAGCAGTGACCACAGCACATTAGACACTACCATGCACAACCATTTCAGACTGCTCAGACAGTCCATATAGTTGGGTATGAATGAGCTCACAAGTCACAGCAGCACACATAATAGATAGTAAACATCACACACAACTGTGCACACTTTCTCGTGCAGCAGATTATGTGTGTGCAGGGCTAAGTGAATATGTGTGGGTGCAGCTGGTAAACAGAAGTTGCAGTGCAGGGTCCTGATCCACTGGATAAAAGATGACATCCGACACCACACATAAGAGAGTACACTGGTTACATGTACAGTACAGCTCAGATGTTCCATATAGTTAGTTAAATGCAATCTGTGAGTTCCCACTAGGACCAACCCTAGTAGCAAACAATCACAACCAAACACATTCACAAAAGAACACATTGAAACAAAGCACATACATTCAACACAGTGCAGAGACACCACATAGTTGGACCTCACTGATCTCACAAGAGCCTTCCTATTGCTCATAAAATAACGTACCTCTCCTAAGGCAACACAAACACTATACCAATACCCACCCAACACCCCAAAGCTAGACAAACGTACACTGATTGTGGACTCTAGCAGACACAATGGTTTTAGTTACCAGATACATATACCTCAAGCCAGGAAATGTTCATACCAATCCTTCAGATGGGGCGTATCTGAATTCTGACTGCTTGACCTATAATACATTGCACACCGACATATATACATTATATATCAATCACACCCTTAATACTGATAATCCCACTAAGAACGGAACACCGACTTTGATGGAAGATAAACGCTATGCAAATCTCGGTTAACATAATAACATAATTTAGTATACTGTATATACAACAAACCACTTGAACAGCTGTGTACCATTTTAAAATATATTCGAGTATATGTTCCACACTTTTTGATAATGGGAATGGATGTCCGACGTATTTTCGCTGGTTTAAGTTTAAATAATGCACGTTCCTAGACTCTCACTTAACATTTAAACAAATTATGGCTTGCCTTTGTGGCACCATTAACTTCTTAATTATTCTTCCTGTAAAGTTTGATTTTTAAAATAAAAGAAGAATGATGTGTTTGTCTCACTAAAACTAAAATGTATCTTCGATTGACAAAAGAGCCAAGCGATCCACCAGCTCTTCATCCACATAAACCAGACAAATTAAAGAACTAAGGGCCCCATTACGATGGCGGGCGGACTTTGTCCGCCCACCACCGTAACGGAAAATGGGACCGACCGCCAGAGGTGCGGCGGTCCCACGTGGCCAATTAGGATGCGCCCGCCACAGTGGCGGGCGCATTCTGGACTTTAACATTGCGGATGGTGCTGCTGGGTGCAGCTCCGTCCGCAATGTCAAAAGTGCATGATTTGCATTGCCATGCACAACGTGACAGGCACCGTGCGGTGCCTGCCACCTTGTGGATGGCAATGTAGAGGGTACCATAGGTACCCCCAAGTGCAGCTCCCACCCCCACCCCTCCCGTTGCAAAACTCTGTATGCCTTTCCATGGCGGCATCGCCGCCATGGAAAGGCAGGTTCTGGCATGCATCCCAATCTGGTGGACGGTGCCTGCTAGGCACTGCCACCATTTTGGGACCCCTGCACCGTCTGCCAGGCAATCGGTATGATTGCTGGCGGCGGACGGTCTTTGCGTCCGCAGCGGACGCTGTCATGTTCCCACCGCCATCATAATCCGGCGGTGGGAAAATTCCGTCCGATGGCGGAAGGATCGCCACCACAGGGCCGGCGGTTGCCACCACCGGCCCTGCGGTGGCGGTCCTTCCGCCATCATAATGAAGCCCTAAGTCCCTGATTAGACGATTGCTGGTATTTAGCAAGAAGTTACCTGTGTTTGGTAACTGGAGTACTCCTGCACCAATAACCAGCAATTACAAGTTTTCTCCCAGCAAAGTGGAATAAACACATCGAACCTTAAATACCGGGTCCTATTCTGTCTGATACTCTGCGACTTCGGGGGCTGAATCAATGACATTTTCAGCCTTCTTAAATGAGGTGGAAAATGTCAATAAGATGGCCAGTAGGTGTCGGGGACAGGATACAGTTGTTTGGGGGTCATTGTTTTCTCCCCCATGCAGATGTTGGGGCTCTTTATGCCCCAAACCACATTCTCTGGCCCATGTGTCTGCTAGGTGTTCACACCCAGCCTTACTGCTTGGGAGGAAACAGGAAGCACAGGGCCTGACTGGGAAAAGTGTTGTACTATAATTCCCATGGTGCAACAGGGGTTAGGCAAGGGCTGAGCTGAACTTCTTCCTTAAGCCTCTGCCACTGTAGCAGTTTTACCGGGTGCATATCCACTCCCAGTGAATTCTAGCCAAGTCACTCCAGAACCAGAAATATTGGGATTGATTTGGAGTTCGGCAGACAGATCACTCCGTCACAAATATGACAGATATCCCATCCACCGTAATACAAGTGCCGTTGGCTATAATTCACGAGTAATGCAGCAAAATAGATATCCTTCACGTTTGTGACAGTGTACCTGTCCGCCGAAATCTATATCAGGCCCATTTTGTATTCTTCAAAGTTTGTAGAATAGGGATTTCCGAGTCTTGAAATTACAGACCCAGTAGTTCCAAACCGAGAGACACCAGGACACTTATAATGACGGAATTCCAACTAGAGCTTTCGCTCGGGTGGAAGTTTCCCACTTGTAATCAGGGCCTAAGTGTCATGTTCAAACATTATGTTATAGACACTTAGGGGGTTATTATGAGTATGGCGGTCCTGGGACCGCCGTAGTCACATTTGCAGTACGACCACCGCAACCTCTGCGAGTCTGCCCACCGTATTCTGAATGTGGTGGTCGCACCGCCACAGACCTCTGCCTCCGCAAGGATCCAGGATCCCACGGGGGTGGCAGTGTGGATCGAGGCAGGAATATGCTGCCAGTGCCGATGTCGGCACCACCAAGCATATTCCAAGCTCCATTTCCACCACCCAATTCATGGCGGTGAGCCCACCATGAAAAGGGTGGTGGACATGCAAGTAAGGGCCCATAACAGGGCCCCCGGGCGAATTTGCCCATGGGGGTGTGTGCCCCCCTATATTTGCACCTTTGTTCCTGCACTGCGTGGCATGCACAAAATATGCATGCCACACCGTGCTGGAACATGCAGTAGACACTGTCATGGCAGTGGTCTGCTTGTTAGGCTTTCCCATGAGTCTAGCGGACTGCTGCCATCACACCACTGCCGCAGCACCCACCCGCCCTGGATTCAACTCGAAATCTGGCGGGTGAGTGCACCTCGGGCTTGGCGGTCCTCCTATGAGCGCAGTGGTGGGGGTCCTACAGGAGGACCGCCAAACTCAGACTAAAGTCCTAAATGTAGTGCAATGACCAACCCCCAAAATGAAGCAGAGGAGACAATGTTCCTCTCAAGAACGTGTAGAGAAAAACTTAAGGCAAAAATTCCACACATAATAAATAGTAGACGTACACATTTCACAATGAAAATGAGATATAAAAACAGTGGGGCAGATTTACAAGCCCCTTGCGCCACTTTTGTGTCACTTTTAACATGGGAAAAGTGAAGCAAAAGTGGTGCAAGGGGCTTGTAAATCTGCCCCCGTCTATAATTATATTCAGAACACATTCACTAGGGAATAACGACACAGTGCTCAGTGAGGTATACACAAGCTCCAAATAGTGCAAAACGTCTATGGATGATTACTACCACGTTTCACTTTTGACCTCACAACACTCCTGTTTGAAGGGCATACTTACCAGTGTTTTTGTAATTAGCAGTGACCCCATGTGTGCATGTTAGTATCTGTCAGACAATCTTTGGAGTCTCACTTCGTTCTTGTCATTCTACTCGTCTTAATGATTTCTCCTTTTTTGCCTCTTGATGACAATCAGAAAGAAGGTTTTCTTCCCCCTTCACTTAATCTAAAATGTTCCGACTTAAGGTACACCTTGGGAGTGTGCGAAAATATCCCCTATCCTGCTTGCATGATGTCTGGAAAAATATTGGACACCCCTTTTTATGTGACATCAAAGTTGTGTTTATAATCACCCACAAAATAAGGCAGTGCAGCTCCTTGGAATATACCTTGCAGTCTAATTAGCTTCACTTCCAACAGCTTTTTCTCTCTAATTGTGACCCCTTTCAAATTATCACTGTCAAAGATTTACAGTTATATTCAGAATAATTTATTCAGTTGCTATATAGAGATATGTAACTTTCCGCTGCCATTTGTTATATTCTGGAATCCCTGGAGATCTCGAAAACCTACATTTTTTAAACCAGTAGCATCACAAGATATATTTATGAAACATTCCTTTAGCTTTACTCATAACTAATGAGAATAAAACAAATTATCTTTGAACTCGAAGAATAAGTAAACCAAGAGAAATAATGTGTGACAGGTAAATGAATAGCATACCACAAGGAGATTAATCAAATGGTAAAGAACATTGTGAAAGTGCAATGAACAACATTACATCTCATCATTTTCATTTTCGATGGTTCTCAACTAAGGCAGAATAATCGTCCAGTTCTAGTTCCTTCTGTACATGCGCATGCGGCGATGAAAGGTTACATTATATTGGTGAATCCAAAATGTGCCTTTTGTTATAACAGGAAAGCCAAAGGATTATTATAAAATCATGTAAATCCCTGAAACTTTCTCTATCTTTTTGCAAAGATCATCATACCACATTCTGAAGTCAGAGACTCTAAACATCTAACTATATCCAGCTATCAGAGGTAGACCGGCATCTTGGATCTCCAGTTGATGTGTATTTGGGTAGTCTGGATAATGATGTGATTAATTACTACCAGTGTGTCATAAGTATAGATTGCTAGTTTATTTGTGTGCATGTATGTGTGTAGTACTTGTAGAGATCAAATCTAGTCAAAAGGCAGAGGATTGTTTTACAGGGTCAAAGGCAAAGATAGAGTCAGCGAGTGAGAGGATGGGTACTCGGATATTGAGAGATCAAAAGTGAACTATTACTGCCTTGTGATGCAGTGCTCTTTGAAAAGGTTTGTATTCAGCTCTTTCCTAATTTGGAGCAAGGTTGGGATGGCCCTGATGGAAACAAGGATGTTGTTCCAGATTCCAGGTGCATAGATGGAAAAGGCCTGTTGCCTTGTATACTCCTTTTTGCTCTTCTTTATCTCCAGTCCGATGGCATCCTGGTTTTAGGTCTGTGAGAGCCATTAGAGGATGTGAGCTTGTTAGCCAGATAGGACAGAGTGTCAGCCATGATCACTTAGGAAGATGCTGCTGGTTTTGAATATGATTCGGACCAGCAAGGGGAGTAAGTGAGGTTCCATCAGGGTGGAGATAATTACTTCATAGTTAAATTATTTTCAACAAAGGCAGCATTGTGCATCTTATACATGCATTTTTTTAATGTCATGTTTGCATGCATCGGAGTGGTAAGATACATGAAGACTTGTATTTACCTTTCCTGACTGTCTGCAAGTTTGGTTACCTAATTTACTGTGAAACTTTACATGCGAGCCTACATTGCCATTTAAAGGCTTAAAGAATGTCCATCTCCTTACTTCTCAGGTGGCAGTCCTGGTGCCACATCATGTGGACTCTTGACAATGTCATGCTTCGTTAAATTATTGCCATGCCCAGGAAGCATATGGTTTTCACTCCAGTCTAAAATGATCACAACATAAGTTCAGAATGATATGCCGAGTCGACAGGGTCTTTGATACCTTGCAGAGACTATCAAATGAACTACCCAAGTGCCAAGGTGTACCAGTCTATTCAGAGGCAATTGGTGAACCGGGTCACAGAATATAGTCATGTGGTCAGAAATTACTACAAGCTGAGTTGACTGTTTGCATGGTGTCAAATTTAACCAAGGTCAGGGCCCCTTTAGGAAATTTTAACCGAACCAACATTCTGGCTTTTTTCACAGGTGAATAGAAAGAACAGTGAGCTTTTAGTAGTGCAATATCAAGTAGTGCGCAGAAGTGCAGACTTTCCTTACATGAACACGATCGCTGTTCTTATGAATATCTTTTTTATATTTTGTGGAGGAAACTTAAAGCCTCTCCGTGGATTCCTGCTTGGACATTTGATTATATTTACATTATTGATTTTATTGAAATTCTGGCATCAAATGCAACCCAAATTAAGGCCTGAATTATGGGTATTAACTTAAACCAACAAAGAAAAATCCTAGAGGGTTAATTCATTCATAATCTGAAACACTCAGGGCCCGATTACAAGTTTCGGCGGTGCAAGGGCAGGCGGTACTACACCGCCATGCTACCGCAAAGCTGAGACCCGCTGCCACCTGCCCGCCAGATTACAAGTTATTTCTACTCTGCCGGGCAGGGAGCATGGCATTCCCAGGGCAGTGCCTCTTTCAAAGGCTGCAGTGCCTTTGAAAAAGGCATCCCATTGGGAATGCCTCTCAAGGTTCCTGCACTGCATTGACTGAAATGTCCATGCCATACAGGAACTCTTGTGTATGCACACAGGGGAAGCACATGTTATGTCCCCCTGTGTGCATGCACAAGCAGAGGAGGCACAGTTTTCTCTACGCCAGGGTTGACATGGAGGAGGAACCTCCATGTCACCGCCGGTGAAGAGGAAACTCGTAATATGCTTGGCGGGACCGCTGCGGTCCTGCCAAGCATATTGCAGACTCTGACAACCGCTCCACCTCCAGGGTACAGTGGTTCCCTAGCGGCATCGGCAGTCTTAGGGTGGTCTGACTGCCCAACTCCTAAT
Organism: Calotriton arnoldi; assembly: GCA_963921515.1. Lineage (NCBI taxonomy): Eukaryota > Metazoa > Chordata > Amphibia > Caudata > Salamandridae > Calotriton > Calotriton arnoldi. Next base: position 988,478 of record CAWUFW010007365.1, on the reverse strand, counting down.
GGGGTGGTCGAACCGGTGGTGCGGCGGTGGCTGGACCGCCACCGCTGTGCCATCACGGTTCTAGTGGTCCTCGGACCACCACACTCGTAATCAGGCCCTTAGTGAGTCCACAATAGTCTTGTCAGATGTTTTGCAGCGCCTTGAGACCCTCGCGGGTAAGTAGTGCGCTTTACAAATCTTGTGATTGATTGATTGATTGATTTGCAAGGACTGGGACAAAAACCTAATGTGAGGCCCTCTGGATGCTTCTTACATATTTACCAGGTGCTATGAGCACCTGTGTCTAAGTATCAAAAAGAAAATGTACTCCAGGAAAGCTTCCTGTACCTCCCTTTCTCAAAGGAATGAACTAAAAAGATATCAAATTAAAAAAAACAGTAGTTGCAATTTAATGGGTACATAATATATATATATAATTTCAAAAGGTGTAGGAACCCAGTAGCAGATACAAAACAGAACATAACACCATATATATACAACAAACAAAATTAAAAAATGTGTGTCTGCCGCTGTGCTATTTAAATTCCAAGAATTACCAGTATGATTATTAATTGTCTTTAAATTTTGTTGTATCTCAATTCACCAGGAGATTGCTTTTTTAAGAGCATCAATTAATAGCTGGTTTTTCGTTCTCTCTTGTGCCAAACATGCTGTCAGGGGTAGGTGTTATACAAATTGCTGGTTCCCACACTAAATTAACCACAGGGATATTCCTCATTAGTTGGCAATCTTTCTAGTAACAAAGTGTCTGTCAGAAAGGCATTCATGAGTCAATACTCATGGGTGTCTCAATGAATTAACCTCACAGGAATACGGTCCAGCAAAGCACTTGCCAAGGTCCATGGTACAGTCGACTGTACAGAGCGTTCAAATCCAGGATTGTCAGAACTGAGAAATATTCTGTACTTCGGCAGAAAGTAAAAAGCTTGGCATGGTTTCTGTTTCAATCAAAAAGTGGATGAACCCCCAAAAAACTGTTTGTTTGAATTAGGGATATCTTTGGTCAAATCTTTTGAACAAAGAGAAGCAAATCAAGCAAAACATTCATGCTGTTGTGTGATGATATGTGGAATCACTCAGTGTTTCAGATCGTGAAATATTTTGCTACGATTTTTCATTTAATTATAATTGAAATTCCTAAAGTGTGGTCCGTTTAATAATTCACTTTCACAGCAATAACTACTTTATGAATCTCAAATAATGTGATCACTTAGGGCCCGATTCTGAGTTTCTCGGTCTGTGGACTGCCAAACCCTGGGTGGCGCAGCGGTGGCGCTGTGCACCTGCGGTCCGACCGCCATATTCTGAGTTTGCCCGTCAGACTGCTATTGGACCCTCGCAACCGCCAGGGATCGGTGATCCCTCAGAGGTGGTTTGGCGGTCTGAGGATCATACTATGCTGGCAGTGGTGCTGTGGCACCACCAAGCATATTACAACTTTCCTCACTGCTACCCTGTTTATGGCGGTGAGCCCGCCATGAAAAGGGTGGCGGTGAGGAAACTTAGAGGGTCCCTGTTGCTTCAGAGCCTGTGGATACATGCAGGGGGCACACGCTGTGCCCCCCTGTGTGCATGCACCCCAGTTCCTGCACGGCATGGACTGCAAAGTCCATGCCGTGCAGGAACCTGCTTTAGCGCTCCTGCAGCACTGCAGTCTAAAGGCTCAGATTTGAGCCTTTGAATTGCACCGCTGCAGGACTGCCGCATTGCCTGCCCGCTAGACCATGAAATGACTCGTAATCTGGCAGGTGAACGGGAGGCGGTTGACTTTGGTGGTGTGGAAGTGGGGCGGTGTTGTGGCGGTCCGCTCCACAGCTATGAAAGTCCTTATCAGGCCCTAAGTGCCTTTAAGAGCCCTTCACGTGAGAAAACTATAGATTCTGCCAACCACCACATTTTTTTACACTTTACGTTTCTTGAGTGCCATGCATGTGTATTGTGTACCTTGCCACCGTACTCCCCAGAGTATGCTTTGTGATTGCAAGTTTACACCACCATGCTTAGCCTCTGTGCCCCTATAGGGTTTTCTATCATGGAATCCATTATATGCATGATGAAGCCGTGAGACAATTTCTCATGCTGACCACGATATCATTTCACTTTTGCTAGTCACACAAACTTTAAAATTCCTTTTATGTCATTTTTCTGAAGTGATTTGATTTTTGTGATTACCTAATCACTTTGCAGAGGTGATTTTACTGTTTGCTCATTTGGCCTCTTATCTATTCTGAAGGGTCCATCGTGGACTTGAATGCTTTGCTACACACACACAAATTAAAATAATTACTGAACACATTAAGATTGAAGAGCTGACAGTTGGTGGTTTGTTCAAAGAATGGTCACAACAAATGGTATAACAACCGCACAAGTCTCCAAAATGAATATGCTTATCGCACACAGTTATTTATTTGTCTTCCATTAATGATACTGCTACTTGCGGGCCAGTGATGCATTAACTTGCAAAGCATTACTGTCGTTAATGGACTTTGTATGACCTTTTCAACTTTGAAAATCTAATAAATATTTTTTCTGAAGATATAATTAAGAAAGTGGCAGGGCAGTAATGTTATACTGTTGCAGATTAATATGTTTTAATTATGCTTGATCCATTATTGTTACTTTATCACTTTATGTTTGCTGACAGTATATTGAAATGGAACGGTACATATCAATGCATTTTCTTTCAAAATATCAAGCCATGAATTATAGTTTCTTTGAGTGCTATTTTGCTATTAAAATGTTAAATATGATTCTGAAATTTATGGCAGAAGTCTCGCAGATTTTAATGCAGACATTTGTCAGTAGCTCCATAGAAATGGATCCTTCTTACAATATTTAAATATAATTTCTTAAACAAAACAAAATATAACCATGATGTGTGTGGCACTGCTTATAAATTCTCTGACAACAAGGCCATACAATGTATATTACTTGTGAATCACTCTTGAGCAAATGAATGAATTGTGGATCTAAAGAGAGTGACTGAGGTCAAAAGAAGTATCCCAGAACTAAGGATCTGCAGGAGCCAAATGGCAAACAAAGGCATATGGAGGCCAAGAAAAGCATGCATGTCTCTAGGATTTTCATGGAAGATAGCGTGACAATTTGAAGAGTAATACTAGACTCAAGAAGGGGGAAAGAACAACCTCTGTGGTGGATTCAGGGGACTCAAAAAGTATTCAGCTGAAGAGAAGAGAAATATCAAAGAATTTGGATGGGATGAGCAAAGGAAAGGCATATTGGAAATAAAACAAGGGTATGTGTCATAAACGGCTCAAGGCCATAGACAGGGACTTTTTACCTGAACACATTTGGCAATAGAGGGCCAATGAAGAAACACAATGTGGTAACTAGCCAAGTCTCCTTGATTAAGGTTCAGAAGGAGAAAAGCATACGTATTCAGGATCACCTACACTTGGTCTGTTAGCTCATTTGAGAGCCAAGGTTGGGTGCATTGCTGTAATTGAATCTAGAAGACATAACCTCAAGGACTATGGTTTTATGACAGGACAAAGGGAGGAGCAAGAAATTCGTTCTGAGTACTACGTGATCAAATAACAACCCTGGATTCTAAGCCACTGTGATCCCACAGAACCATTGGGCTCCCATATAAGGAGGCCACCATCATTCTGACTAACGAGAAGGGTCTTGAAAAAAGAAGACATCACATTAATCCCTGTTAAAGTTTAGTGAGTGTCACCTCATCCAGTGAGCTATTGCTAGTAGAAAGCCACAGAACTCGTTTTTGGTCACAGTGGCTTCTGAATAAAATGTGAGCAGTATCTTGATGTCATCAACGAAGCAAAACAACAATAAAGGCAAAAGAGCAAATAATAGAAATAAGTGGGGCAGCATAAAGAGTGATGAAGGGTGCGCTCAGGAAGAAGACCTGAGGAGACCCACAGGGAAGAGCCTTAATATGGATTAACATGAATAGAAATGTAGAATTGAGAACCAATTGTGCTTTTTTAGATAGAAAGGAAGCAAGTCAAGAAAGGGCACTGCTTCTCGCTCCAGGAGGATGGGGTGTGAGAAAGTAGAAATCACACCTTTGTCAAGCAAAGTATAAAGATCATCTGCCATGGAGACGAGCATGGATTTGGTACCATACTGGGTAGCGAAACCCTGCTTTGGCAGAGTCAAGTAGAGCTGAGGTTTCAGCTCCAGATTAACAGTAATTTCTAAAATTGTAGCACAGAGAGGCAGAAAATATATTGTTATATAATACAAATGGTTTTCTCGAAGAGGTAAGAATACTTGTGCATGTCAGCAAGGAACAGAACAGAAACTAACATAGGAAACACAAAGTGGGGAAGTGAGGTAGTCCAAGAATCATAAGGTGAGCCGATTTATAATGAAAGTGCTATTGACAAAATGAATAATGGTGTCTGTGGAAATAATAAGACAATAACACTAATACTTGTAATAATAATATTTGTTCAGAACAATGGCAATATTTATGGAGAAGATGTACAAGCTCAGAAAAAACACTCAGAAAGCCAAGTACGTAAAATGCATTATAGTTTATGTAGAAAAATCTTGTAGCAATAGATAGGAGGTGTACGATGTCCCAAGTGAAAACAGAACCTATATACACAGGTGACAGGTTGTGAAATACATTAAGGTTTCTAAAAAACAAAAGAGCAAATAACGACCATCTAATCAATCTGCAATAATCATTCACAGCTTCCTGTAACAATGATGGAGGCTGAGTACAATGGTTCACTTTACAAGCGTGTCGACGGCGTTTCAACCTCATATGGGATACAAGGTCTCATCAGGACCTAACATTGAGGGACACCCAAAATCAGATAAAGAAGGGATCAATGGTCTAAATCAATTCAAGACTGAGAAAAAGGTTGGAACTGGAGAAAAGGCAGACTCCATTACCTGGGTTTAAATTGGTATTCTGTCAGAGCGGTAATGTGCACACCGAAAAGAAAGTGACTCAATTGAGTTATGGGAAGAAAATTACTTACATCGGGCACAGCTGGGCACTGTTTGAGAGGAGACATAAAATTTTACAGAAGGAGTAGTTAGCTGGGATGGATGCAGAGCATGTAGGAGATTTTTTACAGTGTTGTGGTAAAAACTCACCCCTGTAAGTGGGAGGTGATCTGACAGTCTGTACCGCGTGTGTCCAATTGCACGTCTTTTATTGAGAAATGGTTTAAAGGAGCAGTATTAGCAAGAGGACCAGTGTGGTGGCCGTAGCAGTTCAAGGCTATTCTTTATTCATGTCTGTAGGTAATACAAACTCTTACCGCAAGTGATATTTCTAATTATTCAGCTATGTGGAGCATCAGGGAAGTTGGGACAGTGAATGTCTGCCCGGCAAATTGTGAATAAGGATGCCGCTGCGCGGAGGACTGCAAGCGTCTGCCTCCGTCAGGATTACTAACCTGATTGAAGCGTGTAGCATGAATCAAGTTGCCGGTCGCGTGTGGGAGGCAGACAGTGCTAGCGATCGGGATGGCTGATTGGGTAAACTCTACCGTGATCAGGAATACCGATCTGGTTGTTCTTTGCTCTTTGTGGCTAAAGTTCTATAAAATGAATGCTACCAGGCGCACTGTGAGTGGAAAACTGAAGAATGATAATGATCTCTAGAGGGAGGAGAGCCATGATATTTTAAAAATTATCTAGTACAGAAACCTTGGTTATTTCCGAGTTATGCAATAAAGGGCCAGATGTATCAAACAGTTTTACCCATTCTGTGTCTATGGGAAAATGTGTTCATACATCCGGCCCAAAGTTAGAAATCGGAATTATTTAAAATGTTTAGTAGCCATGCTTGTATTGTTTAGCAAAAATAACACAGATGACCAATAAGGTGGGTAGCCTAGAGAATTAATTTACGTAAAGAGTTAATTTATGGAGAGGGGGTATCCTCCATTCAGGATAGGGGAGGGGGGATAATTTGTGGGAATGCTGGGGAAATAACAATTTGTGTGTGCAACAAAAGTACATATATTGTCATTTCATTCTGGACACAGAATGAGAACCGGGGGTCAACATTGTTTAAAGAAAGTTCAGTTTTTTCAGGGTTTAGATCATTAGTGTGGAGACAAAACCACACCATTCTTCTGAGGTGTTGAGACCATAGGTGATTGAGTTAGCTCGTTCTATCCGTTCGCATTCCATCCTTTGCAAAATCTGTCTCATGTCACCGCCTCTTTCCGGAATGGTAGCCATTTCAATTGTCTGCCATTATAGTTCTTCTGCCATGAGACTTCCGAGTGATATGTGCGCTGTACAAATGTCCCTGATTTGATTTGATTTGTAGTGGGTAACCAGAGGGGCATTCAGGACCATGCCTCTTACACTGCTTCGATGTTGGCTGATGCGTGTCTTGATGGATTGTGAGGTTTGTCCAATATATGGTAAATTGCAAGGACACCAGATACAACATACCACATTCCGAGAGTTACAGTTTGAAAAGAAATTCAGTTCTTGCTTGATATTATTGTGATCAAACATCTTTGTATCAAAAGAGAAATCACAAGCAACACACTTGTTACAGCGATAATGACCTTTGACCGGTGGAAGACCCCAGGTGGTATGTAAAGTTCTGGGTTTATGGCCAATGTTTTGCTGTGTAGATGAGTGTACTAGATGGTCTTTTATATTTTTCCCACATTTATAAGCAAATATTGGAACTTCAAAGGTCGGGTTTATACTCTCAATTAGGTGCCAATTTCTTTGAATCAATCTACGAATCTGGTTGGTGTGGGTGTCAAATGTGGTTACACAAACTAGTTTTTCGAGAGGTATCTTAGTTTTGGCAACAAGCAATTCTTCCCTGGGACAGTACCAGGCTCACTTCAATGAGTTCCTTACTACTCTTCTTAGGTAGCCTCTACTGATCAATTTGTTTTTTAGGATTTCAGCTTCTTTCATATAGTCTTACTTACGGGAGCAGTTCCTACATAGGCCAAAAGGCAGGCCATCTGTCAGAGCTCGAGGGTGATTGCTGTTATGGGGTAGGAGGGTATTCCTTTCCGTGGGCTTTCTGTAAAGTCCAGTGTATAGAAGGCCATCCTCTTGTTTTATAGTGAGGTCTAGAAAGGTTATTTGTGTTTTGTGTAGAGTAGAGGTGAAGGTTAAGTATTTTTGAATTTCGTTGAAATACTTTACGAAATCATGGAAATCAACCTCTGTGCCTGACCAAATCAGAAAAATATCGTCGATAGAAAGTTTCCAGCATGTTATATTGGGACGATATCTATTTTGCTGTGAGAGAGCGTGCACTTGTTCTACATGGTCCATATAGATGTTAGCCAGGTTGGGAGCAAAGACAGCTCCCATTGAAGTCCCAGAGCATTGTTGGAAATATTCTCCTTTTGATATGAAATAGATGTGTGTAGTGCAATCCTTAAAAAGGGAATGATAAAGTGGGTGGGCACTTGGAATGGACTTGTGCGTGTCTCCAATAAGTTTTGAATTAGTAAAATGTGTTCTTCTTGAGGGATATTCGTGTATGGTGATGTAATGTCCAGTGTAGCTAACCAGTCAGTGGCAGTGTCAAAAGGCATGTTTTCAATGGTGGTATTCATGAACATGCTATTTCTTGGATGGGTACAAAATCCTTGATAAAGAAATCAATATATCGTCCAATGGGTTCCAAAACTGACCCACAACCAGAGAGGCTAGGGCGCCCGGGTGGAGTTGTAGCATTTTTATGGATTTTGGGCAAGGTATACATGACTGAGGTACGTGGTGTATCAGTATTCAGATATTCAAATTCCCTTTTTGTTATATAACCTTGTTCTCTACCCTCAGTGGCTATCTTAAAGATTTCATTTTTTATCATGTTGAGAGGATTGCACAATAGTATCTTATAGTGTTTAGTATCAGTGATTTGCTTTGTGAGCTCTGAGTCATAGTAAGTTCTGTTTTGGATAACAATTCCGACACCCTTATCTGCTGGTTTCAAAATTATGGTTTTGCCATTTTTTAGACCTTGTAGAGCTCGCCTTTTCTCCAGAGAAATGTTATAAGGGATAAAGCATCTGGCTGATTTTAAATTATCCACACCTCTGAGAATGATCTTTTCAAAAGTTAATAGTTAAGATGGCATCAGGGAATTAGTGGAATGGAAAGTGGAGGGAGGTCTCAAGCCTGCCACTAAATCTGACAAAGAGGATGTCTTGTCCATGAAAAAAAAATGTCTTATTTTTCTGAAGAATTGAAATAACTCAGTTTTTAAGGTGAAAAAGTTAGTTTTTTCTGTGATAACAAAGGAGAGACCTATGCTAAGGAGTGACACTTCTGGGGGGAGTGCATATGTTCTGACAAATTAAAAATAGGTATCATTTCAGAATTGATATTATGATCATTAGTTTCTAGAATGTTTGTGGTCCCCATTTATAATGTTTCCTCCTGGTCTGGCCTTCTCCGGAGTTTTGGTACCATGTTTTGCCTCTGCCTCTCTGGCCTCTCTCTAAAAAAGGCTGTCCTGGGTGGTTATCTATTCGGCTAGACCCTGCCTGTGCGTCTGAATCGTCAGATCCTCCAGAGGATTCTGAGAAAGTGACTGGCTTGTTTTTCTTAAATTTATTTATACAGAGTTTTATATAGCGCGAACTAGACCCGAATCGGGTATCAGAGCGCTTTACATAGCACCAGTTGCAGTACATGAGGACACATTCATTTTTGTTAGGCACGTGGAGATTAAGTGATTTGCCCAGAATCACAGGATGTTCAGCGTCATTGGCGAGACTATAACCCAGTTCCCCAGATTAGAGGGCAGACGCCCTAGCCGTTAGGCCAACGCCTCAGATACATAATATGTACCCTGGTTCCGCATAAGTAGGGTGTCCCTTGTTTCCTTCGAATGCGATAGACAAAATGAAGGCAGATGAAGTGGGGGAAAAGCATGGAGGGCCTGTGAGGTGCCAGGAGAAGGTTCAAACTAAAAGGTAAGGCAATGCTGCAAAAATGTGACTAGGATTTTCTCTGTTTTGAGAAAAAAAAAGAAACGCCACAGAGCTGCTGTGTGCCTGACTGGCTGCAAGTACAAGAGGTTCAGAAAGGTCTTTTATGATGTTAAATGCCTTAAAACTTGGAGTTTGTGCTGCTGATACTTTCAATTAAGAGAAATTGAAAGGGGAAGACATTATATCAGCCTTATAAGTTTTGAACACTCCTAAAGTTGATTCTTGAAGGTGCTGGTACAGTCCTTACACCAAATTCATTCTGACTTCATACAAAGGTTTTAAAGCAGAGAGGTAAGCACAGTACCACTTAGCATGTGGGTGAGATTATTTAGGAATAACGATCTAGAGAGTCAATGCAATTCAAGATTGAGAAGAGTAAGGTCTGATAGGCCACGCTGTTGCAGGTATATCGTAGCATAATTTAGGTTTACCTTGGAATGGATAGATATAAGATTACTGTTATTGACCTAGCACATTTGAAGCAGTGTATTGCTCAAGGCACATTGAATACGGTCCCTGTGGAGAGCCACAAAAAATGTAAGCACTGTGCCCGGCCCCTGGTAAGACAAGGATGTCAAAGAGTCCAATGCATTCTGAAACAAGACCAATTGAGGTCGACCACGTGCCCTGTGTTGTGAGTGGTTGAGAGATTAGAAGACTCAAATCAATGGCAGAACAGGCAGTTGCCAGATTTGTGGCTTTAGAAGAGTTAGGGCCTGATTACGACATTGGCAATCTGGGGGCGGGCTGCCACGCCAGCCCCCCACTCCCAGAGCGCCAAAGTCAACCGCCACCTGCCTGCCAGATTCCGAGTTTCCTCGTTGTCTGACAGGCAGAAGGTGCAGTGGCCCCATTGCGGTGCCTATTAAAAAGGCACCACAATGGGAGCACATAAGGCCGTTTCTGCACGGCATGGACTGTGCAGTCCATGCCATGCAGGAAAGGGGATGCATGAAGACAGGGGGGCACAGCATGTGCTCCCCTGCATGCATCCCCGTACACAGGGGCAAGAGGGGGTCCTGTAGGGGCCCCTTTGTTTCCCCACCACCAGGCTTTTCATGGCGGGCTCACCACCATGAAAAGGCTGGGGAAACTCATAATATGTTTGGCAGTGCTGCAGCAACACCCCCAAGCATATTGCTTCCCCAGCCTGCCGCAAGACCGCCAGGGATCGCAGATCCCTGGCAGTCCCAAAACGGTCCGACCGCCGTAGTCATAATACCCCGACAGTTACCAAACCTCCACCATGTAATCAGGCCCTAAGTCTGTTCAACCCCCAAGTCAAGTTACAATTTTCAAAATTCAGGAAATAGGATGCATGTAAACGTGGTGAGAGCATCTATGATAGGGAAGCACAATCTGAAAGAGGGGCCCAGAGGCATTCCCAGTATACATTTTGGGAGAGACAGAAACAATGGACAAAATAATCCTCAGACTGATGGTGTGGTGATGGTGATTTTTGCAGATCTACATCCCGAGTCATTGAAAATATTTAAACTTAAAGTATCCTCAATTTAATTGGATGATAAAATGCCACATTTGGACCTGTTAGGTGAAATGTATTCTAAGTCAAACATAGGGACAACTCTAGAATTTTCATAAAGAATCCATCACTTTTTGTGCCTACTTTCGAAGAGTGCACCATGCCTCATTGACTATGGGTGGGAAAAGGGCACCCTGATAATCCTTTATAAATATCAATGTTGTCTCCCTGTGAGTGACTGCTTTAATTCCTTCAACTAACCATATTGAATTGCAACATTTTCTTCAGGGTTGCATCACTAGCCCTTCACCTACATTTAAAGTGAAATATTCATTCAAGCAAACTCTCATGAAACCTAGGTTTGCCCTATTTGGAGCTAAATGAAGTACTTGATATGTTGATACTAGTATATTTGCCATAACATTCAACTTATTTTACACTCTGCCAGAAAATAGCTTATTACCAACAAACTTGTGCAAATGTTAGAAGATGATTTTGGAATAAAAGTAACTATTTTATAATGGTCACAATCAACCAGATATTGTATGTGAAAACATATTTTATAACTGGTGGGAAGGTGTGGCAACCTTAGTTCGCTTGCAACAATTTTCCTAGTTACTTGAAGTTTAGCCTTCCCAACCTCCTCTTGACCATTCCACAGTCCCAGTCTCCTGTCTCCTGTCTCCTGTCTCCTGGAGCACGGGCTCAGTCAATTAGAGCATACGGAGACCCGCGCGGGACAGTGTAAATGCAGCATGTGCTTGCTTGTGCTCTTAATGCTGTCTTTCCTCCACTTTAGTTACCCTCACCTGCTGGTAAAGCAGCAGTTTTATTTTTTTACACAAGAGAACTTGTGGCCTCTATTTAAGGCAACATTTGCATATTGTTCCCCAATCCCATTGACATTATGGTAGCTCATGAAATAATGGTGACCCTTGCAAATTGAGGGCATCAAGTGTCCCACATGGTAACCATTAGCCATGTAATGGTAATCTTACTAGTAGTCCTAACATATTTTGGCATCACTGGCATATTGTGCTTCTCTTTGTCAGCATCAACACCACCTGTGTTATAATGGTGGACCGCTTCCCATCAGCGAGAGTAGTGAGTGGCTGCAGGGTTAGTACCATAAACAGAAAACTCGTAAACTCCTAGTAACCTGTATTGTATCAACTGAAAACTTAGCACTGCGATATTTACCAACTGGATTTGAAACTGGCATCGAAGTCTGTACCCAATGAAGCATTATTTTATTGGCAAAATGTGTACTTAATTAGGACACTGGGAATCTGGAAAGCAATGAGTAGCTATCAAGGGCAAAATGCCATTGTGATTTGTTTTCATTCAATGTCAATGTCTAACTCATTTTGTACCCAAATACCAGTTTTAATTTGTAATATATCTGGGTTATATCTCCAGATATCAGCTTGCTATTTCAGTCAAGTACTTACACTTACTAATGCACCACATGTACAGATTTTACATCGCATGTCAATGTATCACTATCAAATGAATGCCCTGCCCACCATAAGCTAGGAAAGGTTACCAGATTTCAGGAATCCCCTATTAGAAAGGCACATTTACTCGCCTATTGTCCCATGCAAAAAAACAATAGTGTTAGAAAGAGCCTAAACACGCTAGATCCAAAATTGTACCAAAGATTGGGCCACCATATTGTTGAGAAGGGCCTCAACATACCAGGTGTATCATTGTGGCAGGTACAGGCTACCATATTGACAAACATGGACAAAAAAATGCCAAAAGTCACAATTTTGCCTCCATGTCAAGGACAGCCACAAGATGCCAAAGTAATCAATGTGCCATGGTTTCTCCCACCAAATAAACATAAATCTTTAAAGGCACAAACACGCATAGGTAGGGAAGCAGACATGAGGACACGAATTATCACACTCAAACACAAACGCACAAAATGCTGGCCAACACACACACTCAATCCTATATGCACATACACGCACACAATCAGAAGGAAAAGTGCCGCAACAGTAAATCGAAAAGGCTGGGAATGTTTAGGTTATGCCCTACGAGGCTGAGGGCAGGAGCACACACATACAGCAATGGCTGCAGTAAGTGCAGTATCCCATCCTGACCCCCACCTCCTGTAATTGTCCGGGCTCAGACTATGTAAGGCTCAGAAAATCAAAGGAACTGCCGGTGACCAGGAGGATGGCCATGATTCAAGTTGGAGCTGATAGCAGGAAATGTTTTTCCCAGATCCTGTTCATTCCTCCTCCACCTCTTTATTGGACTTGTGGGGCCAAGACCTAGATGTTCCTCAGGACTCTCATTTATGTGTTGTTTGTGTGCAGTAAACCTTTCTCTACAGATGCTCATGTTGAATCTGTGAATATTTTCAAATCAAAGAGCCAAGACAACGGAAATTGTAAATGCTACTTTTTCTTCCACCATTCCACTGATGATTAGGAACACAGAACATAAAGCCTCTCACGTTTATTGTTTGTGTGTCAAGGTGGTGCAACAAACTACAAATCCTATTGGTATATATCAACAAGCCTCAGTAAGTGAAAGATAAAAAAACATGACTCATCCGAAAGACAAAACATGAACAGCGACAATATTTATGTTAATATGTATGATTTTAAATATAATTTAACCCATTTATTAGTTAAAGAGTGGGATCTATTTTATATACATACCAATATACATTATGTAAGCTTAAATCTAATAAAAATGATGATCTAACATAACATTTACATTATCTTAAAAATCCATGTGTTTGGTAGTCGATAATTCTCGTTTCATATCAGCAAGCAAACTTTATTTGTATTAGTTAAGTAAAACTATTACAAAAGAAATAAAAACTTAAAAAATAGGGGAACCGCAAATTTTTCTCCTGCAAACATGTAGAAGCCAATAGTTGATAATTCAGTCTAAATGCCTGTTGGACTACTTAACTCTCTATCTGTTTGCGCTAGACTGGCAGTTAATAGCAACTGTGGAAAATGTGTTTATACCAGACCCTGTTATAACGAGTGAGTGTTGTGAGTGAACCCGAAAGACATATTACATACATTTCTTACGAGAACAACTGTTAATGTTTCCGCAGGACTGTTTGCCAGACTGGTCACCCATGATCCCTTGGTGCATTCATCCCTAACGTCAGACCCACAGGTCTCAGGCTATTAAGGGGTTTTCCCTGTGTCTCATATGGCAAGACCAGTTCTAGTGACATGTCTAACTATGTCTGTCCCTATCTCTCTGTCTCCATTAATTTATTTCTCTGTTTCTTCTTACTCCATTTTGTATTAGGATGAAACAGCAGGTCATTGTGTCTAACTAATAGGCCCTCATTATGTGTGGTCAATGTCTAGCTGAATTATGATTGCTAGCGGTGTGGTATTATCACACCTAGGCCCTCATTATGAAGGGGCCTTTTAAATTCAATGGGGCCGGCAGCAGCAGTCATCACCCCCATCGAAATTATAAGATATACAGAAACACTGCAGCTCTCAACTTTCAACCAAAATTTGGAAGTTTGGCCCAAAATGAGGAATTTTTAGGGGAACTGGACCCAGAATAACTGATTCCTCTGGTAATGCCTCATTTCTTAATGGAACCTCAGGGTCCAACTCGTAATGAGCTGGTTTTTCCCATCCTGAGAGTTATCGTACCCCCAGTACCGTTAACTCTGGAGTTGGGGAAAATCTGGCACATTTTACTTGGCTACTCATAATGAGTGTCTAAGTGTTTTAAGATATCATATGGATGTTTGGATATATGCCCACAGGCAAAAAGAGGCGGAACATATCAATCAATTAGGGGTGGAATTACATGTTTGCAATCAGAAATGGATGTGGTATGAACGATTTTTGCATGTAACTACCAATTTTCCATGGGCCTGTAGGGCATACATTTGCGACCCTGTAGTAAAGATCAGGACACAGTATTTATTTATAAAGTTTTATATAGCGCAAACTAGACCCTGGAAGGGTATTAGAGCTCCTTACAAATGTTATAGCAAGTAGAAAGCACGATAACCTAAAAACATAAATGTAAGTAGAAAAGAAGAAACATAAATGCTGTCAGTACACATTATATATCAAGAGAAGGAGTGAGTTAAACTTCAGGACATAGCGGTGAGTGCACTCCCTGGTTGGTGAACTGCATCAGATCAGTACCCAGAAAAATGAGTCGTTGGGTTCAGGGTAGAGTTTTGTTCATTAAAAACAGTTTAACTCCTTTTTTGAAGGCTGTGCTAGAAGGGTTTCCGGGGGCAAGGAGTTCCAGATCCTAGGTGCTGGTCCGTAGAAAGTATGGTTGTAGGATTTCTTTTTTCGAAATTGTTGTGGTTTCAATAGTAAGGTGCTGGTGCTTCTCGGCGGTCTGCCACCACCTGACAATTCCAGTTTATTGGCTAGATACTTTGGTGTGTTGAAGTGCAAGGCTTTTTGTGTCATGCAGGCAATTTTTATCTGTATTCTTGCCTCATAAGGGAGCCAGTTTAGTGCCTTAAATCAAGAATGATGTGGTTGTTCCTTTAGGATCCAGTGATGAGCCTTGCAAGTGAGTTGAAGGATGCCCATAGTGGAGCCAATCTGGATCTCAGCAAACCACATAGGGTTGTATTCCCATAGTCTAATCGGGGGATCACTAGAGCTTGCACAGCTGATTTGAGGTCATCAGAGGGGAGGAAGGGTTTTAGTTTTCTAAGAATGTTCATATGAAAGTTTGCTCCTCTGGTGGCTGAGCTGATGGGTTCCTGCATGGTGAGATTCTTGTCAAGGGTTATTCCCAGTGATCTTGTGGAATCAATAATGTGTGCTAGGCAATTGAAGGCTGTTAAATATTTCATCCAATATTCAATGTCGATGTAGCTTTTTGATGGGGCAATAAGGAGGAATTTGGTTTTGAGCGAGTTGAGTTTGAGGTGGTTTCTGGTCAGCCAGTATTTTTTTTGTTGCAAAGTCGTGTTGAGTAATCGGATATCATCAGGAGACGATACCTTTAGATATAGTTGTGTATCATCTGCATACATATGGTATTGTACATTGGAAAATGTCAACATTTTGGTTAAGGGCTCCATGAACGGGTTGAAGAGAGTAGGTGATAAGGAGGACCCCTGAGGGACCCCCAAGGTGACCGGAGTGGTAGTGGACAGAGATCGGTTAACCTTTATTCTTTGAGCTCTGTTGTCACTTTAAGACAACCCCTGATAAACCCATTATGTGTTCAAGTAAGTCCAGGAGGCTGCTATGTTTGACCGTATCGAAGGCTGAGGATAGGTCTAGGAGGATTAGGGGACAGTACTAGTTTTGATCTAGTAATCTGAGTGCATCATCGACAATGTGTGTAACAAATGTTTCTGTGCTGTGGCCCTGATGGAAGCCGGATTGGAATTGGGCAATAAGGTGGAATGGAGCTATGTGGTTGCATAGTTGGGTATGGGCACGTTTCTCAAGTAGCTTTGCCAAGGAGGGAATGGTGGATATTGGACCGAAGTTATCTGGAATCGCGTGGTCTGCTGTGGGTTTTTTTAGGATGGGGGTTACCTGCCCTGATTTTAGGTAGCCTGGTAGAGCTCCCTGAAGTAGTGAAGCATTCACTATCTTAGTCCAGAGAGGTATTAGAAAAGTTTTGATCTCATTGAAGACATTGGCTGGTAGAGGGTTGCATTGTGATTGGATGGTTTAAGTGTTGTTAAGATCTTAAGAATTACATTTTCATCAAAGGTTTTGAAAGTGTTCCATGATGTGTTGTTTTTGAGGGTGAGTTCTTGTGGTTTGGGGGCTGCTCGATCAGAAGCGGGCAGGGGCTATTTGGAGGTATCCTCGTGAGGTGTTCCATTGCTGTTTGGAGATCACTTTCTATCTTTTTTGAATTTTCAAGAAAGTAGGACGCAAATATATCGCAGTTTGGCTGCGGATTGGATCCTAATGTGGAGGGGTTAGGTTGTTGAGTGGATTGATGTTTCATAATTTCGAACAGTTTTCTTGGGTGATTTCTGGCTTTTTCTAATAAAACTTTGAAGAAATTTGCTTTTGAGTTTCCAATGTGTTTGTTGTAGGTGCTCCTCCATGATCTCAGGATCTTAAGGTGTTCTAGGGACGGCGAGGATCTCCACGCTCACTCAGCTAGTATCAGGTTGCATCTTTGTTCATTTAGGATCCCATTGTACCATGGTTTGGAGTCTTTGGAGGACAGTCTTTTTAGCTGTAAGGGTGCCGCTACCCCGGAATGAGTAATACCAGAGTCAATAATACTGCCAGTAACCACTGAGCCACTTATTATCAGGGCCTTAGTGGCCACGAAAAGATAATAAAGATTCCCTTAAACAAACAAAGGCTCCTGCAGATTTCCAGTACATACGAATCGTATCCTTTGAATGGGGAATCACAGCATGGATCGAGTAATCTCACTCCTGTAGGGTGACTAAAAACATAGGGCATAATTACGATTTTGGTGGTACAGGGACTGCCATAGTCATTTGGTGGTCCAACTGCTCGCTACCCTGGCGGTCCAACCACTGGATTACAATGCGGGCAGGCGGACCACCAAAAGACCACTGCCAGGATCTCTGGTCCCGTGGCAGCGGTGGTGTGAACAGCGGCAGTCAATGGTGGTGGTGCCGGCATCGGCACCACCTTGGTTATTATGACCTGCCTTTCTGCAGACCTTTTCATGGCAGGGACACCGCCATGAAAAGGTCAGCAGAGAGGCAGGTAAAGTGCCATAGAACAGGGCCCCAGGGCAAACAAGTCTGTGTGGCTTGTGGACGGGGACACATGTTGTGCCCCCATGCCACCGATGTCAGTGTGGGCACTGTTTGCCATGCATGACATGGTGCATGGCAACAGTGCACCTGACTTGCTGGTGGTGCAGCAGTGCAGCCAGCATTGGCTTCAGGCTCCCTGCTAGAGTTGAAGCATGCCACCGCCTTGGTGAGCCACCACAACACCGCCAGCGCAGTGGGAATGTTATAATTCAGCGGTCGGGATGCCACCAACTTTGCAGTGCTCTACCAACCGCCTTTTTTGCAAGCTAGAGGTGTCCCTCCCAAACTCATAATCAGCACCAGAGTCTTGAGCCCCTTTAAAAAACAGATAATGGTAGAACATTCCAACAAATAAAATATAGCATATAGAGTACCACATTTGTGGCTCTGAGAAAGACTTCCTGGCATTAATAAAAAGCTTGGAACTGAAAATCTTTACTACTGTGAGGCTAGATGACTTTAGTACCCAGGACATTTCGATCCTTCCAGTGCTATTCTTTGTCCTGCTTTTTACCCTAAAATGAATGCCACACAGACTCGGTCAATTGTAACATGGAATGGGATCCAAATCTAACACAGGTCATTGTGACCCAGCATGACATTCAATGCCAATGCAGGTCATTTTGGGGTAGAGGAACGCAATCTCCATACTGTAAACCCCCAGGCATTTATGGATTGACTGCACTTTAGTTATCAACTTGTCAGGAGCCAACTATAGAGAGCATGCCAGGACCTTGCCTTCCATTAACGCCTCCTTCACCTATGTCCGCTTTATGATGTGCTGAAAGCAGGGGCATCAGCCTTTATAAAAGTAAGTAGTGAAAAATAAATTTTTAACACTGATGAGCAGGGCCGGCTGTAGGGCGATGCGACCAGTGTCGCTGCCCCTTGCCCTGACCTCGGGGGTGCCGTGTTTAGAATTAATACGAGTTTAAAAAGCACCTGCGGCAGAGTTCCTTGTGTGTACTGCAGTTATCAGACAAAAATAAAAATTTCACAATATCTCTGGTGATTAATGTTCCTGTGGAGAGAGATCTTTTGTCTAGCGGCAGTTTACACTCATGATAAAGTGGCACAGAGATATTCCTGCTGCAAAGAATGTATGCCACTCAAATCATCAAACTGTATTTTATGTCGATTGCTCAGTGAGTTAGATCTTTTTGTTACTTGCAGTTCATAAGTTACAACCCTAATATAGCACAGTGAGGTATGAGCTGTCATCAAAGAGCTGCATGCAAACTGTGTGGTATAGGTTAGAATGTTATGTTTTTTCTCCAGTCTTTGATTACCCTAATGGTACTAAAAAAGGTTAATTTGGCAAGAAATACATTCTTATTACTAGAGCCAACCACTGCGTTACGTATTAAATCCTGAGTTTGTGCTTCTACCAGACCACTCTTAAAATATACTGTCTACTGGAATCTGTGACAGGTACCTCCCACACCTTTTAATCCTCATTGTCTTATGTAAAATTTCCTAAAAACTGATTTACAGACATATGATTCTTTGGCTCTGTATAAAGTGTGTGATGTAAAGTGCTCTGACACCCTACACTGGTATGAGTAGCACTATAAAACTAATGAAATGCATGTGAGCGAGAGAGGCTATTGCGAGATGAGGGGCAGTGGTAGAGCATGGTAGTGAGGGAATTTGTTTAGAAGGAGGTTTTTGGGAGGGGCGCCAATAAGTACTGTTGCACTGGGCACCACCAGCCCTGCGGCTGAGATTTGGATCTCAAACAACATATATTCATCTAGGATGATTCTTGTGGGTAGATTTACAAAATATTTGTGCAGGTGCTCTGGAGGCACAAGCTGATACACAACATAGTGCCTATTCACTTACTAGCAGTTCAAAATTCAGATGCAACGCGCGAGCCCCAGACCAAAGCTTAGCAACTCTATTACCAAGATCCTTAACTAAGCCAAACAAACCAGATTGTCAAAGAACTGCCATGGTCGTCATATTGGCCAACTTGGCTTTGTGACCTAGCAGAATGAGTTTTGTTCTATTACAGTGTAATTGCGAATGTTACAAATGTCATTGATATGAGCATTACTAACTTGAAGCGCTTCCACTGCGCAGTCCGTTTACCTTACATAATTAAATTGCAAAGGGTTACTGGATCAGGTACGTTGTTGATTATGAAGTGAAGAACCCTTCAGGACACGGTTGTATTTCTCGGAGTCTAAACTGTTTGACACTGCTATTTACTGAGGACTGAGTATATGTTTCATACAGAACAATGGGGACAAGGGCCTGCATTTGTAATTATTCCTCTCCTTCGAGGAAAATAGACTTCTATGTATATAACAGTACTGGACGGGAAACCAAAATTAGTCCTGGCAAAAATGTTCAAATCAACCTATCCTGCAGGAGTGTGAGACCAGTATGAAACCATTTGAGCTATCATGTGTGTGTCATGGCAACCTGCTCAAATCTAAAAGCAGCCCCTGGCCTGCAGTCCACCAGGAAAATGCCAGAGTGGAAAAAAGGCCAGCCCAGCTAAAGCATCCTGTTGAAACCTGACCCAAAAGCAAACAAAAAGGTAATGAGGTAGTAAAAGTGACTTGGCAAATGTCAAAAGAAGCGAGTCAGTCACCTGAACAATTATGAAGAGAAAATCTCTACCTCTGAACCCCCAGATCACTGCTCACTCGTATTGGAGACTGATTGACGCAGCTCAGTAGGGCTGACCCGAGGATGCTAGAAGGGAGGAAGAAAGTAGACCACTGATGCAGCAGTCCACTTTGTACTGAAGTGGGGGCTACAGAATACATTTTAAAAATGGAACAGCTGATGATATAAGTATCCCAATGGTCCCAGTTTAATTCACCAATTTGTGAACACAGGAGATGGGTAGGAAGTAAAAACAAAGCACACAAGCATTGGTAATGCATCTGTTTCGCCTTTGCAATAAATAAAGAGCTATTTTCATCAATCATCATCCGGGAGAAGGAAAGAGCTCCCTGACAGATAACACAGGAGTGGAGAGGATGTGGCACAGTGGCCAGAGCTGCTGACTTGCGAGCTGGGGATCCCTGTTCGAGTCTGGGCAGCGCCCCGCAACATCCTTTGATTCTATGCAAATATCTCTGAGGGATAAATTGTTATATAAATATGCTGCAATAGTAAAAGGCAAAACTTTATGAAAATATATAGCTCTACCAAAGCGGATGTTAACAGTATTTCGGCGGCGGGAAACTGATAAGAGAAGCAGACAGGAACAAGCATTGGTAAATACAGGAAAATATGCTACAGCCAATAGAAATGGAGGAAAGATAAGTGGCACGCACAGGTGCCAATGAGAAGCCAGGAAAGAGAGGAGGCGGTAAATTTAAATTAAAACAATGTATTTCTCGCTGTGCAGGCAAACCTAAAAAGGAGACAGGCTGGGAGACAAGATCGCATTATACAGCAGCCTGGTTGATGAGAGTATAACTGGTTTCCTGCACCCCAAAAGAGCAGTGATCCCTGGTAAGAGGTGGGCATGTAATGAGATTTGAGTGCAACTGTTTTAGGCAGAGGCAGGAGCAATTGCAGCAAAACATGATTTTCAGGCTCGAACTGACACAGAAAATTGGGCCAGGCACCAAAATAAATCCCTCGCTGGTGAATTAGAAAAAGTGGCCCTTGTTTAAAAATTGGGGCAGTTCTGAACTTGTACAGGCATGCTTGACGGATCTCCCTGAAACCTTCAAGACGGCATCTGAAATGAGTGGCAAACTCATTTTGAAAATGTGGTGAGGATTCATCAAACAACGCCAAAGTTATTGGCAAATGAAAAAACACTTTTCCTATTGGAACTAGGTCCTAACTATAACTACCTAATAATATATGTATTTATATTTATATATACACACACAATTGTTTGCTATTCACTTCGCTTTCCCAACACTCACTCCAGTGGGAAAAGAGGAGCCAGCACCAATAGAGTCACTTAATCGCCAGGTGCAGGGAAACACAACACGTTTCAACCAGTCACTGTCTTGATCACGTGACGTATAGTTGTTGAAGCTGAAATTTAGAGTGACTACTGTCATTAACATAGTAAACAGACTTTGCTTCACCCAACAGTATTCTCACATAAATCATAATGCCCAACAAAAAAGTGTAAATCCTGTTACATATACCCCTTCAATTAAATGAAAGGAAAGTTTGCACTGACCACAGTAATATGTTTACAAAACGAAAGTTCCTTTTGGTGCATTTCAAACCAGTTAACTACACACTAGTAACGCTCAATGGGAGACTTGTATGAAATGCTTCAACAAGCATGTAGCTGATACCTATTTGTTTAAGGCTAGAGTAACCTATTACAGATTGCAGGGATTTTGCTCCAAAGGCTCTTAACAATAATTGATATGACTCCACAATAGAAAGAGGCTGTAGTAGCCAAAAGAAGAGTCAAAGGACATGGCACCAGCCTAATTGCTATGATCAAAAATTAATAATAAAAGATGAAAAATAACAGTAATTGCAATATAAGTGCAGATACTCAATTGCAGATCTCCTGCTTATTGCTGGTTATCCAACAATTCCTTGATGTCCTGCCAGAGATAATATCTCCATTCTTATAAATTGACGTTTCCTGCTTGCTTATATTTCATTCAACATCTCCAATGTTCAGTTCATCAATTCCCTTATGCATTAGAAAACCCAGATGATCTCTAAAAGAAAACAATATAAAGAAAAACGTAAATCTCAGTGTGGGCACACAACACTAAAGTAGATCCAGATGCCATACTATTTAATTCATAATCAAATCCAGCTACAAATATGACTCTGTTGTTGTTAGCTCAACTTGATGGGAGTGGGAAGTAATATTTCAGCAGTGGGACCTGCCACACGAGCCCAGGTCTGGAGGCTGGGCATGTCTTCATATAAGGGGTGCCAAATTGTGATTAATTAAACTTATTTAACATCATTTTTCAAGTTCATGGAGCTGAAAAATGAAAAGTTTTTTAGTTGCACCTGTGACAATATTCTACCGTTTTGGGGGAAAATCAGTTGTTAAGGTTCCATCAAATAGCTGATAAAAACTATGAAATAAAATATATATATGTTTTTTTCTTCTCCACAAAATCCTTATGTGCTGAAATTTTTGCACAATTTCAAAAGCACAAAATAGTCAAACATTAAAATCAAAAATATTGAGCCAATGTGGTGGTCAGGGGAAGAAGATAACAGTCACAATGCATAAGCCTATATTTAGGCAATATGACAAGCATAGGTTCCAAGCTGTGACTCATCGACCTGTTCAATGTGCTAACAAAAGATATGATCAGCTTGGACCCTAACTTGAGGTTATCTACAATGCAGTCACCCCTATTGTGTCTGCTGCGACCTCCAAACTGTAGCAAACTTGTGTGGAAGCCACACCTTCATGAATCACATTTTCAAGTGCTATGTACCAACCTTCATCTCTGAGCCAATAGAATATCATGGCATTAACATTGACATCCTGCAATTTTCCACACCTCACTATATTACAATAATTCGGGAGAAAGTGAGCTGAGAGTGGGCATCTTTTGGGAATGCGGTATTTTGAGAACGTTTCTATATATACTTCTTACGGTCCTGGTTTCGACAGAAAGTTCCAGTTTTTGTCTGATGTAGCACATGATAGATGAGACAGTCTTGTAGGTGGAACACTCTGCAAGACTAAGGGCCAAATTATGAGTTTGGTGGCTATGCGGCTACTGCTGCACCGGTGGTCTGACTGCCGTGTTCTGAGTTGGGCAGTCGGACTGCCATGTGACTGATGCTTCCGCGAGGGATCTGTGATCCCTGGCAGTCTTGCAGCAGTCTAAGGCCCGCAATATTCTGCTGTGGCACCGCCAAGCATTCTACGAGTTCCCTCACCACCACAGTTTTCATGGTGGTCAGCCAACCATGAAAAGTGTGGCAGGGAGGAAACTAAGGGGGTCCTGCCTCAGGGTCAGGGGATGTATGCAGTTGGGCACATTTTGTGCCCCCGTCTGCATGCACCCCAATTCCTGCAAGGCATGGACTTCGCAGTCCATGCCGTGCAGGAACATGCTTTGGCGGTCCCAAAGAAATGCCTTGATAAGGCTCACATATGAGCCTTAGCACGGCACCGCCGTGGGACTGCCAAAGCAGGACCGCCCAACCTGGATTCCCGTTGGAGTCCAGCAGGTGGTCTCAGTACAAGTTTGGCAGTGTAGCAGCGGGCGCTGGTGTGGCGGCCCTCAGCCACACCACCAAACTCGAAATCAGGCCCTTAGTCATTTTAGAGATTTGAATGTAGGAGTAATTCTGTCAAATTTTCTTTTACTAGTAATCAATGTGGTTGCAAACTGGGCAATGGTTTGTAGAGGGACAGGTTGAGATCTTGGTAGTCCAGTTAGTAGAATGTTGCTGTACTCGATATAGGATATCACCAGTAACTGTAGAGTTGCTTTTTAATCATTTTAGGGAGGTAAATAGTCTAATGTTATGTGGCAGCTTCAGTTGGGTTGTTGATTCAGTTAGAATCTTCTGCTTTTAGTGTTTTCCCTGATGCTAATGTCAACATAGTGATTTTGCAGATTTGAACATTTTAAGAAAGATGTTAAGAACATTAGTTTTGTAATCAAGTCTGTAGGGTTAGCTGATAGTAGAAGACATTTTTTTGTTTGTTCATTTAGCTTGAGGGATTGGACAAGTGTATGAATGTTACCTGTGTTGTCAGTCTTAAAGTAGAGTTGTCTATCTTCCACCTAGTGGAAGAAGTTAATGCCCGCCTTAAGTGAAAATGTTTCCCTAATTGTACAGCATACAGGTGCAACATTAAGGGAGAGAGGATGGGCCATTCGGGTACATAAAATGGGATGATAGTTGGTGCCAATAAGGATTCACCTCTTTGTATGGATTGAAGTCTACAAGATAGATACCGCATACTGATAATGGTATCAAAGGTAGTTGGCAGTTCAAAAAGTATTTGGCTTACCATTTTTCATTAATGATACAAAGGGAGGTGTTCCTCCTTAATATCGACTCATGAATATTGTTGGTCTATATTATTGTTTCCAAAACATTGTGGTATATAGAACACAGTGGACATAATATTGAAGGCAAGAATGGTGTTTTTATAATTTTTAAATAAAATACTGGTGTTTAGAATACTGTTAACTTAAATATAGTTGTATATTACGTCCTTTCTGTTGAATTTTAATGAGATTTAATTTAATGTTGAACACTTATTATTCAAATTATACATGAAGATATCCTTTTATGTTTTTTAAATAATGTAACCTATTAAAAATGGCACGTAATATAATCTGTAAAAGTTTTCATTTCAGAGATATACTTTTTTAATGATAATTCATTTTTTGTTTCGTTGTATTGGTTGATATGTTTGTGTTGTTAAATGGGTTATTGGGTTTGTAAGGGACCAGAGTGCAAAGTATTTTGAAAAACAATACAAAACAAATTATTAAGATGTACATGCAATTCTTTTTTCTTAATATATTTATTAGTTAACTAATTACAATAATTAATACATTAATTAATTAAAACAAATTAAATGCGTTGTTTGATTTTAAGGGGAGAATGGAAAGTTTTTTATATTAATAAGTCTCTGTGTTAATATAATAACTAATTTAATTAACAGTAGCCTATGTTTATAAATTATTTTTCTTTAAATTAAAGATGGAATGAATGGGTTTTAGAGTAAGGAGAACGATTTTGGAAGTTATTTGTAATAAAAATCAATAGTACACATTTTGTATAAATTAGTTAATTGTATTTTAATTTAGTATTTTTATAATTCAGGTTATTAAAAAAATGTCAGTTATAATTTTCTACATGACTATATTACATTTAATTAAATGTATTTAGCCATACATTTCGTAAATATAAATATAAACAAAAGTGATAGATATTATTGTTTCAAAATCAGTAAGTTATATAAATATATTAACACAAATTGTCATACACAGAAATATTTTTTAAAATATACTTTAAAAATATTTTTACATTGAAAATCGAAAAAGAAAGTTGAACTAATTATTGTAGAATTGGTGTTAAAATACTACATATGCTGACCCATAATTTAAACACTGGGTTTGTTGTAGGTGTGCATTTGTAGTTAGAATAATAATGTCAACGCCCCAAAATTAAGCACTTTCCACAGTGGATGTGAGGTTGCAATTAGAATGCCAAATGTGAACACCCCAAATGAAACACTTTGTTCAGCAGGTGCAGGGTTGGAATTAGAATAGTAAATCTGAACTTCCAAAAATTAAACAGTTTTTTCAATGGGTGTAGGGTTGCAGTTATGATAGAAAACATCTAAACCCCCCAAAATGAAACCTTTTTGCCAGTGGGTGTTGGAGATAGAATAGTGAATGTAGCCTCCCCAAGATTTAATATGTTCCCCGATTGGTGTAGGGTTTGAGATAGAATAGTAATTCTGGCCTTTCCAAAATTCATCACTTTCTCCAATGGGTGTAAGAACACAGTTAGTGTATATTTAAACTCCCCAAAACAAATACTTTGCCTAATAGTCTTGCAGTTAACATTGTACATCTGAACTCCCCAAAATTGATTAGTCTCCCCAGTGAGTGTGAATAAGGAGTTAGAATAGTGAATATGATATACCCCAATTTAAACACTTTACTCAGTGAGAGTAGGATTGGCATTAGAATAGTAAACTGCACTGCCCAAATTTAAAATCTTTCTCCAATGACAGTGGATTTTGAGTAAGAATATTACATCTAATTATCCTACCTACCTTTTTATATGATCTTTATTGAGGTTTCATAGGATACAAGATGTAACTATAATAAGCAATTTATTTACATTCCTCAATATCATTACATCAACAAATCTCCAACAAACCCCCTCTCCCCCGCTTCTCTCATGGCAAGTCCCACAAAGCGTACTAAGGGGTATCTTGTTTGAATGGGCCATGAAGTAGCTCCAGGGACAGCTTGACTAATACCAGAACCCTACATCCGTACCCCTGCAATGGTGACAGCGAGGCCCCGTGAGCATCACACTGTGGGCTCCTCGGAGGGGGCATTGTCTGGGGGTTCTTTTAAATCTGACACCATGGCCGCCCATGCCCTCAAATCATCTTCCAAATGTTCATCTCTATGGACATGTTTCATACGTATCTCCTGAGGGGTTGCCCACCCAGAAACATCCTAAGCCAGTCCGAATGTCTTGGGGGATCCATCCCCAACCATTTTATAGCTATGCAGCGTTTTGCCAACAGTAGGTTAAGTAAAACAAACTTTCTTGTGAGTTTCTTATTTGTAGGAGAGGGGATCAGCCCCAACAGTACCTTCTTCATCATAAGTTGTATAGTCCACTCAGTGGTTCTATTAATGTCTCCCATCACCATTTGCCAGTAGAGTGTCAGGGCGTTACAGGACCAAACCATGTGAATAAAGTTCAATTCCTATCCCCCACACTGAGGACAACTATCACCAAGGGTATCATATATGGTGTGCAAAGTTTTAGGGAAAGGTAAGTTTGGTGCACATAATTATATTGTAATAATATAAATCTGGCATTAGAGGTAACCATCCTGACTCCCTCATGTACCTTATAATCCGGCATAATCTTTTGTAGTCATGGGGTCCTCCGGAACACTCTCCCATTTGATCTGAACACTGAGCAACGCAGTCGGAATGTCAGCTCACAGGGCCCTATAGATGTTAGAAATCAGTCTGCATTCCCCTGCCTTGTTCAGCAACATCACCAGGGTGTCAAAGGGCCACGGTGCAGCCGGAAAAATCATCGAAAGATCCTGGGCTGTTGTTGAGATCTTTGCATATTGCAGATACTGTCTTACTCCTAGTGTGAAGGATTCGGTAGCATTGTCTCGTGTGATAAATCATCTCACAGGGTATAGGTCCCTTAGTGTATTACAGCCCCTGTCTCTCTATTTCTGCAGTGACATGGATTCTGATATTTAAATAAAATGGTTGAGGGACCATAGCGGTGTGTCCGGGGCATACAGTGCACTCCACAGCACTTTTGTGACCGCCCCTTCCCACAATTTGTAAATCTGGCGTACAATGTAGGGTGTAGCCGGGGGCACCCTCACTCCTCCCATCAGCAGGATCTTTATGAGAGCCTCGTAGGAGTTTCTTCTCCCAGTATATCATCTGTGTCCAACCAATGAACTGTGTGCGGCAAAGGGGCAGCCATAGAGTAGAGAACAATTTGAGGGACTTTGAGTCCCCCTTGACCCCAGGTCCGTTTAAGGGTGGATAGTCTGACATGCTTCCACTTGTTTTCCCATAGCAGTTCCACCACTAGGCAGTCTATGGTTTTAATATAGTGTCTGGGAATCGCATTCAAAGTTCCCTAGAGGGTGTATAGGCATCTCAGGAGCATAATTATTTTAATAGTAGGAAACCTGCATATCAAGGAGAGGGGAAGTTTATTCAATAACCGACTGAGGATCATAGTCCGATAACCACCCTCCAATGTTGAAGTTTAGGAACCATTGTTAATTATGTGCCAATCTGATTCCCAAGTACCGCCCCAATCTGATTCCCAGGGAAGTCCAACCTGTGGAAGTGCCTCCATTGGTCGACCCGCCAGTCACCCCAGTGGAAACAGCTTTGACTTCGCCAGATTAACGCAAAGACCTAGTATTTCGCCACACTCCTGCATCACATTTAGGAGTATCGGAACCAAATATTCTGGTTGCCTCTGTTAAATCAGAGCATTGTCGGTGTAGAGGGAAACCACATGGGTGTTCTCTCCACAGTGATCCCCCAGGGGCGCAGAGACCCTGCGCAACCTCTCTGCCATTGTCTCCATTGCGAGCGCGAAGAGGAGGGGTGACAATGGGCACACCTGCCTCGGTCCCCTATGTAGCGAGAAGGCTTCCAACACCTCTCCTTCCAAATTTTACCTTGTTGCATGGGTCAGCGTACATCAGTTTGCCTCACAGTATATACTTAGGTCCCATGCCCGTCTTCCAGAGCACCTGCCAGTGGTAGCTCCAATGTAATGAGTCAAATGCTTGTTCGATATCCATGAGGGCTAAAGCGCAGGTGTCCCTCAGTCGTCGTAGATTATGGAGGGTACTCCGTTGAAGAATAAAACCTGACTAGTCTGTGTGAATTAAATTTGTGAGATGGAGAAGCAGGCATTGTGCCAGTATATTACTAAAGGAGTTTGACATCCACATTTAATAACGATATTAAACTGCATGAGGAGGCCTCCCTTGGGTCCTTCCCTGGTTTTGGTATCATTACAATTATTGCATTGTATGCTGGAGGATACCCTTTTGGAGGGCCTTCTGGTAGACCTCTAACAGTTTATCGGCCATTTGAGCTGCATTTCGGTGATAGAATTCTGCAGGCAGCCGATCCCTACCTGGAGTTTTCACAGTTTTCATGCTCCTGACTACCAAGAGAATCTCTTCTCAGGTGATGGGGCTATCCAGTTTTTTACGGTCTTCTGGATGTAGGCTTGAAAGGGGTATTTCCACCAAATACCATTTTACTCATTTCCCTGAAACCACTTCTGAGCAGGATAGGTCGTGCTCAGATGGACTTTGAACACCTGAATAATAGCTCCCTGAGTGCTAGATAGGGATCCCTTATCATTATAGATTAACAGTATCGGGACCCTTTGAGTCTCCTGTCTCATCAGTCGTACAAACATCGCTCCAGTCCTATCGGCTTCTGCATGTAACCTTTGTCGGTATGCTGTATAGGTATGCTTCTCAAGCCAGTGCCAATTATCTGGTAGCACCCTGCTGCCCTCCTGCCATTCTTCCAATCTATCTAGGTGTGTATGCAGCACTTTCTCTATGGCACCTAAATCAACTTCATGATTCTGAATTACCCTTTCCAACTGTTATCATATGTTGTTTTTAGGCACACCCCTCAGAACACTACTTTCATTGCCTTCCTGTCCAGTGCTCTAGTACTCACACTGCCCCAGTTCTCCTCAAAGTAATGCGAAAGTGACTCATGAAGCGTTGATTCAAACAGGGGTCTGATAACCCCTCTGCTCTTAACCTCCACAGCGGGATCGCGGTGCGCTTACGTTCTCCAGCAAGGCTTGTCAAAACAGGGGAATGGTCCGACATATATCAGGCCAGATAGAATATCTCCTGAACACCTTGTGTCAGTCCATTGGATACAAAACAATAGTCCAACCGGCTGTGGGTCTTCGCTGTGGGCATATATCAGGAGTATATTTTCTCCGTCTGGTGTTTTTCTCTCCACGCAT
This sequence comes from Calotriton arnoldi, assembly GCA_963921515.1. Taxonomy (NCBI): domain Eukaryota; kingdom Metazoa; phylum Chordata; class Amphibia; order Caudata; family Salamandridae; genus Calotriton; species Calotriton arnoldi. Next base: position 959,095 of record CAWUFW010007365.1, on the reverse strand, counting down.
CTAGGAGGTGGAGACCTTGTATTGTGTCCTGAAAGGCCCTAGTCATGTCTGGCGTAATATCGCATCTGGGCAGATCCCACTTGAGTGTTCCATCTAGAATGCAGTTACAGTCCCCTGCCATTCTAATGTCCGCAGCGAGGTACTGCAACACGGCCACTGCAGTTTACATGTCTGGACAGTCAATGTTCGGTGTGTACCCGTTCACAAGCTCACGACTGTTCAGATCGCCTTTTAATATTGCATATCTACCTTCCTGGTCAAGGACATGGCCTCTGTAGTGAAAGGGAATCCCCGGAGCCGCCCATATTGATTTACCACAGGCAAACCTAGAACAGGATGTGGCATAGAGTTGTCCTCTCCACCTCTTATGAAGATAAGGAATACAGTCCCCCAACACGTGTTTGCTGTAAGAATGCAATGGACACTCTATAATGTTTCAAATACACATACACCCTGCAGCACTTATCATACTGGGCTATACCTCTGACATTCCATGTCATTAATTATTTGTATGACCCACCATTTCCAATCATCTCCAGGTGACCCCCTCAACCAGTGGGTGTACCCTGCATCCCGCCACCCATCAGTCCCCTTGGGCACAGAAATCCAGACCACATTGTACAAGAGCTGCACATAATTCCCCACCTCAATGACCTTTTATAAACAAATGTCCTCCAACTCCCCCCCCCCTGGGCATCTCAACCCTATCATCCATTCCAGCAACAGGAGGGAACTGGCTTCCGCCACCCCAATCCCAGAACCATCTACCAGCATAAGAACAGTCTAACTGATAAAAAAAACATGTGCGCTTTGCTAGAGAGCAGACCCCAGTGGAGGTGCGAAGCTGAAGCACTCAACACCCCCCTCCATGTCTGTACCCCTCTCAGCCTGTCCTCCCAATGACATATGCAGGTATTCAGTAAGTGCGATCCCATTATATTACAGTAAGTCTTCCCACCCCACACCCAGTAACCGCATGTATCAGAGTTCCCAGCACCTGATTGTTCATACTTCGGGAAGCCCCATTTCCTGTGGAGTTCATTGGTATTCACAGTCAAGCAGACAGAGGTCAAGAAGGACCCAGGTCTGTACTATTACATGTTGTTCCAGGATTATTCTGATGTCTCTGGAATGAGTCTCTAGAGTCTGCTTGACCTCGGTGTCATGTAGAGTGCCATCTGAACAAACCACGATTCTTCCTGGTGTCCCCGCCTGGTCCTGACGTCTCCTGCAGTTATTCTGCCCTCCTAGGCAGGCAGATTGTCTCTGTGTGCTCAGCCTTGTCGAGTCTCTTCTACCGGTGTCCTGGCCCACGTTCCCCTCCAAACTGTCCAGCCACTTGCAGGCCAACCCGGAATGAGTACCTTCCCTCCTTGTAGAACATGCAGTTTTGCAGGGAATATTAGGCTATTTAAGATTTAATCTCTCATTCGTTTCTTTATAGATATAAAAGTTTTCTGCTGTTCATGGACTTTTTGTGTATAGTCTTGAAAGATTAAAATGGGTTTCCCTTCGAACAGCGTGAGCCTTGTATCCTAAAATGCTGAAGTACAGTGTTCCAATTGCGAAAATTAAATGGGCGGGCAATCATGGCTTTCGGAGGGGCTCCGGGTTTTGGCGGGGGGCCCTCTCAATGGTGATTTGGACAGTCTTTTAGGATGCAAGGTATTGGCATCCAATCTTCAATGAACAATTCGATCATCTGCCCTTTGGCTTCCTTGGGAACCTTACAAATTGTAAATTATTCCTTTAGGATCTACCCTCAGCATCCTCTATGCCTTCATCGAGTCTGGCGGTCAGTTTCTGGAGGGTAGAGAAGGTGTCACAAAGGGTATGAACCTCTTGTTATTGGGCATCCACATTCTGCTACTCAGGGGGGACCAGGTCTGTCACCTTCCGGAGATCAGTACAAAGCAGATTGTTGTAGTTTGCAACTGAACCTATCTTTGTAACTAGCTCATCTCTGGAGCACTGTATCACCGCCATTAGATCTGACTGGAAGAGTCATCTACTGATCCAAGAGCCGCTCACCTATACCACCCAGGTGTGACCTCCTCTCCTTCGGGTTTCCCAGGTACCCTGGACTGGGTTACATGACCTCAAGCACTCCGGCTCCCCGACCGCCCATTACCGAAGCTCTGGGGAGCGCTTCTCATAACAGGAGATCAGGACTCCCACCCTCATGTGAGGGGAGGGTGCAGCCTTCCCCCTCCGCAGCCTACTGCAGCAGTCCTTGATACTACTGGCATAGGGAGGGTCTCTCTGTGTAGACATCTTTTGCAGTAGGGCCGACAACTTATCTGTCATTCACCAGGTTCAAATTTTGGGGCCCCCAGCCAGAACATGTTGCATCTGTGCGTCCTGCTCCATGTCTGCAGCTGGGTCGCTCGTGTCCTTGGGGTTGGAGGCCGCAGTTTTTATGTGCCCAAGCGACCTGGGGTGCACAGTGAAGGGAGAAGGACCTACGTGCAGAGGCAGGTGGATAACACGCTCTGCGCCTCAGGGCTTTACTTTACTGCCAGATCCATTGCATGCCCCTTCACAGGTCGAGAGGCCAGAATTCACCCCATGGGACGGTGCCGCACAGCGAACACTCTTGTGAACGGTCACCATCGCCCACCTCACTCAGCTAAGTCCACGGGTCTGGAGGTTGTCCTCCATTGTTGTGTAGGGAACATCCCACCTTCATTCCTTTGGCAGCACAGTCCGGGCACCCTCCAAGTCACAGCCCTCCAGTCCACACTGCCTCGGAGCCTGTAGTCTACCGCCTTACCTGCCAGTGTAATTTCGTCGAGGGAGATGTGTTCAGCCCAATGTTATACAGGCCGCTCCGCAGTCCAAACGCATCCAGGATATTCCGGCTGCATGCTTCACAATCCACGTGTAGGGCCTTGTCACGGCCTCCCAGCACCCGCTGTTGCTGCCAGCAGGTAAACTTCTTCACCTGCACTCATTCCCCCCCGGTCAGCATAGCTTGTTATGGCACTTATTCTATTGGAGCCATGGCGTTCTGCTACAGCAGCTAGGGATTGTGGAGCGGTCGGTGGTGGGATCACGAGGCTCAAGGCGGCACAGTCCGTCTCCCTAGTGGTGGGCACCTAGGGCAGTTTTTGCGGTCCGGGACTAGGTCCCGATATCATAGGCAGAATTACGATTGTGTGAGGGCAGAGACGACCCCGATGGGCATGGATTAACTCAGGATGTTCCTTTTGCCGGTGGAACACCATGAAAGAGCGTCTAGTCGGTCATGTTGCTTTGCACGCCCCCCTAAAAACGACTTTACACTATCGTATAATTCTTTAAACATTAAATAAAATTATAAATACATTTTTAATTAAGTACGTAAAGTACACATAAACAATAGATAATGAAAGGACCCATTTCAGGACACATTTTATATAAGCATGTATGAATTTTTAACATAAACTGTATAATAACATGTAAACAAAATGATGAATATTTCTTATTTAACTTTATTTTCTTATCTATGAAAAATATAGAACAACATTTTAACAATTGTTTCCTTAGTTAATGCAAATTACGATGAAAATCTTAATGTTGTAAATGTTTTTATTAGTTTTAAAATGTATACATAAAACATTGACATTTTACAAAAAGTTGTTTGTATTTTTAAACAATTTTTCAAATGTCGTTATTGATTTAAATGAAAAGAAGGTCTCATTTTTACCTCCACTTCATGCAATTTTTTTTTACCGCTATTGGAATTCTGTTGTTTTTTAAATTCTTCAGTATAAAGCGGGGGTCAACTAGGATGACTTTTCTGGAGTCACAGCACTGCGTTTCAGTTAAAGGCATTTCTTTTTCAATTTTTAAATAATAGTGTTGGGCCGGTAGATCTACAGAGAAGTTAGTGTAGGTTAGTGAGTTTTGCTATAGTGGTGTGGGTGTTTGGGCTATGGGAATTCATTGTATTAGGTTTTGTAAGTATTTTAGTACCTACTGTATTGGGTAGTGAGTTTTTTTGTTGTTATATTGGACTAAGATTATTTGAATAATGCTATGTGGGATTGTATGTATATCGTATTTCAGGCATTGTTGTTTGTTGGTATGATTTTGTGTTGTTTGGTCACAGGTAATGTCATGCTATTGGAAAGAAAATGTTTTGAAGATGTTTTTATTTTTCAAAGAAAATGGAGAATTATTTTATATCTAATATATTCTTTGTTCTTTTTCGGTTTTCCTGGAGTGTTTCTATTTTAAAATATGCTTTTTGCTTTTTGAAGGGATTTAAAGCCTTTGATATAGATGTTTTCAATTGACTAATCGTTTATTCTAGAGTATATTATTTAACTTTTGAGGGAATTTTTAAAACTTGGAACTTCACATGTGGGATAGGCTTCTAAGGATCTTCGACTGCTAAACTGGAAGAAAGTTTTTGTTATTTGATAAAAGTTCAAATGTTGTGTGAGATAAAATTTTATTTAAAAAAATAAATATTAATTTTGATGTGTTGTTTATTAGCTTTTGCTATAGTGTAGTATTAATAGTAATTTGCTTTCTCTTATGTATGAGCAATGACAGTATTCTGTTTTCATATTTTATTATGGCTTAGTTTTCATAATTATAAAAAAACTGCAATGTGCTTTTATATGTAAATAATATTATGTGTTTAGTTATGGATTATACAGAAATATAATTTTAAAAGTTGAAAAGAAATAATTTATTTTATATAATTTTGATTTGTTTATTTGGTTTGTATTTTTAAAGTTATTTCTTTTCAGAAGGGTACAAAGTAAAATAATGGATTTGTGAAAAATAGTGTTCCTATGGGTATCTGGTGGAGTGGATTATAGTATGTGTATTTGTAAAGTGCACGTTCACCCCCAAAGGGGCATCTAGGCGCTGAATAACAGATGTTTATTGTTACCCAACTCAATGGTACTCATTTTATCGACCTCGGAAAGGATGAAAGGCTGAGTGGACCCGCCGGGATTTTGAACCTGTGACCATGAGCTCGAACACTGGCCCCTGCATTGGATGCATTAATCCACTGAGCCATCAGACCCAGCTCGTATATAGTGTAGTCCTTGGTTGTTTGAAAAGGGTAGGACTTTTCTACCTACTATCCCATGTATTTAACAAATTGTTTTGGTAAGTTTAAGCCACAATTGTTGGGCATAGGTTTGCTTTTGGTGCAGGCCTATAAAAGCTATTTTCTTCAATTTATAATATCTATGATTTAGGATATGTTGGCTTCTTCCAAGAGTACCATAGAAGGAATTATGCCAGTGTTCCATTGCATTATTGGTTTTGGCTTCCTGTATAGTGTACTCTTGTACACATTCCGCCATTGTATGTGGGGCTTGAGTTGGCACCAGCACCCTGAACGGTGCATGTGTCAAACCCCAGTGTTTTTCAAAGCAGTGTAGGAAGAAAGTTATTTTAATTAATTTCCTTGATAGAATGGTGATTTTAGAAGTAAGTTGTAATGTTTTGTAAGTTTGGTTGGTGGGACATATGACACAGCTATAAGGTTTTTGATTTCAAAGACTTGTTGAGTATTGGTACAGTAGTCTATATTTAAGGTGAATTTTGTCGATGCTTTCGTAATGTGTGATTACTATCAAAATAACCTCCTTGTATTGCTTTGCGATAATATATTTTAAAGACTGGTTGAATCATTGCTTGTTCAAAACCCCTAAAAATATTTTGGAAGGTTGCTAGTCTTAGGGGCTTATTACGTGTCTGACAATCTACAGACCACCAAACTTGCAGGGGCACGGCGGTGGCAGTCTGCCGACCGCCCTATAAGGACCAGGGCAGTCGGGCCGCCCTGGGACTTCCACAACCGCTAGGGATCAGAGATCCCTGGCGGTGGTGCGGCGGTCTTGAGGCCGCAATATGCTTGGCGGGCCGCTGTGGCCCTGCCAAGCATATTACGAGTTTCCTCACACCACACTTTTCATGGTGGTGCAATCTTATGTATTTTGTTAGGTATTTCGGTCCGTGCAGGAACATGCTATGAGGTTCCCATTGCGGTGCCTATTTTAAAGGCATCTCTGTGGGAACACCAAAGAACTGCCTGCCAGCAACTTAAAAGGTCGTAATCTGGCAGGCAGTCTGTTTTCGCTTTGGTGGTGTGGGAGCAGGCCACAGCATGGCGGCCCCGCTCCCAGGCAGCCAAAGTTATAATAAGGTCCATACTGTTTTCTTCAGCTATTTTTTGTTATTTGTGACATGGAGTGTTTTGTTTATTGGGCTACAGTGCATAAATTAGTGCAATGCTAGTGTTTTGCTGTTGGCTGTAGATAGCGTATATCTTGGCAAAGTGTGGTGGACAATATTTAAAAGTGCCATGAATTAGGCCGATAGTGCATTATGTTAGGTTTCGTATTGTTTGCTGTGCTGAAAACTATAATTATTTTTTCTTTATTTTCATTATATTACACAAGGAAGTTCTCCTTTGTGAGTTATTTTCATGTGGCAGGAATATCTATCTTATCAAATCTGTTCGGGATAATCTTAGCTTGACTTTCTATTCTGGTTCTAGTAATTAGTTAGTTTAAATGTAGTAAGGAGTACAATTGTCTCATTACTTTTTCAAGAATGCTAGAACTATAGACCTATATGTACAAAGCTATTTAGCATTTCTTAATGGACCTAATCACTATTTCAGGCTGTTAAGAAAATGCAAAATAACCTTACCATATGTCCAGAAGGAGAAACACGCTTGCAAAATGCAATTTCTACCAAGTAGAAATTGCATTTTGTGATTCCCAAAATAGGAAATCGCAAATAGAGATTTCCTATTTGCGATTTCCTAACCCCATCAACACAGCATTTACTAAATGCAAAACCGGCATTTAGGAAATGCTATTACCATAGAATCCATTCCAATGGTACCCTGAAATGCATTTTTTCCAGTGCCATAGAGCTGCCATTTGCCCATGTGGCATTTGAGCGCTCTACATGAGCACCATTTGTTTTTTCCCTTTGATTTAAGGGGGGCCTTAGGCCCGTAGGTAAGAATGCTTTTCTAGTTCCAAATTTGAGATTTCCTATTAGGAAATCGCTCATTTGGAAATGCCAAACCATTCGCATAAGGCCCATAGATAGGTACGAATGGTTTGGCATTTTCTAAATTGCCATTTCCTAATAGCGATTGCGACTCCATAGGAATCATTATTAGGAAGTCTCAAATTTTGTACATTCCAATTTGCATTTCCTAAATAGCGATTTCTTAGGATTCGCTATTTAGGAAATGCAAAAAGTGAATTTCGTACATATGACCCATTGTCTTTTGGAATTGTTCCTGTTGATACTGAAGTGCTAGTGTTTGCTTCTTCCAAGTCTTCGACTATATTACAAATTTGTACTTTAGCTATATTAGAAGTATGATTATGATCTTTCACATTCTCAACAGTGTAATCCATGGTAGTTGCAGCACTTGAGCTGTTTGCTGCACTTCCAGGGTTTCTTTTGTAGGTAGTGGTCTCTTTAGTGAAAGTATAACCCATGTCGTGATTCCCCTTCTGTGAAGTCTTATAGATAGCTTGTATTGGACATTTTGGAATCTGTGACTGATAAATTTGATAAATATAAATGTAATTTATAAATTTCAAAATTGTTTAGGATGTTAAAAAGTTACCAATTAACTATTTACAACCTTTTGTATTTATTTTGGTAAATATTTTTATTGGGTTTTACATCAAAGATAACAGAGGCAACCAGTTGTGCCATATGTCATGATCTTTTTGATCTGCCTAATAAGCATAAAAATTAATTACACAGTTGAAAAACTTGAGACTTATACAGGATGACTATTCATATATCGTCCCTGCTTCTGAAAGTCAAGCTGAAAGCTGCAGGTTGGTATTATCGATATACCGTTTCATAGGTGTCGGCTGGGGGTGTAATGTAGAACCAGTAAAAAAGGGCAGCAATGGGGGGGATGTGGCAGGCTGGCTCAATTGGGGCGGGAGCTCATGACTGTAGGTGGATAAGGAGGTGGAGTGGGGGCTACGAAGTAAGTGGGGTTTCGGTTCTAGGGTTGAGTACATTTTTGAGGTGAGGGGTGTCTGGGAAGACCCCCCGGTTCCAAATGAGGGGACATAAGACCAGTTAGGCGAAGCAGGGTGCTAGATGGGGTCCCCCTCCACGAGCTGAGTCTGGGTATAATGTTTGCTGGTGGTCTGTGCAGTTCAAGGGGGGAGAGCGCCATTTTCCAAGTGTTGTAAAAAAATGTGTGAGAAGGGTAGCCCACTGCAAGGAAATAGGCTGCATGCCCATGTGGAGGTCCTCTCCTTAGCGACAGGAATCCTCCTTTGCCCTCCCCCATTTGCGCAGTGCTCCCTGCCAAGCCACCACTGGAGTAGCCATCTCAGATGTCCACTGGAGTGTGAGCGCAGGTTTGGCTAGGAGAAGCGCCAGGGCTGAAAAGCGGGTGTGCACTTTATGCAGTTTCTTATGCTTAAAAATACCTAAAGCACATGCTTCCCATGTATGGACATGAGGCAATTCTGTGACCTCCCAGTAGTGTGATGTGTATCGACTGCCAGTATCTCAGCAGAACAACATCATATGGCCAAGGTTGGCGTCTGGCGTGTAGCAGCATGGACAGGTAAGCTGCTCCTCTGGGAAGTAATGATTCAATTGTGCAGGGGTCAGGTAGGTCTAATGAAGCATAAAGAATTGCATATTTTTGAAGCAGGATTTTTGAGAAACAAGCTGGGGGAATTCCCACAACTGTTCACATTCTTTGTCCTGAATCACTCTCCCAAAGTTGCCTTCCCACTTCTTTTGCAGCACTGCTAAAGGGGTTTCCCTAAGTTCCCAGATGGCTTTGTATAGCCAAGTGATAAGGTGGCACCCCATGCCGGTGGTGAGTATAGCATGCAGTACTGGGTGTGTGGTAGGCCCTGCGTCCAGCGTGCTGAAGAGGGTTCAGCAGGCAGTAAGAAGTTGCCTGTGGATGAGAAACTGCCCTGGTCGGAGGCTGTGGTCTACGGTAAGTTGCTCGAGGGTAAGGAGACATCCGTCACTGAATAGGTCCCCTACAATGACCGGTGAGTGGTCAGTCCATGCCCTTAGTTCTCTGCATGAATGAAAACCCAGAAAGCAGGGGAAATCTATCATAGGGAGTGCTGGAGCATACATGTGAGTATAGCGCATGAGGCGAGGTAAGGGCAGGGGCCATCGTCACTTACAGGGGCCAAGGGGATGGGGCAAAATCTTGAGAAGGAAGCCCTGTATCGTGCACCATGACAAAGGACCCTGACTACTGCATGTATCGTACAGGTAGCGGCCAGCTGTCCAACGAGACATTCACTGTAGTTGCGCTGCTAGAAAGTAACCCTGGGCGTAAAATCCGCTCTGCTCGCGAAGTTTGCGGATTTTTGGCAACTCTGCGTTCCGCGTAGAACGCGGAGTTACCGAAAACTCCGCGCTCCGCAGCAGAGCGTAGTTTTTTTTTGTGTTCGTGATCTCAAAATGCATTTTTGTGTGCACGGGAGCGACTTACCGGGATGCCTGCGATCGCTAACGAGATTTCCCATCTGTTCGCGAGCGCCACAAGAATTGGTAGCCGGCCGCACGTTCCCACGAGAGTGTGCGATCACGAACACATCATTCGGGCACGCCATCGGACTTCCGGCAGAAGTTTTGCAAAGATCGCGATCCCGAACACTCAGAATTTGCAATCTGGAGAATAATCTCTCTCGAGCAGCATCAAAACCTTCTCGTAATGGTGATTTGGATTAAAAAACTCCTCAGATTGACATTTGGCTGTACTTTTTGTGCAAGGAGTCCTTTTTCTTTTTTACTTTTTTTTTAAGAGGGAGGAAGTGCCCCAGAGTCTCCAACTTCATGTTCCTGTCCAGATGGCTCCTCCCAGTGCTTTGTCCATCTCCTGTTCACTTTTAATTTGGATTTGGAGCTGGAAGGATCACTCTTTGTGGCTGCTGCATCATATATCATTGGATTTGAGGACTTTTGAATCTGAGATTTCACAAGTAAGTTGGAAAATTGGTGTTGTTTGTTTGATTGGGGCATTTCACCTACATTTTTTTGTACTTTTCATCGTTTTTTTTAAATGTATTGTGGTGGGTGTCCTGTAGTTCAGTCGGAGCCTAGTTGTTTCTTTGTAAGTAATTTTTAATCTTTTATAAAGGAAACATGTTGCACAGTTCACTGCATTTTCTCCAACTTTTGAAATTCATTAATTTGCAATATTTATTTAATTCACTAGCCCAGTAGTCTGCCAATACTATAGGCCTTTCAGCCAGTAGGCCCAGAGCTACTCATGGGTGCATCAAACAACTGTTTCAGTGGTGTCTGTTGAATTTAAACATCATTTAGGGCCTGGGTGGCATTGGATTGAATAGAAAAATGTGTTTTTTGGGGGGTATTTCACTTTTTTCGTGTGTGTTCAATAAATGCCTTTGTTGGATGTGTGTGGTGTGGTTATTGTGTAACTTGCAAACCTTTTTTAGCTCTGTGGATTTTCATTTTTGCATTGTTGCATTAAAGCTGTGTTGTTTAGCATGCCTCCTTTGTCTGGCAATATGGGGCCTGCTTGAGTTCATTGTTTTCCAGGCCTCCTGCTTGTTGTGAGTGACCATGTGGCTGGTGGCCATTTTGTGGTGGTACTTAGTGTGCTGCTTTTTCCATAGGCCTGCATGTCTTTCCTTTGTTCCTCTTGGCTTACTTTTTCTTGTTGTTGTGGCCTGGCCTTGTGGCTGGCGGCCATTTTGTGAAGGCAGCCAGTGTGCTTTTGCCATAGGCCTGCATTGTCTGCCTTCCCTTTCTTGTTGTTGTGGCCTGGCCATGTGCCTGGTGGCCATTTTGTGAAGGCAGTATGTGTGCTTTTGCCATAGGCCTGCATTGTCTGTCTCCCCTTTTTTGTTGCTGTGGTGGCATGGCCATGTAGCTGGCGGCCATTTTGTGAAGGCAGCCAGTGTGCTTCTGCATTAGGCCTGCAAGCCTTCTTTGTGGTGCCCATGCCTTGTTATTGATTTGCATTCAATTTTTTCTTCTTTTACCCAGCAAAAAATGCATCACAGTTCACCACATTTTCTAATACATTTGCAATATTATTGATTTGAATTGATTCACTATGTGGCCTAGTCTGCCAATGGGTTTTCCAACCAATAGGCCCACCTCATGGGTGCATGAAGCAAATGTTTTTGTGGTGTCTGTTGAATTTAAACATCATTTAAGGCATGGATGGCATTGGATTGAATTGCAAAATGTGTTTTTTGGGAGGTATTTCACTTTTTTTGTGTGTGTTAATTAAATGCCTTTGCTGGATGTGTGTGGTTGTTGTGTCTACAAAGAGGGGGAACTAAGGGCTTTTTTCAACAGGTCCAGCATACATGCCCAGCGACAGATAAACACAAAAAGGGTATGCAGTTCCTTACAGGATAAAACAGGTTGTGTAAGCAAGCAGAAGCTCGTTTAATATCTAGACTAAGGGGGGAATTCCTCTTGTAGAATTAGGACCCTCACACACCCAGCCAGCTAGGTGTCATGCTTCATCATTGGGTCTGCTCCTCGTCGGGTCGGAGCTGCAATACCCGATGGGCACCCATGAAGGGGCTCTTTGGCGGAGATCTTTTATTCCTTGCCGTTAGGTGCAGTGCGTGTGAGGGGCCTAGTGTGTGTAGATGTAAAGGAAGGTGAGGCTAAAATAGGAGGTGGGGGTCCAATCAGAACAATTTTAATGAGTATGGCCCCCCTCCTAGTTAAAATTAAGTGTGGTGCGCCCCTGTAGTAGTGTTACAGAGTACCGCGCTCAATGGTCGACATGTTTCTTGCCAAATGTCTATTGGACGGCAATTCTTCAGGACCAGTATCAGTTTCTATCTACACTAACAATCGTGGTCAATTGTAGTGAAAGTGAGAGACCACATACAGCACCCTGAAAAGTGGTACCTGTCACTCTAGAAAAACAACTCCATTACAGTCAAAAATTCGTGTCAGCGTATTCCAGCAGGTGATGACACTGTAAAGACTAGTGCCGCGTCTTCCCCGTGCAATGGCGGAGGACCTACCCCTCACTCTGCTGGAACCGGGAGTTGTTGTGTAACTTGCAAACCTTTTTTAGCCCTGTGGATTTTCGTTTTTGCATTGTTGCATTAAAGCTATGTTGTTTAGCATGCCTCCTTTGTCTGGCCATAAAGGCCTGCTTGAGTTCATTGTTTTACAGGCCTCCTGCTTGTTGTGACTGTGAGTGACCATGTGGCTGGTGGCCATTTTGTGGTGGTAGTTAGTGTGCTGCTTTTGCCATAGGCCTGCATGTTTTTCCTTTGTTCCTCTTGGCTTACTGCTTCCATCCCCATTGCCAGCTGCAGCTCCATGATTGCTGCCTCCCACGTGATGCACAATGCCAAACAGGTTCAATTACATCTGTATTTTTGTTTTTGTTCTTCTTCTTTCCTATCCTTCCTGAGTGTACACAGTACACCATGAGAGCCCTTGTTGTCAAAGTCTCACAAATGGCTACACTGTTGTTATGTTTTTTTAATAACTAAGCTGAGTTAATAAAATGTAATAATATTAATAATAACACTAACAAGTGTGACCACACACTAAGTTATATATTATTATATTTGTTTGTTTGTACTAGTAGTAATTGAACCACAACAACAAATGCCACGTTTCACTGATGTTCTTCTGGATTCTTTGCTTTTAGGTGCACAATAGACTGAGGAGGAGGTGTCATCATCACCTGTTGTACTGCCAGACAGACGTTCTGCTGCACACGACGTCACGTGACGTGTGACCACAGACAGACATCTCTTCAACTTGTGCCACTGTGTGCTGCTGACATCTGCAGAAGATGGCCCCAAAGAAAGATACCAGGTCTTCCAGTACCAAGAAAGTTGCCAGTGAGAAGAAGGAACTGCCACTTACCAAGACTGGTGTGCCGCCCAAGATGTTTTTTGGGAAACAAAAAACTGCTCCTGCAGCAGTGGTGTCCGGGGAGCAAGCTGGGAGCAGCACCCCCGCATCAGTGGACCCATCCCTTAAACCTAGGCCCAAGCCCATGTCTGTCGCAGAGGCAGCCAGTCTAATCACGACTACGCCGACGAGCAGTGATGTTGAAATTGACTTATCATTATCGCAAAGTAGTACCCAATCAACGCAGGAAACTCAGATAAGTGGACAACAACAGTCGCAACAACAGCCACAACCACTGCCCACAATAGTAGTTGTTCCTCCCAAAGTAGGGGCAGTTCAGGAGATAGAGCTTCCTGCAGAGGAGGAAGAGCACGCTACTCTTTCAGAAGATCCATTGTCTTCCAGATCCCCAGCAAGGAAAAAGAGGTTTAGTCCATCGAGTTCTTCTGCAAGACCCCCTTCTGATGATCTAGATGCCACTTGGAAGCCACCACCTCAGTCTGAGAGTGAGACACGCCACGAGACAAGGCTAGGGAAAACGCAAGGTTCCAGAAAGCCTTAGAGTTATGGAGGTAGATGTAGAAGAGGGGGATGATGACTAGCCAGTCATCATGGACATTAGTCCCGCCCCAGTGGAGACCGACATTACCCCATCCCAAATTACTGTGAGGGAAGTGGCACGGATACCACCAACACAGATAACACCAACACCACCTGCAGCTTCCATATTTGCATTTGCAAAGGCCCGGCAGTGACCTACATCCACCACAGCCACCTCAGTAGAAGTAGGTACTGTGTCTGCAGAGAGTCAAACTCCACCACGCCCACCTTCCAGTTCATCCGGCATTGCAATTGGTACCTCCAGCAGCACCAGAAAGTTCACCTCCCCAGTTTGGGACTTCTTTTCAGTTAGCAGTAAGGAGGAGAACGTTGCTTAATGCTCCATTTGTGGACAAGGTGTTAGTCGGGATAAGCTTGGTACAAACTATGGTACCGGAAGCCAAACAACTCATCTAAAAAAACACCACTTGACCCAGTGGGAGGCGCACCTTAAAGGCCACAAAACTGCACCCATTGCTGTTGGTGGTGATGAAGAAGTAGAAGATACGATCGCAGTGGAAGGTGAACAAGAGGGAGACATTTTCTCTGGTACACAAAGTAGCCCTGTCCCCAGCAGTGCAGTGGTACCGCCCACATCCTCAACAGCCTCAGCAACAGCTCAGTGGCACAAGAGAAAGAGTCAGGCTGAGACACTAAGGCAAGAGAGTACTGCAACGAAAAAACAAAAAACATGCGGTGTTAAGCCTAACAACATCTGGCACCAAGAAGTCACCTGTATCAGTGGCACCAGAAAAGAAAAAAATCCAGCCTACCATTCTCAGCATGTTTAGGGCAGTATGAACGCAACCACCCAATGGCATGTTTGTACAATGCGAAGCTGGCTAAAATTTTAGCGCTGGACCTCCTCCATTTTTCTTTCCTGGAAGGGGTGGGTTTTCTTGAATTTGTGACAGCCATCTGCCCAAAATGGAAGGTTCCCAGCCGGTCCTATTTTGCCAGAGTTGCTGTTCCAGCACTACATCGGGACGTGCTGGAATTGCTTGGACAAGCTTTGCAGCAGAGTGCTGTTCATACTATCCACCTGACAACAGACATGTGGACCAGTTGCCAAGCCACTGATTACATGTGCATCACTGCACACTGGATCTCTTTCGTGGGGGTTAGAGAAAAGATATCTGCAGGTGTTGACACTGTTGAGATTTTTAATGCCACTCTGAAACATGCAACTGTAGCCATGTTCGCCATAGAGAAATCTCATACTGCTGCAAACATTTTGGAAGAGTTTAACAGCAAGGTCTTTGAATGGCTGCACCCAAGAGGGCTTAACATTGGTTTTGTTGCCACGGACAATGGCAGTATTATAGTTAGGGCCATGTACGATGGTGACTATTTCAGGATCCTGTGTTTGGCGCACTGCATTAACATTATTGTTCAAGACTTTCTGAAAAAAGAAGACCGAGTCAGCAACTTACTGACCACCTGCAGAAGAATCTGCACACATTTCAGCCATTCTTTTAAACCCCGGAAGCAGCTGAGGATCATTCAACGTGAGCATAGAGTGCCAGTTAAAGCACTCATCCAGGAGGCAAAATCCTACCTTTACGACTAGGATTTTGTCTCAGTTAAACTTAAGTTTGTCTTAAGTTTAACTTAAGACCAAAAGATTTACTGAGACAAAATCCTAACTTTAGTACTCCTGAATGCCTTCTGTGAATACCGAAAGTCTTAAAGTTAGGATTTTGTCTCAGATTACTTTTGTGAACCGAGCCCTATGTTTTATTTTACTTTAGCATTGCTAATCATTATGGTTTCTTGTTTGACAGCTTTCTTGTGTACTGTAGTTCGTTCCACTACTCCTTCCCGAGTCTCCCTCAGGCGACTGACTGTCTCATTTTCTTTTTTTGCAAATGCTACTGCCAGTGTCTACTACTACTACCACCACCACCATGGTATCTTGGGAAACCAAACGATCATCACCATGCAGCCATCGCTTTGCCTAAGTTTAAATAAACATCAATCACAGGTAAGAGAAGAAGTTTGGGGGAGGCATAATTAATAATATGGAAATTAATTCATTAATTCACACACCCACACCCTTCTGAGTCCAGTTGCAGACTGCATAGACTAGGAGGAGAGACTGACAGTACTAGTAGGACAAGTCACTCACAAGTGAGGGTACAGCATCTATCTGTTCATGTGTTACACTATCGGCAGATTATTTAAATCAAACACTGGCTGCGGCCCTGCAGCAGCAAAGGAAACCGTGTGAAGTAAAAGAGTAACCCCCCCACAAAACATTTACATCGTATGTAAAGTTTAAGTATAAATATAATTTATTCCCCTAACAAAATAAACTAATGTAAAAATCCCACAACACCTGACCCACCCCTCTCCTTAACCCCAACCAATGTCCAAAGTTAAAGAAGGAGTCCAACCAATGTCCGGTCAATTGTCGATAATAAATAATAAATATAAACCCCAACTTTTCGCCAACGCCCAATTCCCACCCACCAAAAAAAAGATTAAAAAAGGGGCAATACGACGGAGTTCTCTAGCGGCAGGCTAGTCGCTTGTTACCCTCCAGGACCTTTATCCGCTCCTCTTGGTGCGCCACCCGGAAGAGCATGTGGCGCTTGAAAGATTTACAATTGCATCCACAGGGGGGGCAGCAGTGTTGAATTAAGCACGGCGGGCAGCTGCCAGACCGCTGCGCCGTACCACTGGGGGGGCCTGGCTGGGGCCCGGGGCATTGGGGAGGCTGCAGCGACTGCCACCTCCTCCTCCACCAGAACCACCAGCCGCCGATATTCCTTGCAGATGGCCTCCAGCTTCCGGTGCCGGGGCCTGGCTGCCAGCTCCTTCCTGTCTGGTTTTGCTTTTTTTGGTTGGGAAGGAGTAGCTATATCAAGAAAGAAAAAAGACTATTGTAACCAATACTCTTAGCAAAACAGTAACACAAAATTAATTCTACACATAGTGGCACAGTAGCACTAGCAAGCACAGTACATAACATTTATGGTATCCTCACACTTCCTCGGCCTCTAACATTTGTGGGAGTTTCAGGCATTACTACTACTAGGCACAATGGAGTAGACCAGTCTTCTTCTTCTCTCTCTTGTTTAGCTAAATTAACCTTGTTGTAGCTGGCATGCCAGCTCAGTCATCTTGCGCCCTAGACAAACATACTCGTGTCCCAGACTCACGTTATTTTTATTTACTACTGTCTGCAGGTGGGGAAGCTGTACTCTACAACTACACAATCATCTTATTTTTCTATTATGGGTGGCCATACTTTGTTACATCAAGGGCAACTGCTCAATTTCACTTTTACCCTGACTACTACAACAAGGCAGATGATATCTGATCCAAATGGTCATTGATTATATATGTGACGACATGAGGTACTTTTGATTGATTGTGTAACCATGCAGCCGATAGGCCACCCATGGTAGGCTGACACAGTCGAAAATAAATGACATAGGTAGGTAGTGGGCCTCGGAGTCGGAAGGAGGCACTTGATAACATAAATTCACAATATATATGCTGTGCTTGCAAACTACTGTGAGTCAAGGGAGTATTCTGAAAATACAACCTTGAATCAAAAACCTTGCATAATAACAGTCCTGTTGTTTCTCTTCCCAGCGATTTTTCCATTTATCAATCATTGCATTGCTCTTCTAGCCTCATACTTTTTCAATTATAATCTTCTATTCTCCTTGGCTTTGCTACTCTGGCGCGGTTTATTTTTCTTTTACATTCTCTTCAAAGACTCTTCATCCAGTGACAGTCTCTACCTATGCTATGATGATTGATTACCATCCAGGCATCCATCCATTCAAAGTAAACATGTCTATCATTCTTCTTAATCTCTCAAAAATCCTTAATTTCACCAACAACATACATTTGTTTTTGTTTTTTTAACCACCACCCATGCGTCCTTCCTTCCTTGCTTGCCTTTGAGTTTGACCCATGAAACACCCCTGAGGATTCTTCCTATCACCCATACAGTTCACTTTCACCCACCCAGCCATCCTTCAACCACCCATGCATCTGATTCCTATCAGCCACCTATGCATCCCAGCATCCTTCTCTGCCAGTCATATATTACATCTCGCCTGTCCTTCCTCCTTCCATCCTTCTTTCCCTTTTCGTTCAACCCATCCATCAATGTCGTCTGACTCTTAGTCTTCTCCATAAAACTTTCCCAGCTGAGTTGAAGTCAGATAGAGGCCATTAGTTACTCAACTCCCGCCTCTAATGCTATTGCTCTAATGCTAAGTAAAGGGTGTCTTCTTCAACCGTTGTTCACAACAAATTCGTCTCTCTCAACATACAGTGTACACCCTTGCAGCGAGTGTGTAACTATTGTCAATAAGTTAGGAATATAAGAATAACTTACCACCGCCCGCCACTGCTGCTGGCTCACCCACCCCTGCGGCAGCTGCCGCATCCGCTGCTCCCTCCTGGCTGGCGCCGCCTGCCCCGCCGCTGGCCCCGGCACTGGTGGTTGGTACGCCTAGAAAAAACATTACAAATTTTTGGATGCCATATACGCCTCCCCCTATTTATTCTTTTTCACTAGCAAGATTGAAAAATGAGTTAAAATACATACATACACCACATACATCACTAGTACAAATCGGGTACTAGAGTAGAGTAGACAGTAGTAGTATGTCCTATCCTATCAAAAATAGTAAAATATCTGGTTGGGCATTTTGTTGGTGGCTATTGTCGAAAAGCCTCTCAAGAAGATTAAGAAGACTAGAAGAGGACAACCCAAAGGACTGGACTCAGTGGCTAGAGCTAGTGGTGAATCTGAGTTTTAAAACTTTTTAAAAATAAAGAGTGGCCAACTGGGCAAGCTTAGCTACAGACAGACTAATAGTAGTAGTACAGAGTCAGAGCAGAGGCAGTTAGAGGCAGGGGTAACAAGAATTTAGAAACAGATAGATCAAAGAAGATTGGGTAAAAAATAGAATTAGGAAACAGAAATAATAGTTCGGTAAAAATAAGGTGCAGTAAAAGTTAGGGAAATATAATTATTAATATTAACAACAGGAGGACTTACTGGGGCCAGCAGCAGAGCCCTCGGTAAAGGAGCGGTCCTGGCCATGGGAGGCATCTTCTCCAGCTCCCACCTCAGACCCCGTCTTCTTGCCCCTGGGTGCTGATCATGTAAGCTATAATAAAGAAAGAGACAAACATTGATGATTGGTGTGAAACAAATAAAATATTTTTTAAAACGCTCAAAAAATACATTTTTGGAAACAACAATTGCAATAAAATTGACCTATCTAATCTGATCGACTACTAGTATCGCGGGATTCGCGGACCGTCTAGTTATTATTTATGAACTAATCCAGGGTTACATTCTGATTCCAGAATCCTAAACCTAAGTACCACCTGACCTAGCCCACGTATTCCAAAGACATTGGAAATGAATAGCCAGAAATGTATTTGCTTCTTCTAAATTTCAATCTCATTCGAAATCATCAATGAATCAACCCCCTTTGACGGGCCAATTGTTCACTAAGTCTGCATTTCCATTTATTTTAGTCCTCAAAAATGCATAGATGGACACATGCATACATTTGCATACACCAAATTGTTGGTTGGTTGCTGCTGATGTACTGCTGATGACTTAGTTGCTATATTACTCACTCACTAACAAACTACAAAAGGTTCTACTAAGGACTGGAGTCAGCACTCAGCACCACGTGACCTGACGGAGGATGCATCACGCAGACCGCTAAAATATTACCAACTAATACTAAGTAACTAAAGAAACTACCTATCAATCCACCACTATCTTACTGACAGGAGGACAAAGGAAAGGACTAGAGTCTCTCTAGCATTACCTAACTTAAGTTCTCTAAACTCTCTTACATAATCAGCCCAAGCGAGCGCAAAGTTGCAAACAAGTAAGATTAGTAGCGCCGAGCACCTGTCTAGTGTCTAGAAGAATAACAATCACAGAAGATTTTTAAATGTAACTTACCTGCATGTAAGCAGCAGCGTTCTTGCTATTTGGGAAAAAAATAATATTTGGAATAACAGTAACACAGAACAGAACACACAATACTACTATTCATAGCTACTCACCAAGCCCCGCGACCTCAAAACCTAGCAGGTCCAGCAGGTCCTGCTCCCGGTCCAAGATGTCTGACTACCGGTGGGTCAGCTGGTTATGGGTGCGCCGGACCCCAGAGATGCGAAACACTGCCCGGCGCACCCTAGCCCACCGGCGGTGACACTCCTGGGTAGCGTAACCGGAGCCGGGCCTGCCGCCTGCTGCCAAGCTTAAGGGGAGGTGGCGCTGAACACAAAAAACAAGGGCGGCCACCTCCGCCTCGGTGAAAATGGCCCGGGGCTGCACCCCTTTCAGGCGCCGTCTGCCGCAAGGAAGGCGACACTTTTGATGAAAAACGAACCACTGACAAGGCACTTATTATTGTATAAAGTTGCTGTATATGATGTAAAAAAAAATCAGATATGGTCGTTTGATAAATAGTGAAACCTTGTAAATATTGTCACATTGTGTCACTCAACTGTTAGGGTCATGCTACACTTGGGACACTTCTTCACAAATGCTTTCTTTCCTTTTTGTATAAATTCTGTATATGGTGTGAATAATACAAATATATGTGTATAACAAAAATTGTTGGTGTTTTGGTTTTTCTCTCTATGACATCAGTATAACCCTTTTTATCACGATTGTGCACCAATATATTATATACAGATATATATTATCCCACAGGAACCGTTGTTTCTTGTAAGACTAGAGGGAAAGGCACTATAGGATTCTATTGGCAGCCCATCAAGACCCAGAGTTTTGTTTCAAGCAAGCTCCTGTATTGCTTGTGCCACATCTGCTGTCATGATCTTGGCTTCTAGAGAAAGCCTGGTGGTATCTGTGATGCAAGGGAGGGTACAGCCTGAGAAGAAGGCCCTTAACTCTGCCACAGATAGATGAATGAGTAGTATTTGAGAAATGCATGTAGTATTTCTCCCTGTTTGTGTACCGTAATCCCTGACGGTATGACTACCTCCATGATGGAATTCACAGAGATCTCCTGTCTTACCACCTAAGCGAGAAGATGGCCGGACTAGTCACCTTTCTTGTGGACCATGACCACATGGGCTGTGAAGTTGAAGTGCCTGAAGCACTCCAACAGGGCAGCATATTTTGTTTTTGTGTCAGTAAGTTCAGGAACCTTCACAAGGTCACAGCCACCACCTTTCCCAGCCGGGATAGAAGCTGCTCAGCTTCTGCTATCCCCTGTCCAGGGTTCTGTGGATGCTCACAATTTCCTGCATGCAGGCGCCACACGTCACCACTTTAAATTCAAGAGTTCTAGTGGAGGGTGTATTGTGGTTTTCGGCAAAGTACCACCGGATGTGGGTCTCCTGCACCTCGCGAAAGTGGGCTCCTCCAGGCAATCTCGTGGGAGCTGCCAAGTTGGTGTAGGAGGATGAGAGGTCGCCCATTGCAGGTCCATGATGCGGGCATCACAAGCTGAAATGATACAGCCAAGATAGTCAGAATGGTGGACTAGGGGGATGAAGGGAATGGGGCAGAAGAAGCAATCCAAGTGCACATAGCGGTTGTGTGGTGTGGAGTGGAAGGAGTAGAGTTTAGTACTGGGGTGTGCCACTTTCCATGCGTCTGATAGCACCCAATGTTGCACCCAGCTGGAAACATTTTCGGATTGCACATGAGGGGTAAAGCATGGTGGGAGGTGGGACCTATCCAAATCAGGGTCAAGTGCACAATTATAGTGCCCCCAAGCACCCAAGGTATCCCCATCTTGTGCGCTAGCACTGTGAAGAGAGTGTTTCAAAAGGTTCCCTGATCTGTTTTCAGGGCATATAGGCTCCCTACGAGTATTGGATGGCCATCGAGGCGGCCCTCAAGGAATACCTATCTCCCCGTCATATCTATTAAAGGAAAAGGGACCCAGGGCCAGATCTAGACCATGGAACCTTGTGCATATGGCAAGAAGGTGGTGGCCTAAATGGTACCTCTCCAGCGCCCACGCAGGTGCCCCAGTTCCTCACCTGTTTTGTGGACTCCTGTAGGATTATTATGTGTGCTTGCTGGTAATTAGTGTATGAATAGACAGCATACCTTGTCCTCGCCACATGCATACTGTGCATGTTCAAGCTGAGAAACCTGACGCTATGAGGGGGAGCCATTTTGTGCAGAGGGGAGTGTGCGGTGCACATGGCGGGGAACCACCCGGGGCAACCCCCGCTCTAGCAGACCACCTAACTAATTCCATGTAGTATGTGTAGAGCCCGCCTACCAGGGCCAGTTGCACATTGAAAGGGTAGGGGGGTAGTATAAACAAATGTAAAAGAGGATAACATTTAGAGCCTACCACAAACGGCAGTATGCCCAAACTGAGTACAGTTGACAACTCTAGAGTATCGTGGGGGTGTGGACTGGATGGGATGTGAGGTGTAGAACACAGTGTGCACTATGTAACTATGGCTGAGATATGTTGGACCCAGCAAGGGTTTTTTGAAGCAATGTGATTCACTGCTAGTGTGATGCCGAATGTTGAGTGGAATGAGACCAGCGGGTGCAGAAATTATGTGATGGTGAGTGTCCGGCAACAAGGACCAAAGGGACCAACAGGGACGCTTGTTTCCAGTCCAGGGAGGACCTGGCCTGGCAGTTTAGGCTGGACTGTTACGATTGGGCGCTGGGTCAAGACTGATTTGCATATGGCTGGGTTCAAACTGGAATGGCATGGGGAGCAAAAAAACAATGGATTTAGGTCCAGATCTCTGTAATGGGGTGAATGTATGACACTGTTCTGCACTCTGTCCATCAATTGTTTTTTTTTGCATTTGTCACCCCGAGTGGGATTGGTATGCCCAGACGTGGGTCCCGTGCTCTCCATGCCACTGGAGTCAATCTATCCTAGCTGATGAGGGGTGAAACCCCGAAACCGGTCCTAGGATGCCTGTTTCCAGTCCAGGGAGGACCTGGCCTGGTAGTTCAGGCTGGACTGTTCCCATTGAGCGCAGGGTCAAGACGGATTTGCATATGGCTGGGTTCAAACTGGAATGGCATGGGGAGCAAAAAAACGATGGATTTAGGCCCAGATTTCTGTACTGGGGTGAATGTATGACATTGTTCTGCATTCTGTACGTCAATTGTTCTTTTTGCATATGATACCGCCTAAAGCACACTCATTAACTTTCGCATTTAACCAGCTGCAAAAGAAGCTAAGCAGCCCATCATATCAGCACCCGGTCACAGTTATGGCCGCACAGCTCCTACAGATGGTTGCATATGGCCTGGAAATTACCCATGGAAAGAGGCAGCCCTGCTAAACCTGTTACAAACAAATGTTTACAAATCTATCTGTCGCCTGCTAAGGTCGACCTCTCAAGCCTAGGTATGGCTGGAATTTGGCCCAGTGAACCAGGAGCTGCAAAGAATGAATGCTTTTGTAAAGCTATGTTGGACCTTTCATGCTTGTGCTGGCAGATGAGTAAAAATCATGGGGAGCATATCTGTTGTCATCAATAGAGGCACTAGGTATAAAGGATGCCTGGGCTAATGCCATGGAAAGAGCATCTTTTATCTGGCTTAGCAACACCTCGGCTAAAGCCTTGCCACAATTGCAAGATAATAACACATTTGCAGTCAAACGCCATGCATGGGCAGTTATTACCTCATAACCAGTATTTAAAACCCCAAGCATACTTGACAGCCCATTTTTCACTTGCATTAGAATGTCAGTTTATGTTGTTTTGGGCAATTGGAAACAAAAGACCTTACTCCGTCTTGGAAGAGTCAGCGGACAACTCTAAGCTGCAGCCAATGTGAGTACAAGCAAGAGACAGTAACCCACATTTTATGCACATGCCCAGCACTCTTAGAATACAGAGGGAAGCTGCTCAGATCATTCTTCTTGCAATTGCACGTGAGTACTTGTAGGCAGCTCTGAGAAGCCCGGTGTACCGACGGAGAGGTAAGACCTCCCCCATTTCGTCACTTGTAGCCTTTAAGGTTGTTGATTGCATCACACGATTTGTTTGTTTCGCGCTAATTTGTGAACGTTGCGCGAGTGCCTCTTGGCTGTTTATTGTATCCGAGCAGTATTCTGCTCGGACAAATTACATCATTTAGACACAGCCGGAGCATTAGTTTGAATCTGGAAAGATATCTAAACAACCATACATGAGGCGCTTGTCTCGTCTCACTAAGACTGACACCTTGTCTATGTACGCTCTGGCCACTACACGTTAGTGAGCAGTTACATGCTCCGAACGATATACCTTCTGGATATCTCATTTAGAAATGGTTGCGGCATAACTTTTCTAATACCCCTTGGACTTCTGATGTCTGTGCATTAATTGTTTGCACATTTATTGTTTTGAATCAAAGACATAAAGGTGTGATGAACATCGTGATTAAGGTGAATTTTCACAGCAAGGACAATATTTGTGCCACACATTTAAAAGCTTTGTAAGGATACTCTTTACATCTGATCAGTATCCAGTTACACTACTGATGTATATTTTGTAGTCGGATCAAACGTTTTCCTTCTATGCTGTTGTTTTGACATCATCAACAGAATGCATGTAGTTCTTTTTCTGTATTAGATGTTTTAATAAAGACTTTTTAGTAGTCACAGTATGTTGTCGCAAACAGTCTAGACCATTTTATTGGGTCTGTTTCTGTCACTGGTTTCTGCTTTGTTCTTTTTCAGAGCGGTGCCTCACGTCCTGAGCTGTTGCCAGGTGAGGTGAGGTCCCTTACTCGTAATTTACGGGTAGGTTCCCTTTGATATCGAATGTTCTAGAGTTAATTAGTACAACTGACTTACCCATAACTTTTAATAGTACACAAGTACTTGATGTTTTCCATCTCTTTTCTACACAGGTTGACCAGTACACCATGCCCCTCCAACAGAGATATTTGGTGTCGTAGGTTGTATCTGTTCCATTTATTTTTTCAGATACACCCAATTTATTTGTATACACACTACGCAGTAGCACATTACATCTAGGTCCTGAGGAAGGCTAGACACTTGTTAGGTAATGATAGCCGAAACATGTAGACCGACTTTGCAGTTTTTATGTTAAAACTGCATTAGCACTGTTTTTAATCCTAACAACAAGAGACAACCAATAAAAGTATTTTTCTCTCTTGTTAGTTAGTTTTACTTCACTTTTCACTTTTCCACAATTGGTTGCACTGCGCTCTACACTCACATAACATACGCAGCTCTTCATCTTGGGTTTTAGGAGACCCTATTTAGCGATAACATCAAAAACATCCCTGTGCTCCTCCCTCACAGTGAGGGGGTTGTAGCCCTCGGCTGTACTAGGAGTTACAGCCGGGAGGAGATCCCAGATGATGAAGCATGTCACTTCGGTGAGTGATGGGATTCTGTCCTTTAGTTAGGATTTCCTGTGTAGGTAGAGTCTTTTGTGAACTAGAGGCAGACATGCTACCATAGTTCTAGGTAGCTGTTCTAGACCCGCGGACATCACGGTTGTGTATATGTTGATTGGGGGATAACATCCACGCTGGTCTTTAAACCTCCCTCGGACCCTCCCATCCTGGTTTGTATCTTTGTACTTGTAGGCAAGCCATATTTTGTTGTATCGGCGGAGACTCAATTCCCCTGGGGTGCCAGGGAACTAGATTTCTGTGCCTGGTGCAAAAACTGCTTGGTGATTCACTGCACCAGGGACTACAAGGAAACACCCCCTCATAGGTTAAATTCCTAAGGGCCCCATGCATCAAACCAAAAACACGTCGCAAACGGGCAGATTCGCAGAATCTGCCCCTTTGCGGCCGGTATTTTTGCATTTGGGATGCATCATCCCAAATGCAAAAATCGCAACTTAAGGAATCGCTAAAATTGCAATTACTTAAATTGCGATTGCATTTAAGGAATCGCAAATTGCGATTCCTTAAATGCAAAAATTATTGCGATTTCGCTATTAGGAATCGTAAATTACCATCAAACTAAAGTTGATGGTAATTTGCGATTGCTTTGAAAAATGCACTAAAATGCATTTTTCAAAGTTACATTTACACACACACATGCCCTTGGGGCATGTGTGTGCGCAACATGTGGAAAAAGGGAATTTCAGGGTGCAACAGGGTATCCTTTGGAACCCTTGCACTTGAAGTGCATGCGAATTTGCGAGTACCTATGGAGTACTCGCAAATTACGCATGCTATTCTCATTGATTCCTATGGGCCTCTAGGCCCATAGGAATGAATGGGAATCAATTCCTTAATTGCAACTCGCAATTTGCGAGTCGCAATTAAGGAATTTTAAGGAATCGCATTTTTTTGCGATTTCTAAATAGCGAATCGGTAACATTCGCTATTTAGAAATCGCAAAATGCATGTGCCCCTAAGACTGTTAGAGACTACTTAAGCACTTCGCATTTTAGTTAACGTATCAGGGAATTGGTTAGGCTTGTAGGTTAATGCCTCATTGGCATAAGCTACAAGCTTAGGTAAAAAGCTGGATATAAAAACTGTTATGCACAATGCTCTTGCACTCTTTGATTCTTAAAAACCAAATAGTGGGCGTTTCATTGTAAAAGATGTTAAATCAATTGCTCAACTATTTTTAATTATGGCCTTTTAATGAAAATTTATATTTTATATTTTAATGATTTTAATTACTCATCAATAAAACTAAGACTGATACAATAATAAAAATAATGAATTCCACATGTTTTGCCTTTCTTTTCGGGCCTTTTGTCCCAATAAATGTCTGCAAGTTTGAGCTGCCAAATCAGTCTGGGGAAAGCAGCAGCATTGTGATAATTATTGCAGTACTCAGAATTCCGATCCCATCAGGGTTTCAAATGTAACTCTTGTAATTAGAGACTCAAAAGGAAAAGTATACAAGCAATAGCTTTCCTCAACTCTCTTCACCATTACTCTATCAGACGAAAGGACAGGTTTACATTTGTTTCTACTCAGATGAATCTCACAAATGCCAATGAAACACAGACTGAAACAGAACAGACATCAAACATGGCTGTTCATGTGGCCAAACAAAGCTTTTATTTCTTATAATTCTCTTCTGTAGCAAAGTAAAAGGTTAGAGGCGAAACCAATTTTGCAGAGTTAAGAAAGAGGTAATGTAAGACAACAAAAAGAAATGATGATTGATGACCTTACCGTGGCTGTGTTTCATTATAAAAATAATGAAAAGATTGACAACCAGGCAACATATAGGTACCGGCTAATGTGACGTATAATGGAACTATAAAAAGTAATAGACAGATATCCTAACTAAGGTCAAACTGCACTAAACAAGAAACAATAACAAACAGGATACTTACAGTTGATAAGTCCTTTAGAAAAAGAAGAAAAATCCCAAACCTAATAAAGACCCTACTTTGGTATCAAATTATCGACCTATTTCTTTAATAAATCAAGATTGTAAATTGTATGCTAAAATACTTGCCTCTAGATTATCATCTGTGTTGGAATCTATTATTCACTCAGACCAATCTGGTTTTATGAAGAATAGATATTCAGCAAATAATACTAGAACGTTGTTACATGTTATTGAACAGGGTTCCACCTTATCTTTACCTTCAGGTATTCTTGCATTGGACGCTGAAAAAGCATTCGATAAAATCCATTGGCAATTTTTATTTCATACTTTATTGTCATTTAATTTTGGGGATACGTTTATACGTATAATATCTGCATTGTATTCTTCTCCTATGGCTCGTTTATTTATTAATGGCCAAATTTCTAATCAATTTTCCCTCTTTAGAGGTACAAGGCAAGGTTGTCCCCTTTCCCCTCTTTTGTTTATTCTTGGTATTGAACCCTTTCTTGTTGCTATTAGAAAATGTGATAATATTGCAGGAATTAATATTAAGGATGTTATTATTAAAACTTTAGCATATGCTGACGATGTCTTATTATTTATTAGTAATCCTTTATTTTATTTTCCTCCCCTGCTTGAAATTATTTCGTCCTACTCCACAGTCTCTGGGTATAAACTTAATACAAATAAAACGGAATTCTTTCCTGTAAATATATATTGTACTCCTGATATGATACCCATGAATGATATTATTTGGCAAAAACATAAACTGAAATATCTTGGTATTGAATTTTGTTCGTCTATAAAATCAACTATATCACTGAATTGTGACTCAATCTTAAATTATATTAAGGATAAAATAACCAAATGGTCTTCACTTTGTTTGTCATGGTGGGGTAGAATGGATTCTATAAAAATGAATATTGCTCCCAAAAATTTTTTATACTCTTGCCATGATTCCCACTCAATTTCCGCTAAAGTTTTATAAAACAGTAGATAACCTCCTTTCCAAATTCCTTTGGAGTAACAAATCACCTCGTATTAGCTATAAAAAATTAAAAATACCTAAATGTAATGGAGGTTTTGGTTTACCTAATTTCTTTAATTATCATAAAGCTTTCATTCTAAAACAAACCTCTATTTGGTTTAGTCACTCTTTTTTACATAATCCCCCTACTTGGCTTTTAATTGAAAAAACCTTAATAAATCCTTTTCCACTGCCCACCTTGTTAACTATGTCTAATAAATCCCAAATTTTACATAAATCTGTAATTCTAAAATCCACCAAGCTAATTTTTAATGATTTAGATTTAATTTTTCAAACACCTATTTCTCTGACAGAAGATATGTCGTTATGGCATAATCCAATTATAAAACTTAATAGAAATGTTAGATTTTGGTCTACTTGGATTAAAGCTGGTATTTTTTATCTTAAAGATGTTTATTATAATAATGCGTTTGTCCCTTTTGATAGCTTGCAATAAAAATTTCATTTATCTTCTTCTGATTTTATCAAATATGATTCATTATGTAACTCCATTCTAGATTCATTTCCTCAGTATGTTCCTTCCAATATTAAATCAGATTTATCAACTTATATTCAAACTGTTTCTACTTTACCTCATGGTGCTTCCATGCTATATAAAAAAATGTCTATCTCTCAAGAGTCCAACATTAATGTGATATCGACTTTTTGGAATAAGGATCTTTCAATCTCATTATCTATTGATACATGGAAAACCATTTGGCTTAATAGTATTTCGGGTTGGTTGCCTGTTTCGCTACACCAAACGAATTCTTATATTTTATATAACTGTTTATGGACCCCATATCGATTATTTCATGCTAAACTTATCCAGTCTCCTACTTGTTGGCACTGCAATTTGCTGAATGGTTCATTGCAACATATGCTTTTGAATGTCCTTTGGTTTTTAATTTTTGGATTGAAGTATGGGTTATTATAAAAAAGATATTTAATATCCAAGAAAATATTTCATTCAAATTGATAATTTGTAAATCTGTTATTCTTTCACAAAAACTAAATGAACTAGAAAGTAAATTGTTCAATTTGTCAGTATCAGCTGCTTTAAAATCCATTACAACTTGTTGGAAAGATGTTTCTACATTATCTGTCAACGTTTGGTGGTCGTGGGTTATTTTTACAAGAAAAGGAGCACAGTTATCTCTTAATGGTATTAATCATAATTCTAATTCTTATAATTTTTTCTGGACTCCTATCGATATCTATTTGTCTTCTTGAAATGTGTTAATCCATAAGATATTTGTTTAATAAAATGTTTCAAATGTTATAATTTTTAATAACTCTACTTCATTATTATAACTAATTATTGAGAGATGTCCCCATCCCTTTCCCCTCATTTTGTGTTCTTTTATGTAATTCCGATATGCTTGATATACCTATACCAATTTAATTGATGTTTTCAAGATTTATCTATAGTTAATGGTGTTTATTGAATGCTATTTTTTGTATTGTCTTTTGTTATTGTGGAATTATTATGAAAATTTCAATAAAATATTTTGAACTAAAAAAAAGAAAAAAAAAGAAGAAGAAAACAAATGAAGTTAAGACATGCAAGATGACCCATTTCCAGGGAGCATGAAAATTCCAAGAGGAATATTTCCTAGAAAGATATCTTGTGAAAGGAAGATTGAGTTGCCGAGTACAAGCTGGAAAAAATAATAAAGAATGAAACAGTGCTGACCATGGAGGTCATTTAGTGGTTACCAGAGGTCGCGGCTGCGACCCAAGGCATGTCCTTTGCGACCCCTGGCTCAGACTTTGCAACCTCTGTCCTCAGAGGTATCAAAATCAGTGCCAGGAACACAGTGGCAGCTTAACCCTATGAACGTTGGTTTGGGGCTCCACTTCTTTGTTTTCTGTCAATTTGTTATTACACTAAGGGGCCGATTCCGATTCGGGCCGGAAAACGTACCGACCGACTCGGAGCCGGAATTCATTCCGACCGACACATACCGGTGCAGCCCAACCCGCAAAGTACGATGAAAAGCGTGCAAAATCCGACCGACTCGTACAAAACACAAGCCGAACGACCGAACCGCGCGGAAAACAGCTATCCGGCCGGAAAAGCACGCGAATCGAACCGACCGACACGCACCAGGAAGAATCCTGAACGAAACGTACCCACGAACTCCGACCCGCCAAGTACGATGCAACGCGTGGAAAACACGACCGAGTCGCACGGAGCCCAAGCCGTACGACCGACATGCATACAAAACTGCGAGCCGAAGCAACCCAATACACTGCGACCGACGCGTACGCAGCACAGAAAACAGCACAAAAACAGCATGAACAATCGGAGAAGCTCGCACGAGACAACTGCAGGGTCCGACTCGGTCAGAAGAACGTCTCCTACATGCACAAAAAGTACTAAGGAAAAAACACACACAAAAAGGCCAAACAAGCAATTACAAAGCCAATAAATACTGGGGGAAACAGGGAACAAAGACACACCCACAACTCCACCCATATAAAGGACACAAATCCCTACCATGATCCTTTGCAAATTCAAATTACCTGCCAGCACTCAACACCAACAGACAGCAACCACACACACACTCACAGCTCATCCATCACACAAGCCACACACCAGCAGCACCTCAACAAATAGCACCCTCACATACACCCAGCAAAACACACACTCACACACCCTCACTTGCACACCCCCACACACATCACACACCACCACCATGCCCTCAAAGAAGAATCAAAAGTTCCTAGATAGTGAATTGGAAGTCCTGGTAGATGAGATCCTCAGGGTAGAGCCACAGCTGTTTGGTACACTGGTCCAACAGACCCCCATGTCGCAGAAAACCAAGATGTGGGAGAGGATTGTCGACAGGGTGAACGCACAATCACCATGTTTGTGCACAAAGGGAGACATCCAGAACAGGTGGTATGACGTGCGCAGGAGGGTCAGGGACCTGTTGAAGAAGGACTACCTCTTGAGCCAACACACCGGCAGTGGCCCTCCTGCCAAACCAGTATACCTCAGGCCCTGGGAGGAGAAGGTGCGGGCCATCCTACCACCAGTGAGCGTATATGGACTAGAAAACATCCCAGAGCCTGGTGAGTACACAACAAATGTACACAATATTGTGCGACAATACACACACATCACTGTCAAGGGAGAGTCAAACCATGCACCCTTAGCAAATCCACAGCAACCAAAACAGAATCATCCCAAAATGTGTATGTCAGTCAGATAAACACAACACATGCCATCTCATAGTTATATGTAACTGTGTCATCACATGTACAAACACAACTACAACTACAGCTAGGCAGTGGCACAAATATAACTAACAAACACATCCAGACATGTAGCCACCACTACAACACCACCTCACAGTGAAGCCCACTGAAAGGAAGGAATCCTGTGTATGCTGGGCAAGTCAGTGTAGCCAATAGCATCATGGGAGTCGTAGTCACAGATATTGCCCACCCTCACAATGCGCACATCAACACCACCATGAACCATGCTCACATCACAGGGAGTGGAAAACAACTGACAAGATGGCTGACACTGGCTACTGCTGTGGGGAGCACAAGGCCCTGCTGGCAACTGTGCACCAACCAACAGCAGGACACCACTGAATGACATCCTGAAAGCCAACTTGCACTCCCTGCAATGGAAGGACGTTCCATGGTGGGATATCTGGCTGGGTGGGAAGGAGGACTGACAGCACTGACCATAGTTACCAGCAGCTCCACTCACACACACCCCTAACACAAACTCCACACAACTCACCTGGGAGAATGCATTGCCTCACACTCTAATCAAATATCCCACAAAGAACCACAACCCTGGGTCATGCTGTGTGAAGCACAGGGACACACATGGGACTTGTAGCCAAACTAACCCCAGGATAACACTGTCAGCCATCTTGTCAGCACAGGCACACAACCCCACAGGGAAGCAGAGTCAAAGGAAGGAAGCATGGGCATGCTGGGAAGGGGGTGGAGGCAATAGCATGATGGGAGTGGTAGTCACAGCCCAACATCCCCCACCCACATGGCCCAGCAAGATCACACCCAAGCATGCACACCTCACAGGGAGTCAAAAGCCACATCAAAGATGGCTGACACTGGTGCTCAGTCGTGGGAGCACATGGCCCTGCTGGTAACTGGGCACCAACCAACAGCAGGACACCACTGTCAGCCATCTTGCCATTGCTGTCACACTCACACACAGTGAAGTCCACTCAAAAGGAAGGAAGTATGGGCATGCTGGGAAGGGCGGTGGAGGCAATAGCATGATGGGAGTGGTAGTCACAGCTCAACATCCCCCACCCGCATGGCCCAGCAAGCTCACACTAAAGCATGCACACCTACCAGGTAGTGAAAAGCCACATCAAAGATGTCTGACACTGGTGCTATGTTGTGGGGAGCACAAGGCCCTGCTGGGAACTGGGCACCAACCAACAGCAGGACACCACAGTCAGCCTTCTTGCCATTGCTGTCACACTCACACACAGTGAAGTCCACTCAAAAGGAAGGAAGTATGGGCATGCTGGGAAGGGGGGTGGAGGCAATAGCATGATGGGAGTGGTAGTCACAGATATTGTTCACCCTCACAACTGTCCCATCAACACCACCCTGAACCATGCGCACATCACAGGTAGTGGAAAAGAACTGACAAGATGGCTGACACTGGGTACTGCTGTGGGGAGCACAAGGCCCTACTCGGAACTGGGCACCAACCAACAGCAGGACACCACTGACTGACATCCTGAAAGACAACTTCCACTCCCTGCAATGGAAGCACGTTCCATGGTGGGATATCTGGCTGGGTGGGAAGGAGGACTGACAGCACTGACCATAGTTACCAGCAGCTCCACTCACACACACCCCTAACACAAACTCCACACAACTCACCTGGGAGAATGCATTGCCTCACAATCTAATCAAATATCCCACAAATAACCACAACCCTGGGTCATGCTGTGTGAAGCACAGGGACACACATGGGACTTGTAGCAAAACTAACCCCAGGATAACACTGTCTAGCCATCTTGTCAGCACAGTCACACAACCCCACAGGGAAGCAGAGTCAAAAGGAAGGAAGCATAGGCATGCTGGGAAGGGGGGTGGAGGCAATAGCATGATGGGAGTGGCAGTCACAGATATTGGTCACCCCCACAACTGTCCCATCAACACCACCCTGAACCATGCGCACATCACAGGTACTGGAAAAGAACTGACAAGATGGCTGACACTGGGTACTGCTGTGGGGAGCACAAGGCCCTACTCGGAACTGGGCACCAACCAACAGCAGGACACCACTCACTGACATCCTCAGAGTCAACCTGAACCCACTGCAAGGGTGGCATGCTTCATGGTGGGATAACTGGGCTGGGGGAGAAGGAGGGCCGGATGTCAACCAAATACAACCAATGCAGACCATGTACACACCCCAACATTCAAATTGAAATGCTCAAAGTATGCAGGACAATGTGCTACACCAATATCAACCTCTGACTGTGACAACTTAGGACAATGCAATGTACAGGCCTGCATCCAGAGGTACAGACACAACTGTCAGGTGTGTCAACCATTGATGCCTGCAGAAACATAACATACATTGTGTGTGTCTCCCAAAAACAGGTGATGATGGGGACACAGCAGCAGACGCTGAGGAGTCCCTGTCCCAGGATCCAGGGGAAACGGAGCTCACTGGTGTGGAACAGCCTCTGCCCTCCTCGGATGACGAAGACCTACCTGGCACCTCCGGAGCGAGTCATCATGCAGCACCAGCAGGACCACCAGCTGCACCCCCTGCACCCACCCCTCCAACGACTGACAACACACAAACCACCCCTGCAGACACGGACAGACCAAGGACCACCACCACCACCAGCACACGGGCCCTGGCCCAACGTGGGGCTATGGACACCAACACCACCAACAACCCCCAAGGGGGCCCAGGGTCACCTGTGCGTGCCACCTCAGGTACTGCACGTGTCGCCAGGGGTGGTGGGAGGGGTGGTAGACATAGGTCGCTGCTCGCAGAGGGGTCTGGACTGCATGATGACCCACAACTGGTACGCATAGCCGATGCATACCAGACCAGCACCGGAGAGCTCAGCCAGGTAGTGGGGATCCTCAGGGACATACGACAGCAGCAGGCTGCCCATCATGCCCGCTTGGACTTACACATGTCCCTCATGGAGTCCAAGTGGGACACACTGCAAGAGATGACGGCGGTGCATAGGGACATATTACAATGCCTCCGCCAGATGAGCAGCAACCATGTCAACACCTCCTGTGTGCCCACAACATCTGGTGCTGAAACAACTGCAACTGCCACAGGGAGGGAGGATGACTCTGGCGGAGAGTCCCCTGCACCGCAGCAGCCTGCACTTGAGGGTCCCCCAAAGAAGAGGGGTCGTCCGAGGAAGGGCAACTGAGAGGCCGATGGCCATGCGCAACCCCCAGGAAGCCAAAACCTGTTCTGGATAATCACCTTTGTGCGCAAATTGTTCACCCTGTTGAATGCAACACAACTCCCCACATGACATGGGGAGTACAAGTTGGACCAATGTATCAGATGACTGTGGACTTTACTCAGGACATTTCTGCTACCAGGACTTCCAAATCATCTAGGAACTTTGGATTACAATCACAATGTACAGCACCCACCATCCTGTGCACTATACTCACACATGTATGACAATAAACACACTAATAAACCATACCTGCCTCTGTTGTGATTCCAACGTGGTTTCTGTCATGGAGATGATGACCTGCGAAATTACACTGTGCATGCGAACTGCAACAGCAAGTACAACACAGGCATGTGAGTCATGGCAACGTGACACATATGAGGGAGACACACCACCAGGGCTACACAACATATACACACCAAGGCCACCTGACTCATCGCCTACACTGATGTTGCTAGGAAATACGGTGCAATGCACAGACACCACACCTATTCACAGTCTTTGTCAACTAGCCCACTGGTCCAGTAAGCAAATGTCAGTCAGATGTGTGACCACAGACAACGCACATCACAAAGTGAAGCACAGGTTTATTACACATTTGCAACATGTTGTAACCACTACAGATGCAAGGTAATCCCACCTGGCAGTGGGCACACAGTCAACAAGTGTAGAAGAAATGAAGTCCATGGGTGTGGCGCACATCACCTGTAGGGACACGACAGCTACCACCCTGGAAGTTTAATCACGGTGTTGGCGGATCACAGTTGACCAAACAACTCTGAAAGTACCCTGTGAATGACAGAAATGACACACAGTCAAAAGCACTGAAGAACAGGACAGAACTGCAATACTCATGCCCAATACATGTCACAAGATACCCACCCAGAACCAAGTTAGCATGTCAACACTGTTGGGGAGTACAGACTACCTGTAAGGACACATCGCTACACGCATACAGTCATGTAGCACATGGCCACACTCAAACAGCACCAGAGCACCACCAACACATATCATGCATACTCACATCATTGACATGACATCTCTGGATACTCACATTCAGCTGAAGAAGTTGGTGATGAGCTGTGTGCGGACATCACCATCATCATCATCACTGGCATCTTGGTCCAGGCCAGGATCCTCCACAGGTGGCGGATGTTGATCATCGTCATCCAGGATGAGAGGCAACTCCTTCCGCACAGCCAGGTTGTGTAGCATGCAGCAGACGATGACAATCTTGCACACCTTTTCTGGGGCATATGGGAGGGCCCCTCCTGTCTTGTCCAGGCAGCGGAAGCGGCTCTTCAGGAGACCAAATGTCCGCTCAATGACTCTCCTGGTCCAACCATGTGCCTCATTGTAGCGCATCTGGGCTGGTGTCACAGGGTTCCTGAGGGGCGTCAGCAACCACGGCATGTTGGGGTATCCGGAGTCACCTACATATGGACAATTGCACATTAGCTGATTTGGAAAAGAGGGTGGAATACTACATCGCAGAACACACACAATGGTACAAAGTCAGTACACACCGACAAGCCAGGCACGCTGCATCTGTGACATCATCCTCGGGATGCGACTACTCCTCATCACGTAGGCATCGTGTGCAGAACCGGGGAAACGGGCACACACGTGTGAGATGCTCATATCAGCAAGACATACCACCAGTGCATTGACCGAATGGTAATGATTGCGGTTCCTGTATGCCTGCTCATGTGCCTGTGGTGGTATCAAAGCCACATGTGTCCCATCAATGGAGCCAATGACATGCGGCATCCTCCCCAGGGCATAGAAGTCACTCTTCACGTCAGTGAGTTGTTGAGGTCTAGGGAAATAGATGTACTGGTTCAGGTATCTCAACATAGCCTCCAAAACATCGTGGAGCACATGACTGAACATGGTCTGTGACATCCCACCAGCAGACGCCACAGTGTGTTGAAAGGTACCGGTGGCAAAGAAGTGTAGGGCTGCCATCACCTTCACCTTGGGGGTCAGCGCTGTGGGGTATGTCCGGCCAGGTTGCAAATGTGGGGCCAAGCGCACCGTCAATTCCTCAATCAGCGGCCTGGTGAAGCGGTACCGTCGGATGCAGTCCCGTCCCACCATGGATGCAAGGTCAGGGAATGGTCTATGGACAGCTGGTGCCCTGCAGTGCATAGGTGACGAAAGAAAGATTGTCAGTCACCCCACATATGTGGCATTGACCATACACAATATCACATGATACATCATTATGAGACACAAGTACATGATGTGTGCAGTTCCGTAAGGACATGTATGGCACCTACATGGCCAACATCTAACATCACAGTTCAACAAGTGGCATCAACAAGTCCCATGTTGTGCCATGGGATATCATGAGGCCGTGTCACAGTTCCCATCTACTGCTGCCACGTTCCAAACACACCCCACAGTGACATGTGTGGACAGATGTGCCCCAGGCATCACAGCTCATCGACAGGTAGATTCCCAGGGACCCTGTATTGCCACATGGACACTGGCATGACATGGTGCATCATGAATACAACACAGCAAAACAACCATGACCCCCACAGGTAGTGGTCCCTGTTGCCTCGGCAGGACAGACATGGACGTCTGTGACACACACACGCACAACATCAAAGTTCATGCACAAACAACGTGGATGTGGAGACTGTCTCCCATTGTGCACATGGAATCAGAGACATTGTAAACACAACATGCACACAGACTGTGGAGGACCATCACTATTGTGCCAATGGGTCACCCTGGGACGTACATACCGTCCCACATGGGACTCAGGGGTATGTGACATGACATACACATACACCACCGTGAAATGTGACCATGCCACATGCTCAGGAATGAACAGTTGCACATCACAGTGGTCATGTGCACGACACACCAAGGATCCTGTCCCCATGAACACGTGCACAGCCTGGGAGTGGCTGCCCGAAGTGACACCCACAGAACAACATGTTCACCCCCATACACGGAATAGGTAATGCAGACTTACATGCCTTAGGATACAGTCTGGACAGGCTGTGGTGTTGTAGGTGTGCCCCTCACTCCCTGGGAAGTATATGTGGCTGGCATATGTTCACCTGTGACAGGCATGGTGACATATGCCAGTGACTTGTCCAGGGACGCGTTGTACAGCAATGGACCGATCGGTGCGCACACATTGGCCATTACATTTAATGTGAGCGGGTACGCGTTGTACAGAAATGGACCGATCGGTGTGCCCGGCCAGCCCATTGCATTCAATGTGAGCGGGTACGCGTTGTATCGCGGGTACGCGTTGGACAGCAATGGACCGATCGGTGTGCCCGGCCGGCCCATTGCATTCAATGTGAGCGGGTACGCTGTTGGTACAGCAATGGACCAATCGGTGTGCCCGGCCGCCCATTGCATTCAATGTGAGCGGTGCACGCGTTGAACAGCAATGGACCGATAGGTGTGCCCGGCCGGCCCATTGCATTCAATGTGAGCGGGTACGCGTTGTATCGCGGGTACGCATTGAACAGCAATGGACCGATCGGTCTGCCCGGCCGGCCCATTGCATTCAATGTGAGCGGGTACGCGTTGTATCGCGGCTACGCGTTGAACAGCAATGGACCGATCGGTGTGCCCGGCCGGCCCATTGCATTCAATGTGAGCGGGTACGCGTTGAACAGCAATGGACCGATCGGTGTGCCCGGCCGGCCCATTGCATTCAATGTGAGCGGGTACGCGTTGTATGGCGGATACGCGTTGTACAGCAATGGACCGATCGGTGTGCCCATGGACCGATCGGTGTGCCCGGCCGGCCCATTGCATTCAATGTGAGCGGGTACGCGTTGTATCGCGGGTACGCGTTGTACAGCAATGGACCGATCGGTGTGCCCGGCCGGCCCATTGCATTCAATGTTAGCAGGTACGCCGTTGAACAGCAATGGACCGATCGGTGTGCCCGGCCGGCCCATTGCATTCAATGTGAGCGGTACGCGTTGTATCGCGGGTACGCGTTGAACAGCAATGGACCGATCGGTGTGCCCGGCCGGCCCATTGCATTCAATGTGAGCGGGTACGCGTTGAACAGCAATGGACCGATCGGTGTGCCCGGCCGGCCCATTGCATTCAATGTGAGCAGGTACGCGTTGTATCGCGGGTACGCGTTGAACAGCAATGGACCGATCGGTGTGCCCGGCCGGCCCATTGCATTCAATGTGAGCGGGTACGCGTTGAACAGCAATGGACTGATCGGTGTGCCCGGCCGGCCCATTGCATTCAATGTGAGCGGGTACGCGTTGAACAGCAATGGACCGATCGGTGTGCCCGGCTGGCCCATTGCATTCAATGTGAGCGGGTACGCGTTGTATCGCTGGTACGCGTTGTACAGCAATGGACCGATCGGTGTGCCCGGCCGGCCCATTGCATTCAATGTGAGCGGGTACGCGTACGCGTTGAACAGCAATGGACCGATCGGTGTGCCCGGCCGGCCCATTGCATTCAATGTGAGCGGGTACGCGTTGTATCGCGGGTACGCGTTGTACAACAATGGACCGATCGTGTGCCCGGCCGGCCCATTGCATTCAATGTGAGCGGGTACGCGTTGAACAGCAATGGACCGATCGGTGTGCCCGGCCGGCCCATTGCATTCAATGTGAGCGGGTACGCGTTGTATCGCGGGTACGCGTTGAACAGCAATGGACCGATCGGTGTGCCCGGCCGGCCCATTGCATTCAATGTGAGCGGGTACGCGTTGTATCGTGGGTACGCGTTGTACAGCAAAGGACCGATCGGTGCGCACACATTGGCTGGGGCCTGGCATGGCAACGGACGCGTTTTCGAAGCTCCAATGAGTCTGATGCAGTGAATTCAGTTGGCCAGCCACAACAATGTTGCAAAATCATGGGTGTCCTGAAGTTGAAGATTTGAAGGATGCTGTGGGTGTGTATTAGTGCTGCTATTCCATGGATTGGTCAGATTTAGAAGATGCAAACGACTTGGACCTATCACTTTGGACACATGGGACAGTATCTGCCTCTGCAGTACACATATAATGCTGGCTGTTCCCCTGAGAGCTCACTTGCCTGCACTACATGCTCCAGGATGACATCTGCCACCAACACTGCTGCTGTTTATGCATCCTCTGGCTCCTGCAATGGCACGTACTGTGGAGAGAGCCCCAGCCTTCAGCCTTGAGGAGAACCAGGCCCTGCTGGACAGCCTCCTTCCACAGTACAG
Organism: Calotriton arnoldi; assembly: GCA_963921515.1. NCBI lineage: Eukaryota > Metazoa > Chordata > Amphibia > Caudata > Salamandridae > Calotriton > Calotriton arnoldi. Next base: position 919,646 of record CAWUFW010007365.1, on the reverse strand, counting down.
CAAGCTGTATGGGAAACCAGGGGAGCAGGTGAGTGTGCTGCCCACTGCATCACTAATTGTGCATGTTGTCTGACTAGCAGGACTTTCACTGTGCACACCACTGGCTAGCATGCCCACTGAGTAGTTGTCACACCCCAAAGTGTGTAGTTACATGCACTGAACTGGTACAGTGCAGTAACAGTGCATTCCAACTAGGTTTACTTCCCATGCAATGATACCATGTAGTGACTGCTGGCAAACTGTTCATAGCCATTGTTGCACTGCCTGTGTACATCATATGGCCTGTAATTGAGACATGTATATCCAACTGTGTGATGCACGGATATGTTGCATGGTAGTAATGGCCTTTTCACTTTGTCATCCTCACAGGTTGATGCCCACCAGAAGCAGGACATCTGGCTGACCATCGCCCGGAAAGTAAGATCCGTGGGGGTCTACAGGCGCAGGATCCGCAACTGCCAAAAAAGGTGGCAGGACCTTCGTGGCTGGACCCGGAGGATCGCAAGGGTCCAGCTGAAGCTGTCGCCTCCTCGCAGGAGGGGCGGACACCGGACCCTGACCCCCCACATGCTCCGGATCCTGGCGGTGGTCTTCTCTGACCTGGATGGGCAGCTGAGGGACAGACAGCAGCAAGGAGGGGGTGAGTCCATGACTGCACTGTGCACTTTGTCTGACATGCTATGTGCCTACACAGTGCCTAAGTTCTGACATGTGATCTGCGTGTAACTTTGATATGTGGTCCGCTTGCTGCTCTGACTCACCACATGTCCCTGGGGAATGTGGCACACACCCATGCTGCTGGTGGGAACAATATTTGGGCCTCAGGAGTATGTGTATCCAGTGTGTCACACATGCTTAGCCACCTGCCTACTGTCCAGGACTCATCCCTCTTACAGGTGGAGCTGGACAGTCATGCCTACTCCAGTGCATACAATACACTCCCGTGTATCATCTGGCATGTTGTGATCAGTGAAATGTACCCTCAGGTGTCTGCCTCTGTCTCATTGTGCTGTGTCTTCGTTGTCAGGACTACTGGTTTGTTCATCGTTTGGGGCTCAGCATGCCATCTGAGATGTGACCATGATAGACGATACTTCTGTGACTTATAGGTGTCTGATCACTTGACTGTGCACACAGGTGTTTGCGACTGTGACTTTCAGGAAGCTGTATTTTCATTCACAGCACACTGTGAGGTGCTCATGTTCAGGGAGTTGTGTTTCATGTCCCCCATATGTCCAGTTGGTATGACGTGGACAAATAGTAGTACAGATGATGTGGTTTTTGGGGGATGGACATGTGCACTTGTCAGTCACATAACTTGCATTCCCCATGCCCTCGGATTGTGACCAGTGCAGACTGTTGTTGTCTGGCTGCCATGGCCATGTGACTTGAGACAGTAATGTATGACTTTGCACGCATTCCTGTGTCGTGGCATTCAACTTCCTGGGACTGATCCTGCAGGGGAGTGACATGTGCAACATGCACCCCATTGTGGCATTGACTATTCGGAAATGGGTGCATCATGGTGTCTGGTGCTGGTATGCATCACATGCATTTCTAATTAGAATCTGGCCATCCCTTTATCCGGACACCTGCACTGACTCATTGGCAAGAGATGTGATGTGTGCATGTTCACATGCTTCACCGTGTTCCCTGCAATGTCCAACAACTGTGTAGGTGGTGCATGTGTCCACACTGGGGTCTTACCATCAGACAGGCACCAGACAGATGGGTGCAAGGGCAGGAGGGGTGTGAGTCCCATTGTTGACCATCAGACTGACAATTGGCTTCCCCGAATCTGTGCGAGGACTTTAGGCAATGTTCAACTAAGGATGCCAGGGCTTGCTCTGTAATGTGCTGTACTTACTGTGGTGTGTGCGGTCAGTGCAGGTGACTGATGTTTGTCTGTTTCCCTAATTGTTTGCAGATACATCCACGGCCACAGGAGGGGACAGCTCCACGGACCAGGAGGAGCAGCAGAGCCAGACTGGGTCAGCATCGGACGAGTGGTCAGAGGGACCCAGTGGCACGGAGGGCGAGGGGAGCCACACCGAGGAGTCCTCAGCACCATCCACCTCAGCTGGGGACCACAGCAGCTTGGAGGATGACTCCCTTGTGGAGGCGGGTCTCAGCAGCCACCAAAGGCCAGCTAGTCTGTCTGGCCCCGCCACCACCACCACCGCCCTCCCATCGGCTCCCATTCCTGAGGTCCGTGGAGTCTCCCGTGCTCGGGAGCATGTCTCCTTCGTGCCAGGCACCGCACCCCCTGCCCCTGTGTCCCCTGCTGCCCTGAGTGAGGAGTCTGTGTGCCTCCTTCGGCAGCTCCATATAGGGCAGACAGCAATGCTGAGTGTCCTCCATGCACACACCACTCTGTTGACACAGCTGGTGTCGTTCATGGAGGGCATCTCGACGGGTATGTCTGCCCTACAGAGGAGCAATAGGTCCATGGACTCCTCCCTGACGGCAGCAGTGTCCCTCCTCCAACAGTCCCTCACCCTCCCACCTCTGCCCCATCCACACTTCCTGCCCCCTACCTGTCCAAAGCACATGCACACCTGCACAGTCATCCAAACACACAGACACAAGCAGCACAGACACACCCAAGAGTAAGGCAAGACGTGCACACAAGCATCCTCAGGGGACTGATACCACAGACACAGGGGATGGGGACACACACACACACAGGCATCCACATTCACTCCGCAGTCCTCCAAATCCTCTCCCTCCAAGACCCCTTCCCTTGCCTCGCCTGCTACCACACATACACAGCAGGTCTTCCTGTGTGACCTTGGCCTCTTCCCCACCATTCCTGCTGACCCAGCACACCAGGGGAAGAGGAAGTCCACCCACACAGAGAGGAGTGCCCCTCGCCCTCGGACACCCTCCCCCAGGCGCAGGCAGACACAGGAGCCCATTCGGAAGTCCCCCGGAGCAGGAAGAGCAAGACCCCACCACCACCACCACGCAGCTCCAGCGCCCAGTCTCTCTCCTCCATCCCCCAGGCCACCACTGCACAGGTTCCCCCGCCACACCCTGCCCCAGGTTCCCCCACACACCGATACCACATCCCCAGACTGCTTAGGCCCTCCCCCTGCCACTTGCTCTTCCACCCCCAACCCAGACGCTCTGCCTGTTAGTGGCACTGTTGTGGGGACCGGATCCCCCCCCTCTGTCCTGCCCACCTCATCTGCCCACCCTTCCACTTCCTTGGAGTCATGCACTGCAGTGGAGTCCACAACCACCACGTCTGTCTCGGGCACTGCAGTGGGTACCCAGTCCACCACATCAGTCCAGCCCACTGCAGTGGTTGCGGCACCCACACCAACTGACTTGTGTACCACGGTGGTGCCGGCCCCCCTGAGTCAGACACCTCCACTGCAGTTGCCGGTGACACTCCTGCACCCACCACCCCTTCACTGCCTCACTCTGCCATCCCCTGATCCTGTCCCTGCGGTGCCTGGCCTGCCCCTTGTATGCCCCTCCAAGGGGATGTCCCCCAACCGTACCAGTGCAGGCAAGCAATGTGTGACCAGTTGTCACTTCTCACCCCGTTGGTACTGTTATTTTGGACTGGCCATTGGCCTTAGTTTCTTTGGACTTCTGTTTTTACCCTGACATTTGCTGAATAAAGCCTCTTTTTGTTTACTTTTGGGTTTTCTTTTGATGTACATGATGTGGATGAGTAGCATCCTGCATTTGCAGTTGTAATAGTGTTCACAGCAGGACGATGAAGTGTTGCAGTGATGGACTCCATGTGGTCCATGGGATATGTGTCCTGTTGTATTCTGGATCTATGGCATCCTTTGCTACAGTCTGAGGGTGTAATGTTCAGCATTTGACACAGGGATGTCCTTTTTGCATTTTTAAATGAACATCTTTGTCTTACACTGATGCACATCTGGTGGGCTTAGCACTGTTCAATGTTCCTATTTCCCTGACTGTGTGCCCAGCTCCACTGGACATGCAGTTTTGCACATCAATGTCGAAGGACTCATCTGTGTATACAGTGCAACCTGCTTGACACGTGTTTGGTGTGTGTGCAGATGACTGACGTGACACCCCCGTACCCAGGCTGATGTGAGCAGAGCCTTCTGTGTGTTGTGGTTGTTGACTCACTGACGGAGTGTTCTGCTGACATGATTGGGTAGTGCACAGACAAGGTTTGGCACAGCGGACCTTCCACAGGAGTGGTGTGCCCTCATGGCAGTGTGTAATCTGGTGACATTGCCTGGGCCTGTGTTGCGTAAGCATGTCTGTGCATGTTCCCTTCCCTTTTCCTACACAGGCTGTGTCCCTAGGGATGTTCCTGTTTGTGATGCTTGCTGAGTTGTTCTGTGTTCATCCAGCATCTTGGACCTGGTTTCTCTGTGATGTGGGTGCATGGTAAACTAATGTTCATGAGGTTGTCATCCCAGGTTGTCTTTGTTGTCAGTGCTGGGGATGTGGGCAAACGCAGATGGGACACATTCAGGATTCCCCTTGGCACTTGTTGTTTACACGAGCAATGTGATTTACAGTTTGTGTTAGCTTACAGTGATTGTGACACGTTGTGTGTGTGACTGCTGCCACTCCTCAGGGTCAGAGCTGCAATGTTGGTAGTTGTGTACGTGTGTTCTTCGTGTGTCACCTTGGCTTCTTCATTGGTGTGTGACTATGGCCAGGATCCCATTGATTGTGGTGGATTTCACATCATGCCCATTTACAGCATACTGTGCTGTGTGTCAGACATTGACAAGTCTTGTTGACTGGCCATGTGTGATGGGTTTCTGCACCTTGGTTCCCGCCACCAACCTGGTATTGTTATGGGTGCATGTGCAATGTCACCAGTCCATGTGAGCTTCACTGCTGCACATTGGTGGAGATCAGGGTGTATGGTGTTGAGTGTGTGCAAAAGTGAGTTGTTGCACGGCCAGACCCCTACCTCCATATTGGCCTTGGCTGGCAGGCCGTGCTGATTGTCCGGAGCTTGTGTAGGTGTGATGGTTGTTAGTTGCTCAGGACACATGGCTGGGTTTCAAAGTGTGAACGACATCTGACATTGTCATCACAGTGGGATTATCATGCAGGCTAGTGTCAGCACAATATGGGGTCCCTGGGGGTAGTGCTGTGGTGGGTCTATCTCTTGCTGTGTTAGTTGCAGTTCCTACAAGCTTGTGTGACATGTGTAATTTGTGCTCCCTCTCATCTAACAATGCCTGATTGCCCACATAGGGGATTTGGATCCATGAGTTACTTTTGTGTGGCACTGTATGTGCATCTGTGTAATTGGTATTCAGGCCTCATCATGCGTTGTGTGGTTGCCTGGGGACACTGGCACCCCCTCACCTGTTGTGTTTGTTGTGCAGTGTGGGTCTGCCTGTTTGTGCATCTGCACCACTGCATTGGCATATCTTTAGTGTGCTATTGGCTGTATGTTGTTTGGTGGGTTTCACCTGCTGTCCCTGGGACTCCTAGGTCATCAGTCAGCACAATGATCATTGTTTGTGTGTCACATTGCTGCCATGGTATGTTATTTGTTCACCACACATCTACAGTCTCCACAGGGTATCTACATTTGTGTGCCCATTGGTGCGAATATGTGGGTCTGCATTATGATGGTCACTTCTGTCATTGTGTCATTGATGGATGTTGACAGTGTCAGCCCCCATGGGTGATGTTTGTCTGCACATGGCCAAAGGTATGTCTTATTTGCACTGCACTGTTTGCCTCACCCAATCTATGTTGCTTTGGGACACAGGCACTACTTTGCCACTGATGTGTTTGTTGTTCTGTGACCAGGAATCATCCATGCAGTTTGGCAGTTGCAGCTTTTTCTATGTCAACACTTACCTTTTGGTCACTGTGATGATGGGGGCTTAGACCCCATTGCCACAATGTTCAAAATGTGCTTCAGCTATGGACCCCACACTTACCTTTTGGTCACTGTGATGATGGGGGCTTAGACCCCATTACCACAATGTGCAAAATGTGCTTCAGCTATGGACCCCACACTTACCTTTTGGTCACTGTGATGATGGGGGCTTAGACCCCATTGCCACAATGTTCAAAATGTGCTTCAGCTATGGACCCCACACTTACCTTTTGGTCACTGTGATGATGGGGGCTTAGACCCCATTGCCACAATGTTCAAAATGTGCTTCAGCTATGGACCCCACACTTACCTTTTGGTCACTGTGATGATGGGGGCTTAGACCCCATTGCCGCAATGTGCAAAATGTGCTTCAGCTATGGACCCCACACTTGCCTTTTGGTCACTGTGATGATGGGGGCTTAGACCCCATTGCCACAATGTTCAAAATGTGCTTCAGCTATGGACCCCACACTTACCTTTTGGTCACTGTGATGATGGGGGTTTAGACCCCATTGCCACAATGTGCAAAATGTGCTTCAGCTATGGACCCCACACTTAGCTTTTGGTCATTGTGATGATGGGGGTTTAGACCCCATTGCCACAGTGGTCATGGTCTGCTTGCATTGTGGGGGCCACACACATTTATGTGTGACACGTGATAGGGGGTCACATTGTATGTTCAAAGTCATGTTCAGTGTGTAGGCATTTGACACAGTCTACACACGCTTGTCATGGTGTTGGGGGGGATGTCTTTTTGTTGCATTCCTTATGTTGGTGTGTGCTTGTTGTGTCATGCATTAGCCATCCTGTGAGTGGGGGTGTTGTTGGTGGTAGGCATCCTGCCCCCATGGGTAGAGGTGGTAGTAGTGACAGGCATCCAGCCCCCATGGGTAGAGGTGGTAGTAGTGGTAGGCATCTGGCACCCCCTGAGTAGGGGTGGTAGTGGTGGTGGGCATCCAGCCCCCATGGGTAGAGGTGGTAGTAGTGACAGGCATCCAGCCCCCATGGGTAGAGGTGGTAGTAGTGGTAGGCATCTGGCACCCCTGAGTAGGGGTGGTAGTGGTGGTGGGCATCCAGCCCCCCATGGGTTGAGGTGGTAGTAGTGACAGGCATCCAGCCCCCATGGGTAGAGGTGGTAGTAGTGGTAGGCATCTGGCACCCCTGAGTAGGGGTGGTAGTGGTGGTTGGCATCCAGCCCCCATGGGTAGAGGAGGTAGTAGTGACAGGCATCCAGCCCCCATGGGTAGAGGTGGTAGTAGTGGTAGGCATCTGGCACCCCCTGAGTAGGGGTGTTAGTGGTGGTGGGCATCCAGCCCCCATGGGTAGAGGTGGTAGTAGTGACAGGCATCCAGCCCCCCATGGGTAGAGGTGGTAGTAGTGACAGGCATCCAGCCCCCCATGGGTAGAGGTGGTAGTAGTGGTAGGCATCTAGCACCCCTGGGTAGGGGTGGTGTTAGTTGTTGGCATCCAGGCCCCTATGTGTATATGTGGCATTGGTGATGGCCATCCCGCCCCTATGGTGCTGCTGTTGCTGGTGTAAGTAATTTCTGCATCCCTCTGTGTGTGTGTGATATGTCGGGTACGTGTAGTTTGTTTTTGTGGTTGGTGTCTGACTTACCTTCTGCGCCGTACGCGTCCGTGCCTGTTCCGGTAATAGATGTAGAATATTGGTAGGATCGGCACAATGGGATTCATGGTTGGTTCGTCTCGTTCGTCTTTCTCTTTGCTTCGCCTCGTCCTCGTCGCTGGCGAGTTCGTCTCGTAGCCGTGGATCGTGTTGTGGTGCGAATCGGAGCTTATGTGCGCCTCTCCCGGATGCTTTGACGTGCCGTGCGTAGCGACGGGTTCGGCGCCTACGGAAAACGCATCGTACTTGTCCGGCCGGACGGGGCTGCATTTTTGCTTCCGTGCGACTCGATTCTGCGTTTCCGGATCCGCCTCGGTTGGAGAACAGGACCTGTATTGGGTGAGTACGACTGCGTCGGGATTTGGGCAGTTGTGCGCATCGTACTTGCTCGTTCGGACGTATGTGCGAATCGGTCGGGAAACAGGCATTTGCCTGGCTTTTTTCCCGGCCGAATGGTATTAGGTGCGCCTCCGACCGGGATCGGAATCGACCCCTAATAGTGAATAATACACTATTATAATTATATTATATTATTCACTATTTGAGCAATGCAAAATGGAGTTCTTGTTAGGGTATAGTACATCCTAGGTTGGTGTAAACAGGAAGCAATACAGCACACTGGATTACTCCCGCTAGGATATAGTTCAATGTGTCAATTTGCCAGGTTAGTGACCATGAGGCAATTCAGTGTGCTGGGTTACTCTCACTGGATGTTGTACAATGTGCCAGGTTAGGCTCAGTAGAATGCTGTGCAATGTGCTGCATTACTTTCGCTAGAATGTAGTACAGTGTGCTAGGTTAGTGTTCGTAGGATACAGTACCGTGTACTGGATTACTTTCAATAGGATGTAGTTCAGTGTACCATGTAGGTTTCCATAGGATGCAGTAACTTTTGCTGGGTTACTCTCACTGTGGTTTGCATCGGTCATCAATTTCTCACCCGTGGTCAGGTCTTTGTATAAGGAGTCTGTGGCTAGACTTATTTTGGATATCTGCAGCTCATTACCTTTTCATATTTATAGAGGCACACGCCAGGGCTGTCTGTTACCCCCGTTACTGTTCGCCCTCTATATTGAACCCTATTTTTAACTACTCATTTCTAGTTCTCAGATTCAGCCGATTTTATCTATTGGGGTAGAGCTGAAAATTAGCGCGTATACAGATGATGTTGCAGTATACTCATCTGGCCTGCTCGAATTTATTGGTCAAATTTCAGCAGAGGGAGATAGGTTTGGAGCGGTCTCTGGATACAAACTTAACCTATCAAAGACTTAGGTCTTGATCAGTTTTCATGCTGGGTACCCCATCCCTGAACCACCCTAGTAGCCACCTACCTTGGGGTTAAGATCTGTGTTAACATGGACCGCATTGTAGGGTTGAAATGTGAGTCTCTCCTGCAGCCCATTATTACCAAACTACGTTCATGGAGCCATGTCCCACTTAGCTTAATAGGGTGGTATAACATTATCAGGATGAATATTCTCCCCAAATTTCTCCATCTTTTTTGGGCGATCCCGCTGTGAGTCCCAGATTCCTTTTTCAGGCGCCTTGAGGGGGTCATTGGCAGTTTTATTTGGGGCTTCAAGAGAATTAGGCGGGCAATACAATACATGAAAGTACCCCACAATCAAGGTGGTTTACAACTCCCCGATTTTAAGTTATATTTCTGGGCAGCTTTCGGCTTGCACATTCAGGCTAAGCTTACATATCATGACTCCAATTCTGTTGTATTGGGTTATCAACTGGCTCTGGGACCAGATTTCAGGCTTCATCTTTGCAGATGGTCCGACCCGAATGACTTTAAACGGGTTCGGTTTAAGATCATGAAGGACATACACCGGATCTGGGGGGAAATTTGTGTTAAATAAGCTGTTCCATCTATACATATGCTTAGTCCACTGTTGGGTGATCCCAGTTTTCCACGAATATTCCATGATATGGTGGTCAACCAGTGGTTTACATTAGTCTTACAAAATCCTGGGTCAGCTTTTTGATGCATCTGGGTTGTGCACCTTTTCTGTTCTTCAAGCATGCTATAGCCTCCTACAACAGTCTTTTTTTTAAATATCTGCAGATTCAGGATTATCTTCTACGTAGACAGTTACAGTTAGTTGATGGGGAGGACTCAGATATCTTGAAGTATTTTTCTGAACCTTTATCTCGCTATCAATCAGAATAATTTCTAATATCATGTGTTCTTACAGATGATGACTGGTCTTTGCTGGCGGCAAAGTGGAATAGTCGGCTTGACATGGCTATCTCAGCAAATGATATTACAGATGCATTTGATATTGCTTCTTTCAGCTAATTTTAAATTGCAGCAATTCAAAACCATGTGTATGCTTTATTATACTCCTGAAAAAAATCAGTAAATAGGCAGGGAATACCACTAACAATAAGACAAGCTGTCTGAGGTGCTACATTTTTGCCGCTGATATTGCCCCCATGTTTTCCGGGTGTCCTATGTTAAAATATTTCTGGGCTGGAATCAGGCTGCATCTCTCTTCTAATTTTGTGTTACGATGTGCATTTATCTAAAAAAATTATGTTATGTTGGCCTATGAATGTGTTATAAACCCCAGAGATTTAGCAGTGATGGCAATCGCAATAGTCACTGCCTGACTCTGCATTGCTAGAGCTTGGATTGATCCCATGTCCCCCTCCACTGCAGAATGGTGGTCTATGTTCTGCCAAATTGATGAACTGGAGGCGCCATACTTAGAAGTAAAGGTGGCAAGGGTCGTCGGCATCTCAAGAACATCTGGCCTAGCTTTTTCATTGAAGAATGACATCATAATCCTATTTTTCTAGAATTGTTTCTGTTATAGTATTGATTTTTTGTGAGTAACTGTAACCTAATTAAGAAAAACTATAATTAAAAAAAAATCACTAGAAGTAGTACAGTGTACCATGTTATTATAGTACAGTGTACCATGTTAGAATAGTACAGTGTACCATGTTAGTGTCCCTAGGAAGCTGTACAGTGCGTTGGATTACTCTGTATAGGATGTAGTACAGTGTGCCAAGTTAGAGTCCCCAGGGTTGCAGCACAGCGTGCTGGTTTACTCTTTCTCTTTAATCTCAGTTAGCTGCAATATGGCTTTCCATGGCCACTGAGAAAAGAAAAAATTGCTTTTAAATGTATGTTGTGTGCATGCTTGTGTGTGTTAATGTGAGAAAGAATATGTTTAAGTGTGAAAGTGTGTGTGTATGTGTAAGCATGTGTGTTTAAGTGAAAATGAAGGTCAAAGGGCATGTGATGTCACTTCCGCTACCCCATGCATTTTGGTGAATTGACGCCCATGGTGCTGAGGATGGCTGTGTATCATTGCCTACTCTCTCCAACACGAGCTCACCACCGATGTTAAATCCCTCATGGCGCTGCATGATCCTTGCTTCCTAGTGAACTGCTTCAAGCCCTAGACACTCCACTGTCTCCCCTTTCCAGTAAGACCGTTTTCTTCTTTCTGTGTTCCTTCTTCATTTTATGTCATCTTCCGTGTTTTATATTTAAATGTAAGCACCAAAGAGAAAAATGTAAAAAAATGAAAAACTGCAACTAAAAATATGTTAAATATTAATGATAGAATGCCAATGCAGTACAGTAGTGGGAGATTTGAAGCAGCATAATAAGACAACACAAACGATCGCAAGAAAGATAATTGAGGAATGATAAAATGGCTAGTGAAGTCAGAGAGAAAAGCGAAGAAAAAGTAATTGAAAATATTTGGACGTTCAAATGCCGATTCGGATGAACAATTCTGTTTGGACCACGGAGCAATATGTTTTTTTCTATTCTGTTTTGATTTGCATCAAAATATTTTATTTTAATAGTCCATTTTATTTATCAAATGAATAAATGTTGTTGTATATCTGAGCGAACTGCACAAGGTACCATTTCAATAAACTATTTTTCATGTATTTTGTCTTCGTAAAATTGTCGAGAGAAGATCTCAGACCCGGGCAAACACAACCACTGGAATATTATCACATATAAAGAGAAGCAAAGATAGGCCTCTGCTCCCACCAATACTTAAAGTTACCATTTCACTTACTTTAGTTAGATTCAACATGTTCTTATTCTCGCCTTTTCTTTCACAAAACATTTTTATCTCCTACTTTTGTCCGATCTGAGCCTACAATTCCCAGAATGCAAAAAATGGTGAATTGAAAGCCAGGGACTTGGCCTTGATGTCCCTGGTGATAACAAGCAATGCAATGACTCGCCTGGGTCTAATTACTACCCAATTACCTAAAGGGGACGAACGAACCTACCTACATTACGTGAATGTCCCCGTTTTCTATGCACTAAATATGGACTTTTTACCAAGCAGACTGTTTCGAGCTGCAGGCTGGGCAGTCCTCACCTACAGAAATACAATCTCTAATTGAAAGGAAGTGAAACACACTTTCAATCCCCTGGGCGGTCACAAAGTAAGTGATTTTCGAAATGCATTTGGGCATTATTCAAGGTCTGTGTACCATCCTTTTAACTCTGCATCACTGCACCAATGTCTTTAGCTTATCAGTGTTTGCTCCTGATTTCACAAACACATTTTGCATGCCTCATATCATTTGCCTCAACAGCATAAGTGATTGATGGGCTCCCTCTAGGCTGCGCTGGCAATGTGAAGTGATCCTCTCACCTCTTTTGAATGATTACGGTCCTTGTTTTGGGTAATTAGGGTTCAGTTTAGCTGTTTTTATTTTACCTCCATATGGATTTTATGCTCTTCTCTCCCCCTGTCTTACGTGGTTTTATTTTTAGCTGAAGGTGCTCGCCCGGCGCTGGCCCTGTCTTCCAGGGATGTAAGAAGCAGCAGCAGTGACATTCTGTGTGCATGGCTGCAGTCGCCAGTTCATGGTGGTTTATTTTCAGTGTGTCTTGGTGGTGCATGCAAGCCGTCATATATTTCCGAATGTATGCTTTGCAAATATATTTACTTTCAAATGATTTTTTGTGGCTTTTGCTTATTGCCCATTCAGTTGATGTGCCTCTCTTGCATTTCTTGTTTAATGTTTGTTTGATGCAGGTAATGATTAAATCGGTCAGAGGCAGCAGGGTTCCCAGCAGTATTCGGTTGATTTACAGTTGTGTTTGAAGGTTAATGCAGGTAATCTGTGTAGAGGCCCCTCTCCAGCAGCGAGGTAAAGATCCAATTTTAGAACAATGTGAGACGGTTGATGCATTTAATGCACTGCTGTGTTTGGTCAGGTGTCAAAAATAAGCGCAACCATTGTTGGCCTGGTTTTTTCTATTTTCAGAGTGTGCGCTTTGCTGGAGCAATGAATGCTGTACCATTGTCTTGGAGACTGGGTAGCAATTGAAGATCGTGTATACTAAGGGGTGCTTTATTCAAGTTTGTGTTACTTTACATCCTTGGTCCTCTTCCTTATCAAAATCCTTACAAATGTGGGTTAACCAATGTTATTGACAGACATCTAGCAAGTAAAAGTAATTTGGCCAGCACCCTGCTGCACTTGGCATGAAGCGACTCACAAGGTGTTGTGAGCCACAATCCAGAGCCCAGAGAATACTATCAGAACCTGCAGAAAACTTTAAAGGACTACATTAGTTGACGCTACCTGGCCAAAAGCAATCTTGAACACCACCCAGATATAAGTTAAGGATGTCTCTGGACATGTGCTGCCTGTAGAAAGGATGCCTAGTTACATTAACTTGCTAGATGTCATTGGGAGGGGTTAACTTATTTTGTAACAGCTGTAATGAGGAAAAGTGCGTCTTTGAGTCGTCAAGATTACCAGTAAGTAATTCAGGAATTATTAAACATTTACAGTTTTTGGGTACAGGAACATTAAGTGATTTGCAATGACTCACATAATGCATAAATCAAATGTTAGTTTCAAAAGCAGCAGCTACAGTTTCTACATAATTCAACATTGTCTTGGCACCAACTTTCGAATCCTGGGTTTTCCTGTTACAAGTCACTATGATCAGGTGCAAATCTGATTCAACGGAAGCAACTGAGTACAATTCCCAGAAAATATGTTGAGGCCTATTCACAAACTGCATTTTGTAGTACGTTTAGTAGTACTATAATAGTACTACTAAACGAACTACAAAATGCAACTCACACACCTATATGTGGAGATCTATGCCCCCTCCTCCCCTATCTTTTCTGTGGTGAGATCTCAGCACACATACGCCTACGTTTTAGTAGTAAATGTGGGAGGGACAGAGGGAGTGGTTGGAAAATGAGGAATATCTACTACTAAATGGGAGGGATTTGGGGATTAATAAGGAATGGTTTTGGGAGCACTAGGGAGGAACATGGGCCGACCCTTAAAAAAGTAAGCCCAGTGATATTCGCAAACTACACTTCTAAAGTTTCTACAGCCAAAAAAGGATGTAAAACAGCAGTCAATATACTCCAGTTCATATTTGGAGTAAGCCCGGAACCACACATGGCCAACCACTGGTACTGCAACACCCTCTCATAGAAAATAATGGAGATAGAGGCTTCAAAATTGAATACCATAGCGAATAACATTGAAAAAAGTTAGATTTTAAAAATAAATTATAATTTTGGTTCATTTTAAAGTTTTATACAACTAAAAATACATATTTTGATAACGTTTTTAATTCAAAACTAAATGCAATCTACATTGTCTTTAAAATAATTAAATTAATTTAAATTATTCTATACATAACTGTTTGTAAATTTTAACATTGAGCCGATTTAGTAGGAAGTTTTTTTTTTCCAGCTAGTCCCCTAGTCCCCCCAACATTTACTACTGAGTGGCAAAGTTACATGTGTGCGGATCCTCCACAGAAAAGAAAGGATGGGTGAAGCTGGAGGTATACACTTGCAGGTTTGCGAATTGCATTTTTTGTAAGCAGTACTACTGTTGTACTACTTTATGTACCACAAAATGCAGCTTGTGAATTGGGCCCATTCTTTTGAATATTGGAACTGAAGGGAGGTGTAAGGGATTACCCAGGCTTATTAGATACTTTGGCAGACAAGTGGAAGTTATAGTGGATTCATGTGTCTGGTGCATCATTCTGACAGGAAATTGGTTCAGGAATTGTGGCCAGATAGGAAATTACTATTGACAGACATACATCCAGGGGGTTACACTGTACCTAAGAATAACATTGTAGGCTACTTTTGGTATGATACGTACCTTAAAGGGAGCTTAACCCATGGTAAAGCATGTGTTGCAGAGAAAGGGCCCCCCTTTAGGAGGGTATACAGATTAGGCTAAATTCTAAATCTCAGTGCAGTCCATCCCGTTTATGTTATTGATTCTGAGGAAGGATTGTCTGAGATGTCGAGTGGGATAAGTGACTTGGCTCAGTTTGTGGGTGATGATTATTTGCAGGGTTTGCAGGAGAAATATAAAGGTGTATTTCCTAGTGAGCGGGGAAAGTATAAGAATTTTAACCATCACATCCAATTAGTAGATGGTACCATATCAGTCAAGCACCGGGCAAGGAAAGTTCTGCTGTCTTATAAGGGCAAATGGAAAGAAATGATTAAGGACCTTTGTGGCAAAGGGGTTGTCAAGCCCATAGTGTCTTCCCCATGGGTGGCTCTGAATGTTATTTCACATAAGAGCTCAGGCAAGTTGAGACTATGTGCAGACCTGCAAAGTATCAGTGAGGTAATTTAGGTTGACCACGATCGATTGCCCAATATATATGAAATGATTTTAACTTTGGAGAAGGAAACACTTTACCTGCTCAGCACCTACCACCAGGTGGTGCTCGGCAAGGAGTCCAAATATTTGGCAGTGATTTCGCTTCTGGAAGGAATGTGCCAATGGGAACAGATGCCTTTCTTACTTGTGAGCTCCTCTTCTGTTTTCCAAAGCATATAGAAAAGAGGCCTAAGATGGAATAGATGATGCTATAGCCCTCCAGGATGAGATCCTGGCACTTGGAGGAAGCATGGTACACCAAGATATGAGAATTGAGAAGGTCCTTCAGGTTCTGTCCAAGAAAGCTGACTTTAAAATTCCATAAATCACGATTCAGAGCAGACAACGTAGAGTGTCTAGGACACATCGTTTTAAACAATAAGATTAAACAAAAACATAATCATGTTCAAGAAATTGTGGTAATGTCAGAACCTGTTACCAAGGCAGAACTAATGTATTTTCTAAGTCTTATGGAATTCTATTCCAAGTTTGTAGAAGGAGATTCTGCCAGGGTCAAAACCCTAAGGGCATTACTCAGAAAGAATGTTAAATATTGGTAGGGGGAGGGACAAAGAAGGGTGCTGAATTTGCTCACAAATGTTATAGGGAATGCTCCATGTTTCAAATCTTTCATTTAGTACAATGTATCATTGCAGTGGATGTGAGTGCAGGCTAGGTGTCGTTTTGCAACAGTGCAACAGCCATGGTGAGTGGGCTGTGGCCTATGGCCCTTCAAGAGTCTGTCTGCTCAGTATTAGAAAGAGAGCAGTGAGTGTGCATCAGGGCAGCCGAGTATTTTCACATATTCTTGTGGCGGACCAAATTTGTATTGAGAACAGATTACAAACCCCTAGTAAATATACTAACTCTGGGTGTCAAAAGAGTGATGACTGCAAGGTTTGCCATAATAGCAGCAAAGCTACAGAATTACCAATTTGTGATTGAGAATGTGTCAGGCAATACAATCCAATGTCCTGACTGTAAGTTGCATCCCCCATTGGGATCACTGACATAATATCGGAATCAACAATATTGTGTAACAGAAATATTGTGCCCAAAATATTGCTTACAAAAAATATCTATTTCCTATCCTTATAATGGTAAGTACAAAAATATAGAAAATGAAATATAGTTTCACACTAATATCATTAAAAACATATAAAAATATTGTTTCTAAAATTGTATATATAGTTTGCAGTAGTAAATCTTAAATATTTTAATATATACCATTAATATAATGTAAATTAAATACATCTCACTAATATTTAATACTAAATAAATATATACTTATATTAGCACATTTACACATATATGTGTGTTTTTTTTTATAAACACATATATACATAATGTAACACAGTTATTAAAAGTATATATTTCACATTATATTATTTTTCAGAAGAGTTAAATGTACTATTCCCTCTCCAGTCTCTGCAACAATAGGAAAAGCAATACTATTTCTTATTCCAGTCTGTGCAAAAGTAGGGAAAGTGTTCGACTTTGCAGTGGGGCTAGTAATTGTAACCACTTTAAAGCCCTACTGTTGCACACACTAGAGTGGGACTAGTACATCTTACCCCTCCGTTGTTCAACTCTTTCCCTACTGTTGTACAGACAGCAGTGGGACTAGTAATTGTAACCCCTCCAGTTTGTACAACAGTAGTCAAAGAGTTGGACTTCAGAGAGGTAAGATTTACTATTCCCACTTCAGACTGTGCAACAGTAGGGAAAGCATTGGACTTTAAAGGGGTTACATTGACTATTTCCACTCCAGTCTAAGCAACAGTATGTAAAGCGTTAGACTTAAGACAGGTTAAATTTACTATTCCCACTCCAGTCTGTGTAACAATAGGGAAAGCATTAGACTTCGGAAGGGTAAGATTTACTATTCCCACCCCAGTCTGTGCAACAGTAAGGAAAGCATTGGACTACGGAGGGGTAGGATTTGCTATTCCCACACCAGTGTGTGCAACATTAGGGAAAGCATTGGACTACGGAGGTGTACAATTGCTATTCCCACTCCAGTCTAAGTAACAGTAGGTAAACTACTTCACTTCAAACACATAACATACCTGAATAAACCTATTAATTTAGAAAAAATATAAAACTCTAAATATAAACATTATTACTTAACATAAAATATATATATAAGAATTAAAAAAACTAAACAACATATCCAATTTACAAAATTGATAAACAATGTAATAATTAATTTTCAACAAAAAAATGCTTATTTAATAATTACTTAATTAACTTTCCACCCTATACCCCTACAAACCTAGCATTCCACACCTAAAATATAATGAAAAATAGTTTAACACAATTTACTTAATTGATAAACAATTACATAATGAATTAACAATTAATAGTTAATTGTTAATGATTTATTACTTAACTTTCCAACCTAGAACCCTACAAACCCAGCACTCATACACCCAAAATATAACCAAAATATCTAATTATTACACAATTTACATAATTATTAATCTCATCAATCAAATATTTAAATACTTATTAATAATTATGATTTGCTAATTATTATTTAATTAACTTTCCAACTTATAACTCTACAAACCTAGCAACCTACACCTAACATATAATGAAAATAAATAAGTATATAACACAATTTACATTATTTATAAACAATTTCATAATTAATTAATAATTCATTTCGTAATATTTTTTACTTAATTAACTTCCCACCCTAGCACTCTACAAAAGCAGCAGCCTGCACCTAAATTATAACTAAAATATACTGATTATTACACAATTTACATAATTCTTTAATTATTCATTAATAGTTATTATTTGTTAATTATTATGTAATTAACTTCCAACCAGATACTCCTACACCCCTAGCAACCTGCAACTAAAATGTACCTAAAATAATTCAATATTACATAATGTCCATAATTAATAATCAATTCAATAATTAATAGTACATTATTAATGAATTGTTAATTAATTATTACTTAATTAACTTCCCACCTTCTACTCCTACAAACCCATCAACCTGCACCTAAAATATAAATATAATGCATGATTATTACATAATTTACATAATTAATAATCAATTAAATAATTAATAAGTTATAAATTAAATGTTAATTATTACATAATTAGATTCCCACGCTATACCACTACAAACATAGCAACCCGCATCTCAAATACAAGTATAATAAATCAATAATACGTAATATATATAATGAATATCAATCACAAAATTACTTTAAAATGATTAATTATTTAATTATTACATATTAATTAACCCACTATAACTCTATAAATTACTATTAACAATTCAATTAAAAACTTGAAATCACTTAAAATTACAAACTATATTAAAAAAATTATATCAATTATACAAACAATACTAACACTTACAATTAATATATAAACTGAAAAATGAAACTAATTAAAAAATGATTCTCTTTATAACTATGTTATTGAAAATATTTACAAAAGCGATATTCTTAGCAACTCTATTAAATATAGCAAATATATTACAATATTCTTGACAACGATATTTCTGCATTACAATATTTCTGCATTGCAATATTTTTTCCGATATTTCTGTATTCCGATATTTACATCTCGATATTTTGTCCAAATACCTCCCATTGGCAAACCAAGGTCTGAAAGATGTTGATCTTGAGATACAGGTTGTATTCAATGTCAGTGAGATGCCTCAATAATGATCAGGTGTGGTCTGTACTGGAAAGGAGTGGATGGCTGCATTTGAGTGTGATCCTGTAATGAAAGACATTAGGAAATATCTCAAGATGGGTTGGCTGGAAGAGTGGACGCTGTATGGTGAAATCAAGTCCTCTGCCGAACTTCTAGTAGAGTTAGCTTGCAGAGACGGAATTGTCAGATAGTTCTTCTGCATTTATTGAAAAGAAAGGTGATTTCTTATAGTCAAGAGGGGCACATTGGATTATCTGCCACAATGAGACAGGTTCTATGATATTTTGCTCACCAAGGATATACAAGATGGTAGATAGAGCAGTGAGGAAGTGTGAGAGTGACAACAGGCGTGACAAGGTAGCCAAATCTTCTGTTATGGTTACTATTTCAGTTTTGCTTCCTGAGGGTCCTTGGAGGACACTGGGTGTAGACATTGTTGGACCTTTCTAAGTTAACACCAAAAAAGACATGTTTCTTCTGCTACTGGTGGAATATTTTTCTAAGTGGCCCGAGGTGAAGATTGTTGAGGGTGTCACTACTGACATGGTAATCAATTTTTCAGAAGTGATAATCTGCAGGTGGGGATTGCCTTCTGTCGGAAAATGGCCCACAATATAGAAGTCCTAAATTTGCAAAATGCCCAGAATAGTGTGGAATAATGCACAAGAGAACTGCTCAAGGTCAAGTGGAAAGTTTCAATTGAGTGATTAAGGAATCTGTACAGTTGGCAGTGTTAGAGTGGTTTAGGGGAAGGTAAGGTGCATCTGGTTGAGAAAAAAGTCTGTAAAATATGGATTTTCGAGTGATGTGGCTCAAGGTGGATGATTACAAGTGGACAACAGTGGGAGACATGTCATCACTCCGCTCCTTCTCCATGACAAGGAGGATCAGTGTGGGTCAGTTAGTTAGGCTGAAGGTCCCTATGGCATGTAGGAGGCTGTTTCTAAGTGGTCAGATCCCATTAAATTCATTGAGGGCTGAATGATGCTGCGATTGGGAGGATCAGTATGGAATTTGTTTAGAGAGACAATTTGTGATAATCAACGATTGAAGATCTTGACTATGCCACATGAAGAGCATGAGATGCCTGGATGGGCATTCTTGGGCTTGGGGTGGTTTGAGCTAGAGGGGTTGGTGAGTCGAAGAGAACAGTTGAATGATCAAGTCTCTCATGGAAGTCATCTTTGAACATCCCACGCACAGAGTGAGAAAGTGAAGAGAAGCACAAGGTGTGCAAAAAATGCCCACAAAGTATAACTAGTATTTGCTATCATAGGATAGTATAATGCATGTGTGCTTGCTCCCATGCCTTGTCCATTGTGAATTTATTTTTCTTTGTAATAAAAAGTGAGCTTGCCATGGAATATCACTAGTATGGAACACTTAATGAAGGGTTGGAGTGACAGTGATTGGGGGAACTGGAGCTGGAGGGTAGAAGCAACTACTCATCCACATTATGCACTTGTTGCTCCTTTGTATTGTGCAGCATCTTGATGAATAAATACTTACCTGCAACTGATCATTACATTAATCTTGTTATTCTCAACAAAGACGTTTTGATTTTACTAAAATTAAATATATACGTATATTTACTTATAGGGACTTTCACTCAGCCCTCTTTATCCATTGGTCTGTTCTTGTGTCTGTCACATGTTTCTGTCACCCACTAAGCATACATCATTGGGCGATGGGTCAACTTACTTAAGCTATTGGCTAACTTTGCTGTGAGTGACAATCTCTTCTCTTTCACAAGGTGCACATCTGCACACAAAGTAGTTCCCAACAGTGTCATGGACTCCTATGATAATGTGTGCTTTTTTGAGACCAAAAAATATTTTTGCTTTTAGCCAATGTTTTTACATCTAATTAAAAAGACTTTTGATTTTACTAAAATAATATGTATAATATACTTATTTATAGGGGCTTGCACGCAGCCATCTTCATCCATTGGTCTTTTATTTTGTCATTCACATTTTTCTTTTATCCACTACAGCATACAGAATGGGTCAGTGGGTCAGCCCACTTCAGCAATTGGTTAACTTCACTGTGAGTGACAGCATTATGCCCTGACACAAAGAGCACATTCACACCCAAAGCAGTCCCCTTCGGCCCAAAACATTTTTGGGTTTTAGCCATTTTTTTTTTTTAATTGTTAAGGGCCCAGCAGCTTCCATAATAATAACTTTTTGCAAAAACAATAACACAACACAACAAGCATTGAAAAGTCAGAAGTTTAACTGCCAAGTTCTGGCCTATTTGTTTTGCCAATGCTTGTTTTAAACAGTGCTGTATAACGCTTGGATGGATGGAATCAACATTCAGTGTTGTGTTTTACTTTTACGTATATAGGAACATAAGTGGATTTGTTTGTATCTTTTTGGAGTGAAGCACTCTTGTGTCATCTCCACAAGTACATGCCCTCTTTCAAGGCTCTAATTCCCAATTTAGCAGTGCTATGGGAAAATAACAACTCCCATTTATTTACTCCAAGTCATTTCACCTGCTAACAGCAAGTGAAATATGCACCTAAAAATCGACTCAATAATGAAGAAAAATATGTGGGAATTAGTGCAGAAACCTTGACTTGACTTGTTTCTCATTTCTCATGGGCCACGCTGTAATGGACTGGCATTCCCACAACCCATACATTTTCCATACTATCATTTGACCAGTTTAGATTTATATGTATCCAGTTGATTACTTTGAATATGCAAAGATTGTCATGTTTATGGCTACTCTAAACACTGAGATAGCATGTGACCAAGTGACTTGGAATTTAATGTTCCAAACTCTCCAAGCCATTGCAGAACTCATGATTACATCACTGTGTGGAACAATCATTCCATCTTGCAATTTTTTCGAAGCCACTGCACATGCAGAAGAAGGCCTGGCTGTGATGTATGTGTCTAGGCTTTCATGATAATAAAGACATGTTACATACAAATCATCCCTAATTGTATGGCAGGCATGAGACATACTAACCCTTTAGAATGTATATGTGCAAAACGTAGAGCACAGAGGACTAATATTTTGAATAGTAATATTAGCTAATAATATTTTAGCAGCAGGTTGACATTAGTCGGGCTAAAAAATTAACGGAAACACAGCCAGGGGCACCTCCTCCATGTGGGTGGAGGAGCATCACCTCACTGCTTTCTCCCAGTGCAAGAAGCAGAAACATAAAATGGTATTTTAAATACCATTTTATGTTTCTGCTCCTTGCACTGCGAGAAAGCAGATTCAGGGTTTGGTTGGGGGCGGGCGGGTGGGCGTGTATGCTGGAGGGCAGGGGAGGAGTGGCTTGCCCCCTGTTGTGGGCGATGACTGTTTGGTCGGCCCAAGGGCTGACCAAACCAGTCATACACACTCTGCATTTCCTCTATGTAGGCTCCCAGCCAATCACAACGCTGCCATTGCAGCATTGTGATTGGCTTAGGGGAGGGAGGCTGCCTGCGGCTGCTTCCTGCTGAAGAGAGGATGACGCAGACCAACGACGCGGGACGGGCCGGCACAGGTAAATTAACTTAATTTTTTTTTAATGAAACCTCCCCTCCCCGCGTGACCCCCTCCCTGCGCATACCCCGGCGCCCCCACCCGCGAGTCATACCGGCCGCGACTGAACACAGCAGAGAGGAATCGTCCATTCTGCTGTCCGGAACGCTACATGTAGCGAATAGCATTCCAAGCCCATCTGGCCATCCACAGAACAAATCTAAAAGAAAGAAGGTAGCAAGGTTTGATACATTTGCTTCTCTTACAAACATCGCCGACTGAGACGTTGTTCGTTCTTAACAGTTTAGACATGAAAGACTGTACAGCAACTACACCTCCCCTCTCCGTAGAGAATCATTGGGTAAAAGGCTATATTATAAAGAGATGTGAGATTTTAGGAGGGGTAGAGACATGGGGACTGATTGATTCAGGAAGGACGCCTGAGTGCCATTATCTGACTGCAGGAACAAAAGCTTTCTGTAGTATGCGGGGATATGTACATGGCTTTGCCTAATGTAGTTAGCGAAAGTACCATGGAGCTGGTAATACGTGTGTGTGTGTGGGTGTGTTGGTGTGTGGTGTGTGGTGTGTGGTGTGTGTGTGTGTGTGTGTGTTAGGTAGAGGTGGGCATTAGACTAATTTGTTACGGGATGTATGAAAGTGTGAAACAAAATGCTGTCTGGAAAGCTATATGTAGCGAATAGCATTCCAAGGCCATCTGGCCTTCCACAGAACAAATCTGGAAGGAAGCAAGATTTGACACATTTGCTTTTTTTTCAAACATCTCTGACTGAGACATTGTTCGTTTTAACAGTGTAGACATGGAAGATTGCACAGCAAGTCCTCCTCCCCTCTCCATAGAGAATCCCTGGGAAGAAGGCTATAATATAAAGGGACATGAGATTTTAGGAGGGGCAGAGAAATGGGGACTGATTCATGAGTGATGCCAGAGTGACCTTATCCGACTGCCGGGACAACAGCTTTCTGATGTATGCGGGGATATTACATGGCTTTGCCTAATGTAGTTAGCAAAAGTACCATGGAGCTGGTAATAAGTGTGTGTGTGTGTGGTAGAGGTAGGCAATAAACTAATTGGTTATAGGCTGTAGGAAAGTGTGAAGCAAAATGCTCTGGGTTTTTCTAATGTTTCTCTAGCGTTTTTCTAATGTTCATCTAATAATGACTGCTGAGAGTACCATGGTAATTTGCAGGCTTCTGATACATAAGGTTTATGTGCTGAATGTATATAATAAATAACCTTTTATTATATAAATACCAACAGCTGTGTGCTTTTACTGTTTTCAGTAGCCAAGGTGATGGATTACACAACTGCAAAAAACTCCTGCGAATAAGGTTCTCTGACAGGGTTGACTGACTCATAACACTCTGAACCTGTATGAGCCTAACTCTTCGTAGGAAAAAGTGAGAGGCACTTGTCTGTTTTCTTTTTCTCCGAAGGGAGTGTGGCAAGCATTAACCCCTGGGGCTAAGGAAATCTAAGCAGGTGTGCCCCACCCCAAAAGATTAAGTTAATGAGAGCTGAACTTACAAAAATACCCTAGTAACCTTTCGCATAGCTGGGACCTAGTCTATCTTCAGATTTATGGTATCAAAGAGACCATATTGTGTCTCCTAGAGTCATAAGACGTCAATCAAACCATGGAATACAACTCACAGTCAAAACATCATAAGTGCAAAATGCAGAAAGGAAACATACTACATGAGCTGTAAGCAAGTAAGAATAGTTCATACTCCTGATATGGATTTGCTACATTGTCATCATTGCTACCATTTTCACAGGGACCAACAGTAAGCCCGCTTAAAACAACTGAGATTCCAAGTCTTGTAAATCACTACCATGATGTGACAATAGTTGTTTACGAGAGCTGTTATCAACTGTTACTGCTTCATGAAGGAATTCCAGACTGCTATGGCAGGGCTGTCGCAATGCTTGTCAGAGCAGTACTGGAAAACAGGGAGCACAGCTTTTGTGATACATGGAAGGGAAGGCACAGAGAGTTGTGGGGTGGGTGGCAGTAAGAGAGGTATTCTTTTTACATTTGGGACAGTGAGGAGAGGCCATGCTATATATGGCTTCTCCTTTGCGCCTTTGCCCCTGCATAGCAGTTGAAAGCAGAGGCAGATGATTTTGGGGCCATACTCAGGGCTCTGAGTGACATCATGGACATCTCAAACTTGACTCTCATTGTCTATTTGGTATCACGCAGAACCTTCTGTGAAAAACATCCCAGTAATTCACTGTTACTCACCTATAATTCTATATATAAATATCAGTACATACATTCAGACATACATGCACCATGTGCAAGCAAATATTAGAATATATTGGCTGTTGATTGCACTTCTTGTTACCCCTATTGATTGGCTACCACTACATCACAAACATCTGAGGTTATGGCATACTGAATTGAAAGGTTGCATTGTATCATTAAGGGCTATTATCAATTGTTCTTCAAACTAATATCACAATAAGTAGTAACTTAGTTTCATTAAATGTCTACTCATTTTAATACATAATTCCATAAAAAGAGGTGCAAGTGCTGCCTCTTAATTATTGACATTCCAATATTCCAACATTGGTTATACAGTTGTGCAAGTCTCTCATTCATAGAGCCAAATAAATCTTATATGCAATACCCTTGTTATTATCTGAATAGTAGAACCACAACCTCTCAAGTTCCATTCCTGCCACCCCCTTACCATGGCTTCTGGTGGCCACTTCAAACATCAGTATAGAGAGGCAAGAGTAATCATTCTCCATCACCAATTTCTAGTGGCAGATATGCATGGATTGTCTCATGGTCGTGTGGCTTGTGTATTACAGAGGATTTTTTCTCACTGTGCTCCTCTCCCAGCAAAAGAACCAGTGGTGTTTGGGCATTGGACCTTTCAAAGCATTTGATGGCGTAAGGTGTACTTTAACACCTCATCAGAGGTAGCAAGTGCTTTATAAATACAAACCTTTTTACCTCTTCTACCCCTTTGCTAGCCTTCTCAATCCAAATAACTGACTAACATGTCCACCACTCAAATTACTTTCACATTTCACTATACTAATTCACCACTAACACTGGTTCCAGAGTAGCGTACTACTCGACAAAAAAAAAAAATGCTCCAACACCCCATCAGGGGTAGCAAGCGCTATATAAATGCAAAACTTTTTTCCCTCTTCTATCCCTCCACTATCGTTCTCAATCCAAATAACTGACTAACATATCCACCACTCAAATTACTTTCATATTTTCACTATGCTAATAGACCACTAATCCTTTATGGGTTCCAGAGTAGCGTACTACTCGACAAAAAAAAAAAAAAAGTGCTCCAACACCCCATCAGGGGTAGCAAGCGCTATATAAATGCAAAACTTTTTTCCCTCTTCTATCCCTCCACTATCGTTCTCAATCCAAATAACTGACTAACATATCCGCCGCTCAAATTACTTTCATATTTCACTATACTAATTCACCACCAATCCTTTATGGGTTCCAAAGTAGCGTGCTACTTGCCGAAAAAGTGCTCCAACACCCCATCAGGGGTAGCAAGCGCTATATAAATGCAAAACTTTTTTCCCTCTTCTATCCCTCCACTATCGTTCTCAATCCAAATAACTGACTAACATATCCGCCGCTCAAATTACTTTCATATTTCACTATACTAATTCACCACCAATCCTTTATGGGTTCCAAAGTAGCGTGCTACTTGCCGAAAAAGCGCTTCAACACCCCATCAAGGGTAGCAAGCGCTATATAAATGCAAACCTTTTTCCCTCTTCTATCCCTCTACTATCCTTCTCAATCCAATTAACTGACTAACAAATCCACCCCTCAAATAACTTTCATATTTCACTATACTAATTCACCTCTAATCCTTTATGGACTCCGGAGTAGCGTACTACTTGCTGAAAAAGCGCTTTGAGGCCTTGTCAGGTGTAGTAAGCACTATATAAATGCAATTACAATACAATACATTTGTCGATGTAAAGGTCAGCCATTATATACTTTCAGGTGAAAACTCTCTTTGTCTATCAATGGCAATGAACCCAGTAGCACTGTATCCCTTTCATAATATAAGCTTTGCCAAGAAAACAAAGGCTAAAGCAAGTATTCGGTAATATTCTCATCATTCGAGCATCCCTCGGTTCAGAGTGCTTTATTTCTTTTTTGTAAATGTAAGGCTTTTCCAACCTCCACTAGGCCTAAAGAGTGAATGTAGTGCTTGATTTGAGCCGGTGGTTGCCAGTGGGGGCTCACGAGATTTCGATGTTCGGGGTCTGGTATTTATTTTTCCAAATCAGATATTTATCGAGAGCAGGAGAGGGAAAAACACAGATTGGAAAGGCAGAAAAAACGATGCAAAGGGAGAAAGAAAGAGGTACCTGCAAGAGTTAGCTCAAGGAGCAGGAGTGTCTCGCAGTGGATTGAAGAGGCATTTAGTAGATTTAATGCTACCAGCCTTGGTATTAGGTGCCCCAATGTTTCATTGTGCCGGCTGGGGGCTTCTGAGCAGGGATTCGGCACTCCTTCCTTTATAAATTAATCACTGGGTGGATTTGGTGGCATATATCTGTAGTGTTCATTTATATGCATAAGCACTGTGTCCTCATCTCTATTGTACAAGCCAGCGAAGTGGAAACCCACTCACTATTACTAGTAGCAGTTTCTAATATTAGAGGGCAGTCATTCTACCTCCTACTTGCCACTACTACCCAATATATTTTGATTTTTTTGGGTGCTGACTGCCATGATTAATTTGTCCCACTCACACACGCATTGCTTTTTTTTTTTTTTTACCTTTGATCATAATTTTATATTTTTTAGTTGCTTTTAATAACTAACTTTCAAGTCCTGGATCATCACTTTTCACTAGATGAACCATTTTTGGTTTTGCAGTTTACGGTCCTTCCCATACTATGACTTGTGAAGACGGGCTACCGGTTGAATTTTATAAAGCCTACGCGGACATCTTAATACCAGAACTGTTGCGGGTATATGCAGCAGCACTGGATGACTTAACAATCTTAATACCAGAACTGTTGTGGGTATATGCAGCGGCACTGGATGACTTAACACTCACGCCCACGCAAAGTGAGGCATTGCTGATCTCCCTCTTAAAACCGGGCAGAAATCCTGAACTCCTGGGCTCCTACCACCCACTGGCTCTGTTAAACACAGACTATAAAATACTTGCCTCCATCCTAGCTAAACGACTAGCCCCGTTTGTGCCGACTCTGGTGCATAATGATCAAAATGGATTTGTACCAGCCAGGAGTACCTATCTCAATATACGCAGACTATTTAGAATACAGAAGTACGCAACGAAGAACTGGCCACGGTCTGGCTGTCTAGTGCTGGACCTGGAGAGGGCCTTCGACTCATTGGAGTGGCCCTATCTTGCAGCGGTTCTGCGTAAATATGAATTGGGAGAAGGATATCTGCAACTGGTGCAATTACTGTATCAGCGCCCTACAGTGCGGGCAAGCTTATTTCTGACACAATCGGAGTCAGGCGGGGAACTAGACAAGGGTGCCCTTTATCCCCATTGCTCTTTTCCCTTGCCATGGAGCCATTAGCAGCTCTCCTCCGAGAGAGTGGCACGGACCGGGGCGTTCCTCTGAATGACGGACTCCATTCGGTGTCCCTATATGCGGACGATCTGTTGTTGTACATACGAGACCTACACGCTGTGCCACCGACCATATCCACATTGTTCCGTAGTTTTGAGACAGTGTCGGGCCTCAAGGTAAACTGGGCTAAATCGGGCGCCTACTCTTTCCACAAAGATGTGGCTGAGACTGATATAATCATTAACGGAACTGCGCTTACCTGGTATCCAACCACATTCAGATACTTAGGCATATATATCTATAGGTCCCCAGCAGACATATTAGAGGGTAACCTAGTACGGGCCATCTCATCAGTCAGGGCACAGATGCAGTTCTGGAAGTCCCTACCACTCAATGTGATGAGTCGTATCACCTTGACCAAAATGATTGTACTGCCGAGGCTATTGTATTATTTTGTGAATCTTCCAGTGTATGTTCCGGTGCGACTATTCCGGGAACTGGAAGGATTAATCCAAGGCCTAATCTGGAGTGCAGGGCAGCCCAGAATTGCGTTGCAGAAATTATATGTGCCACCTGAGCGTGGAGGATTGGCGGTTCCTCATTTGGAACTTTATTACTTAGCTGCACAGCTACAATGGGCCACAAAGTGGTTGAGTGGCAAGAGCCTGACGGACACAGCGACCGAGTCATCATCATGGACGCAGACTCAGATCTATAGTTTGTTTCACCCACTGGCGAAACTCCCCCGCCCGACGCAGATACACATAGAACTGGCTCATAGATGTTACCGGAGGAGCCTACAACTTACAAAAGATACGGTCCCTTATGCCCCAGTACTGCCACTTATTGGGATGCCCAGAGGCAGAGACACTGTGACGGACATAGCGCTGACATCCTGGACTGAAGCAGGAGTGGAGACGCTAGGAGACCTATACGTGGACGGTGCCCTTCTACCTTTTGCGACCCTAACGGCAGACAGCGGTTTGCCGGTGGGTCAGTTCCTTCTTCATGCAGCCATCATACGGACACTGACGCTAGCATGGGGAGATTTGACCAATGAGCCGCCGGCACATCAGTTATTGCAGTATTTGCATGTAATGGGGGAGGAGTCGCATGTAATCCACTGGCTAGTACAGGCCCTGCTTATCCACGTATCAAAACCACCACAGGGACTCCGTGCACGTTGGGCTGAGGACAGAGGCAGACCCTGGACCGACAAGGAATGGGAACGTGTATTAGCCAGCGCCACACACATACCGCTCAATTCACGTTTTAAACTTATACAAACATATATATTGCATAGAGCGTACCTCTCACCGGATAAGATAAATAAATATTTTAACATCAACACCTCCGACTGCCCGAGATGCCGGCTTCTAGGTGCTGACTTCCTACACATGCTGTGGTCCTGTCCCCTGCTCCTGCCCTACTGGCGCACGATAACAGAGACACTCACGAACTGCACTAACACCGAGGTACCTAATATATGGGAGGTTTGTATTCTGGGATTTTATAAACGAACTAAAGCCCATAAAGTAAGCTCTAGATTTCGCGATCTAGGCCTCATAACCGCAAAAAGACTGATCACTAAGAGATGGAAACACAAGGATCCCCCGGAGGTACTCAACTGGGTGAAATCCCTAGAGGTGTGGGCACAAGCGGAAAGCACTGTCCCCCACAGGGAAGAAACGGCAGGGTTGCGGAAATACCCCATAGCACAATCGTGGGATGATATCCTCAAAGCCTTTACACACCCTAGAGCTATACTACATGCACCCTCTATGCAATAGGCAGGGGATAATGTCTAAAAAGTCGCTTAGTGCCACAGGTACACTGCAATCGCAGAAGCCCCCAGTCACAACTACAGGGTTGAGTAATGACCCCATACGCCTTAGTAACTGTTCGCAGACGCGACATTAGTCACAAGTTGCCCTAGAATCCATATAACTGTATATAGAATAGACACAGCGGCTCGCATTCAGTACAAACACGTAGGTTTAGTCCCAACTCAATTTGAACGGCACTCTATATGATGACTTTACATTCCTTCTGTTATATGATATCTCTTTCTCTTTTGATTTTCCTTTGTTTTTGTCGGTTATGGTTTCAACGTTAAAAATACAGATATCTAGCGATTCGTAATGGTGTATACATGTTTTGCCTATGCAACATTGTGAGCTGTACTTCAGAGGTGAGCTGAGTATGTGCCGAGTATCTCTACGAAAATTGATGTATTCGCACGATGACGACTACTGCTGGGGAGATACACACATGGAAATCATGTCTAACTCTACCATTAGAGATACCGGTACACGTAAGCAGTCGATGCCATTGTTAATTTATATGTACGCACCAAATCCTGTGCTGTAGATGCAGAACTCGATATAACTGTATGATGGGAATACCTGGCCTTATGTGCACGGCAACATAGCAACAACACTTTTGAAATAAATGTTATATGTATCAATGTTTGTGTTGTAGGTATTAGAAACAATAAAATGCAATAAAGATATTTTAAAAAAAAAATACTATGACTTGTGACTTATTATGACGAGTCTTTTTCTAAAGTACTTTGAATCTGGTCTGCATCTTCAGCACTATAATGTCATTTAAAATTAGGGGAATGATCTCTGAAGTGCATATGCAACACCGCTTAATGACTATTGTGTAACTCTAAATTCCCCCTTTACGGAAACTGTATTGTATTCACTTTTCCTGTTCCACCAGAGATCATTAATTTGGAAGGATTAAACATTTGCGTCACTTTCTGTCACCTTCATATTATCAAATCATTCACTTTATGGCAGGGTCTCCATGCTAAACATGCAGAAATCTATTAAACTTGTTTTCTCCCTACTATGAAAGTTAAATCCAGCCAGCAATTCTGATCTTGTTCTCCCATTTACACGCTTCAATGGTCTCGTTTTCAACATGTTCATTACCATTTTTCTGGCTTTATTTCCATTCTTACAAAACCAGCTGACATCTGGGATTCCCGAATTTCATCTGATATCTTCAGTACCTCATCATAAAAACCATATTCCTCTATAGGAGCACTGAAATCATCACAGCCTATTGCAATTATTAGATTGGTATCTTTGTGTCCTTAATGCAGAGAACCCATAATTGTGATCACTGTGTCATTGTGCAGTACTACGTCAATGTTATTTTGCGATTAGTATCTATGTATGTGTGTATATGGTATTTCTATAGCGCAAATCTTTCCAAGAGACAACATAACGCTCTTAAGGGTTAAAATAAAGCATAGAGTCAACAAGGGAAGGAGAAGTAGCTGGGTTGCGGGTGCTTAAGCATTATGAGGTAGTGCAGTTAAAAAAGATGATTCTTCAATTATTTACCAAATTGGAGCAGCATCGGGGTGGTCCTGTGGATAAGGGGGGATTGTTCCAGTTCCTGTGCATTGAGCTGTAAAAGGCTTGCTGTCTTCTTGTTTGCTTTTTATGCTTGTTAGCAGTCTGATGGGTCCTAGCTTTGGGTGTGCTGACGAGATGGTGAGCTTGTCTGCTACATAAACCGAGGTGTTAGTCGTGATGGCTTTGTAAACGATGCAGCAGGTTTTAAAGATGATCTGGGCAAGCAAGGAGAGTCCATCAAGTTTCTTTAGGAAGGAGTGACAAGATCATATTTCATCAGACCCTTGATTGATGTGCTGCAGCATGTAGAAAACGCTAAAAAGGTGCCAGTGTGGTTTCTGGGAGACTATGGTGCAGGATGTTACCACCATCCAAACGCATTGGTAAGAGGGACTGAACAGCAGTTCTGATGTCACTTTCTGGAAGAAAAGGTTTCACTTTCTTGAGAAGAGGAAACTAGTGTCTGAACGTCTTTGCTTTTTTTTGACAATGTATTCCTTGAGGGTGAGATTGTTCTTGGCAAATAACAGGAATTCTGTTCTGCTTTGGTTGAGCTTCAGGTAAGCACTCGAAACCCAGGTATGGATGATGTGCAGGAAGTTTTTGAGGCATTGGATATCTGAAGCAGAGTGGGATGGTCGACTATGTCGAAGGCAGCTAAGAAGTCAGCAATATCAGGAGACAGGGTCATCCTGTTCTGTGGTCACGAGGGCATCATCTATGATGTGTAAGGTAGCAGTCTCTGTGCTGCAGTGTGATCTGAAGCCAGACTGGTAGCTGTGCAATAGATGGTTAGCTTTGAAGTGATCTTCCAGTTGAACATACTTTTCAATGAACTTGCTAATGAATGGTAGGGGAGTGATGGGCTGATAGTTGGGGAGGTCATCACAATCTAGTGCAGGGTTTTTTAGGAATGGAAGGATCCGGCTTGTCTTGAGAGCTCCTGGGAGGATGCCTTGAGAGATAGAGAGGCATTGATAATGGTGAGTATTTGTGAGACAGTGTTTTGGTGAAGGGCAAGGTTAAGACATCATCTTGAACAGAAGTGGCTTGGAGGGTGTTGAGTATGTCAGCAAAATATGCCACATATAAGACTTTGACAGCTGACCATTGCAGGATTCTATTGGAAGGGGTAGCCAGAAGAGATGAAGAAGGCATAGTGTTGTTGATGTGCAGTAGGATATTCTGCATTTTGTCACCAAAGAAGAGATTGATGGCATTATACTTTTCTGTGGATTGAGGAATACATTGATCTGGCAGGAATTTGATGCAGCACTTGACTGTCTCAAAAAGTGTTCTGCTTCTGTTGGATGCTTCATTGATGGTGGTGGTATAGTACTTTTCTTTGGCTTATGTGCTGAGCTCTCTATGTGTTGCAAAGAGGGACCTAAGTATCATGAGTTTGTCCTTGGTTCCATTTTTCTTGCATTTCTTTCCTGTCTGCAGATGTATTGTTTATTGCCAGGAATATCTTTAGAGTACCAGGGTGCTGAAGACTTTAGCTTGCACTTGTGGGTTTGAATTTGGATGTGGATGTTCACATGGTTTTTCAAAAATGTGTTGAAGTTGTTTAGAAGGGTGTTGGCAACAGAAGTGAAGTTGATAGGGTGAGGTTGCTGTGGTAAATGAAGATGCAAGGTAGCCAGTAGTATAGGTGAAGCAGGATAAGGTTTATTCTCCAGATAGTACACAGGAAGACCCCACTGGGAGCAGCATCCTTGCTGCTCAGCCTGCGCATTCCAACTGACACTCACTCAAACCATGCACACATCAGCATTCTATCACCTCACTCATACTGGCTGAGCAACAGGGGACATATAACTAAGGAGAGACTGCATGGCATAGACATGAAGATACCACACACCTCCCTTCTTTATGGAAAAATTTGAAAATATGAATCCAGGTAAGAAAGTAATACATAACACCCATGAGATGAACACAAAACATGGGAGTAAAAATTCAGTACAGAAGATGGTAATACTCAACATCATATAAAGAAGTCATATGGTGTAAGTAAAAATTCAATCATACATTACATAAAATAAATGGACCAGAGAAGGAAATAATGATACAGGGTCAAGAATCGCACATACATACATCACTCAGGAGAAACACCCACACTCTCCCTCCACAGCAGACAATAAGATATAGAGGAGCAACAAAAGTGACACCTCACGCTAAAGTCACTGACTCTACAGCATAGTACAAGGGTGCAATACATGTACCCCAACGGTTGCCATAGATCTTCCCATCAACAAATCACACACGAAGATCAAAGAAAGTGCAAACATATGCCTCTGCGGGTGCAGCACATATGCCCCAAAGCAAAAGGTTTGGGCACAAAGAAAAATGCCCCATCACCAGTACTAGTAAGAAGTTGTAATGTAATATTGTTTTGGTAGAAACTCCCCTGCCCAACACAATGTAACGTTAGGGTGCAAGTAAAAATGCCCCAATACATGTAAATGTAAGTACGGTTTAGGCGCAATGTAAATGCCTATCACCAGCAAAATAATAGTAAATATGGTTTGGGCACAAAACAGATGGTCCATCACCAGCTCAACAAACAAGTATCCTACCAAGGGTCATGGGGGTGATTCTATATAATGCACGGGACACGGGATAAAGGGGTAGGTCACCCAAAAGGGTGTGCTAGCTCCTCATGACTCGTGCTGGTAAGGAAAAAATTCCTTTTTTATATATAACCCTCACACACTCTAGTAGTGTCATGCTTCATCATCGGGTTCACCCTGACTCCTAAAGGTCAGGGTGGGTTCAACCGTATTTCAGGGAGCACTTGATAGAAGGGTGACCAGGGGGCTTAACTAGAGAATAAAAATCCCTCACCTTCTCCTAGGTGTCCCTTTATTCGTGGAGATGGTGGGGAAACTAAAACAATAGCTCGTGGGTAATGTGGACTGTTATGGTCCTATGATCCTATATTTAGACCAACATGTTTCAGCCCTACTCTAAGGCCTAAAGAAGTCAGAGCTTTCATCAGGGTATCAGATCGGTACCTCACTGGTTTGTGGGTCAGATTGTCAGCTGGCAGATTAGTGGCAAGCAATTGTACTGAGGCAGTGCTAATACTTGCCCGTCAGTGGTCTTTGGGGAGAATCACATGAAAGAGAAAGGATTCAAAATAGGTATTATATTAAGCATATATTAATATATTAATGAAAATCCATATTATGGCTGTAGATATTAAGGAGGCATGCACATCCCACTGCATGCGATTTTAAAACATGTCTACGTGAGACAGTCATTCAATTTCTTTGTGCAAACTCTTGACAGCCCTTATAGGGACGATCAACGTGTAGTCCCTCTCATAACTCTATCATTCATCCACACAAATTGTGTAGGTATTCTATTCCGAGACAACATATTAGTCGCCCCAGCAATATTATTTCAATGTGTCATTTTCATGCGTATTGCGTGAAGTAAGGAGGTTCCGAACTTCCAAAATTAACCGATCTCCATCAAACCTTAAAAGACATTAATTTTGATCGAGTTCTCAGTGTAACAAAATAATGTAAGTGAATGCATACAGAAATACTCACCCACAATTATTGAGTGTCAAGTGCCTCAGGAGCGAGGGTGGGGTGCCCTATTGTACCACACTGAGGGTGACAGACATGGGAGGAAGCGGAGCGGCAGTTATTCAAAGGTGATCTTACCTCAGTGATTATGAGCGACCCCCTGCCATCGGACTAGCTAAGCCCAGACGTGCCCCTTACTTCATCAAGAGTGTAGCCCCGGCAACTAGCCTAGATTGCCCTCCGTGTCTCCCGGCTTTTGGTGAAATGGGGCCGGGAGGCATCGGTATTTAAGTTACAACATTGATCAGTGGTTGCCGTTCTGTTCCGCGTCACGTGATCAGCATGAGACACAGCTTGTGTTTTATGTGTGATGACGTAGGACTACAAAATGCCTATTGGTTGCTGGGCAATGTAGTTTGATGTCCCGGAACACTGGGAAAGGTAATAAAGGAGGAATCTGATTGTATAAACTTCTTCATGACAAACAGTATTTGAAGATCAGGTTTATTAACAGTATTAGCTGACTGTCTGCATATTATAGCAAACAAATGATGGACGGAATGCTGACAATGCAAACATTCTCCCCCAGTCAAAAGATCTGGGTTAAATCCATCGTTCTTTTGCCCACTACGCCACCCCAGTTTGGACCCAGCCATATGCAAATCAGTCTTGACCCTGTGCCCCATGGGAACAGTCCAGACCGAACTGCCAGGCCAGGTCCTCCCTGAACCGGAAACAAGCATCCTGGGACCGGTTTCAGGGTATGTCACCCTTCTTCAGCCAGGCTAGCTTGAATCCAGTGGCACAGTGAGCAAGGGACCCACGTCTGGGCATACCCATCCCACTTAGGGCAAATGGCACGGTGAGCAAAAAAACGATGGATTTAGGCCCAGATCTCTGTACTGGGGTGAATGTATGACATTGTTCTGCATTCTGTCCATCAACTGTTGTTTTTGCATTTGTCACCCCGAGTAGGACGGGTATGCCCAGACGTGGGTCCTGTGCTCTCCATGCCACTGGAATCAAGCTATCCTGGCTGAAGAGGGTGAAACCCCGAAACCAGTCCTAGGATGCTTGTTTCCAGTCCAGGGAGGACCTGGCTTGGCAGTTCGGGTTGGACTGTTCCCATGAGGCACAGGGTCAAGACTGATTTGCATATGGCTGGGTTCAAACTGGAATGGCATGGTGAGCAAAAAACGATGGATTTAGGCCCAGATCTCTGTACTGGGGTGAATGTATGACATTGTTCTGCATTCTGTCCATCAACTGTTGTTTTTGCATTTGTCACCCCGAGTGGGACGGGTATGCCCAGACATGGGTCCCGTGCTCTCCATGCCACTGGAATCAAGCTATCCTGGCTGAAGAGGGGTGAAACCCCGAAACCAGTCCTAGGATGCTTGTTTCCAGTCCAGGGAGGACCTGGCTTGGCAGTTTGGGCTGGACTGTTCCCATGAGGCACAGGGTCAAGACTGATTTGCATATGGCTGGGTTCAAACTGGAATGGCACGGTGAGCAAAAAAACGATGGATTTAGGCCCAGATCTCTGTACTGGGGTGAATGTATGACATTGTTCTGCATTCTGTCCATCAACTGATGTTTTTGCATTTGTCACCCCGAGTGGGACGGGTATGCCCAGACGTGGGTCCCGTGCTCTCCATGCCACTGGAATCAAGCTATCCTGGCTGAAGAGGGTGAAACCCCGAAACCGGTCCTAGGATGCTTGTTTCCAGTCCAGGAGGACCTGGCTTGGCAGTTCGGGCTGGACTGTTCCCATGAGGCACAGGGTCAAGACTGATTTGCATATGGCTGGGTTCAAACTGGAATGGCATGGTGAGCAAAAAAACGATGGATTTAGGCCCAGATCTCTGTACTGGGGTGAATGTATGACATTGTTCTGCATTCTGTCCATCAACTGTTGTTTTTGTGTCTGCATATTATAGCCATAGACAATGATCACCAGCAACAGTAAGAAATGTCTGGGTGTAAATAAACATCCCCCAGTACAAGTTAAAGAAAGTATGGTTTGGGTGCAACAACGTGCCCCATCACCAGCAACAGTAAGTAATGTCATGGTGTAAACACACATGTCCCAGCATAAGAAAAAGCAAGTATGATTTGAGAGCAATGCAAATGCACATTACCAGCAACATAAATGTGAGTAAGATTTGGGTTGCAGGATACCTGCCCCAACCCCAGGAATTGTAAGAATAGATTGGGATGCAATAAGCATGCCCCAGCTCAAGTAAAAGTAAGAAACATATGGGCGAAAAACATAACCCCCACTATAAGTCACAGGAAGTAACATTTGCACAAGGTGCAACACTCACACATTATACTGCTTAACACACACGAGGCACACAGGAGATTACTCCTTAGCATACAGTTGCCTCTGGAAACCTGATGAATCTTACACTTACACGAAAGCTCCACTACAGATTATAGTATTATAGTATAGTAAATTACAGTATAAGTCAGTAACCATTAAGATTTCATCTTCTACAATTTTCAAAGAGGAGGCCCTTGTTCCTAACAGATTCAATCAGAATGTTGCAATTGGCACTGCACATTACAATAAGGAAAGCATGTTGTTTGACCCACGGTGATGACTACATGCCTCACAACATTCACAATCCCAAACAAAAGTGTAGTATTCTCATGTTATGCTGTAATGTTCCCTTTCACCTTGTCCCTAGCTGCTCAGCCAGTGTGAGTGTTCTGTGTAGAATGTTGGTGTGATTGACATGAGTGGAATACTTGGGTGCCTGGTGTGAGTGTTGTCAGTTGGAAGATGGGCTGAGCAGCTAGCAGGCTGCTCCTGGTGGGGCTTGCTGTAAATACTTCTTATGGACTTGATAAACTACATGAATGACATCTCGGCTACGTCTACTATGTCACCTGAACACGTGGGGCCAGCCACTACATTTTGGCGATGAGCGGTCTTACTCAAGCGTCTTTAAAGATGGTACAGATACCAAGAGAAACTAAAAGAGACTACAGAAAACAAGGAACTACAAGAAACAAGAGAATCAAGACAAAAGAAATCAAGTGAAACAAATTTAAGAGCGTCTTATTTGGAGCGTCAGGCAAGCCAGCCCCACCAGTGTCCTTGACAACGGACGGCCCCAACCACCTTTGCCCAGCCTGGACATGCTTCATTCATCTCACGGAAAAGTTACTTTATGTTTGTGTGTAAGTGTTGTTCTACACACAAATGCGACATTCTTTCTATCGAGGTGCACATTCAGTGTTTTTGCACGTGCTCTGCTTCAAGATGTTAGGAGGAGTGTCTGTTCAGAAGGAAAAAATAAGAATTTGTGTTTTATTTTACATTGTGGCAGTGGGACTCTATTCTGATAGCCCTCTATTGTCGAGGTCCTCGAGTGACTGCACATAACGTTTGCGAGGATGTACTGATTGCAACACAGGATCGATATGGCACAGCGCAAGTTTTCGTTCTGGCAACCTTTTCAACATGTCACAGTGCCTGTTGCACTGTTGCAGCTCTGTACCTGTAGCAGTGGTGACAATTTGTGTTGGCAGCGTTTGGAAGCCATGAACAGTATGACAGCTGTTGTGTTTTGTTGAGCCAAGAGAGGTTCGACACCTTTTTGTCTGTCATTGGTGGTGTCCGCTAAGATATCCAGACTGAGGGCCTTAGTTAACCGCCGTGCTGCGGTTCAAAAGACTGAGGCGCGAGTCATAAACAGCACGCGCAACCTTACCTGAAGTTTCTTCGTTGGATCTTCTATGACTACATGGCTTAGAGTCACGTACGTGCGGCCATCTTGGGGTTGGCTGCCTCATTCTGAAGTACTGTTATGTTGGTTTCTGTTTTTTTTTGTTGCCAACCACGAGTTTGACTCGTTTATGGAGGTGTCCTGTAATGTTGCTGCTTCTGCTACACGATTTAGTGCACAGTCTTCTATGTATTGGGCTACATCGGAGTGGTCTCATCTTTCTGCTTGCAGCATTTTCACACGCCACGTCGGCTAGGGTGAGGGTATCCTTGTACATTTTATTCTTATGGTTGTGCAGAGACTCGAAGACTCGCCCTCGGGCTCGCCTGGTAATCTTTGTTTGAATTTTTGTTCCAATTCTTTAACTAGCCAAAGAGCTCTGCCATCTTCAGTGGGCATCGTCTCTGCTGCAAAGTACTATCTTCTTGCATGTCTCCTGGAGCCACTTCATCTCTGCGAAGTCCTGTTTGTCCTTGGAATGCCTGTTCCCCATTATCGTGGTGACAGGTACACCATTGACAGTTTGTGGTGCATGATGAAGAGATTTAACGTTAAAATGTTTTATTTCACAGGAAAATGAAACTTATGATTTGACAGTGATTTGTTATTGCTGTATGGCGACATTGTTGGTTTCCATTTCACACGTACAGGCTTTGTTGTCATTAGATCTCTTATGTTCTTCTTTCAGACATTGTATCCCTGCCTAAGGGATAGGAGTGGGTCTCTGTCCCATGTCCCCTCTTTACATTCTTGCTTCAGTTTTGCTAAGCCTTTGTACCTTGACTCTAGGTGTTGGCTTAAGGGGTTTATTACCTTGCTACGTTTGGTATGGGTTTTAGCCCCATTTCCATGTCATTTGTGTCTCTACATTTTTGTTGTTAACCCTTACTCTGTTTGGGTTATGGGGTGTTTTTCCCCATTTGCGTATGTTGGATACATCTTTACTTTTCGGGTGTGTTTTTGGGTGTTAGTCCCACCATCCCGTTGTGCGTCATGTTGTGTGTAAGTCGCACCGCGCCTCACCCTGTTGTGTTCAGTGTGTAAGCTGTCCCGCGCCTCACCTTGCCATTTTGTGTGTAAGTCGCCTTGCGCTTCGCGTTGTCAAGTCGTGTGTAAGTCGTCTCGCACTTCACGTTGTCATGTTGTGTGTAAGTCGCCCTGCGCTTCACTTAGTCATGTTGTGTGTAAGTCGCCCTTCGCCTCACATTGTCTTGTTGTGTGTAAGTCGCCCTGCGCATCACATTGTCTAGTTGTGTGTAAGTCGCCATGCGCCTCATCCTGCTTTT
Source organism: Calotriton arnoldi (assembly GCA_963921515.1). NCBI lineage: Eukaryota > Metazoa > Chordata > Amphibia > Caudata > Salamandridae > Calotriton > Calotriton arnoldi. The sequence goes on along the minus strand of CAWUFW010007365.1, from coordinate 879,804 downwards.
ACGTCGTCCTATTGTGTGTGTATGTCACCCTGTGCTTCACGTTGACGTATTGTGTGCGTTTGTCACACTGTGCTGCACCTGTGTTGTTTTCTCGTGCTGCACTTAAAAAAAAAAAATCACTAAATGCAAAATACCAGTCCAGATGTTTCCCTGATCCAGGTAGTTTTTGTACATAAAATTTCATGCATAAGTGCATTATGTATGCAAAAACACTGAGCGCTGCAGACCAAAGCTAATATAAGTGGCATTTAATACTGCCAAGGAACTAGATCAGGAGTGATGCAAAGTATAAGTCACTTGTTCATCCGCGTGCGCTGCTTTCAGCCACTGGAAAAATAAACAACCGAGCAGTTAAAGTTCAACATATCATTGACAAATAACTGCTGCAGCATTGCAGCAAAACGTAATGTTCAATAAACTCACAGCTTCGAAGGGAAACCTTGCAGCATTTATATCACAAGCTTCACGTCCTACCCACCAAGTGCGCTTGTCTTGGTTAATCACTTGCATTTCTTGCGCAAACAAATGACGCAAAAAAGGGGTTTAGAGGCTGTCAGCACGTCTTTAGTCCCCAGACAGGCACTGTAGCTTCATTCTCAAGCCTGAGGTTGAGGCGTCACCAGAATAAGACGTGGCTGTACTCAATTGACGCGTCTAAAGCCTCCTAGTCGTTCCAGCTCCACAAGAAGATATGGCCTGGTACTTGCCTAAAGTCCCCCTCCTCTTCACCCTCAACCCTTCGGGTGGGCACGCTCCTGGTTCCCATGCGGCACCCCCCCCTTCAACCTCCAAGGCAAACAATTCAAGCACCACACTGCTTTGGATTAGGGGTCGTAAACCCCGGCCGTATTTTATTACATAAAATAAACAAACATTAAAATGTATTATTATTTACATTATGCACACAATACGCAGAAAGACCAATACATTGATAGGTACAAGCTGTCAATTGGCTAACCTTAACATGTTTCTAATACATATCGGTTCCTATCATAAGCTAAGCAATGAAGATATTCTCTTTCTGCGTATCCCTGTTAGAGCCTATGGCAAGGTCAATGACTGGCGGCCCTAGGTCAAGGTCAAGGTCAAGATCAAGCTAGGCCCCAACCTCCAACCGGAGTGACCTTGCGCAGGGGGTCTAACTTACCGGATGGATACCTCCACCGGGCCCCCCCTACGCCCTTAAAGATTCAACTCCATAAAAGGGGGCCGCTGCAGTTATGCGTCCTTCCGCCCTTGAGCGCATGCACGTGCGGGGATTGGCCAACCAGCATACTGGAAGCATGACCTCCCTACCCCCGCACCCTTCCAGCCTACCGGATGTAATTGCCCCTGGAGTTCCATGAGAGACCCTCTGTCTCCCCCTCGGGTATCCCCATTTTGACCATGGTTATGCCCGTTAAGGACCAAAACTATGCTCACCAATCATGACCTTACCGCCTGACCAAGGGAATACATACAAAATACGACAAAATATAACACCTGAAATTTGAAAAGAGATTAGATAAGCAAACAACACTTTCATTTTTTTGATACTATGACCATTCCTTTGATTAGACAGTACTCCTAAAATTGACAAAGATTAATTGAGAAAAAACTTTATTTCGACACTACGACAATTCTATCAAATAGACCGTACTCCTCCTGAAATGTAAAAAACATACAAATCACCCAAAATGTCTGCCTTAGGGGATGGTGGGTGGGGAAAAAGTATAGTTAAGGGCCTCCGCCGGAGGCCCGGACCCATCGAGGCGGTTCCCAGGCTGGGGAGCGGCAAAAAGGAGAGGCTGTCCTCTCCGCTCCCCAGCCCTCTTATACCCTTACTGTTAGTGGAGGGCAAACCGGTCAAGACCGGCTTGCCCGAGGTTGCAGAGCGCGTGGACCGGAAGCACTAATAAGTGCCTCCGGTTCACGCGGGCCACCAGCCAATCAAAGGGGGGCCAGGGGCGCCGCGTCACTACTGTGCGCGGCGCCCCCTGCCTCCCACCGATGCGGGGGACCGGCGGGACCGCCATAATGGCGGCGTGCCCGAGTCCGTGCCCTGCCTTGCAATATGGCCTGGTACTTGCCTAAAGTCCCCCTCCTCTTCACCCTCAACCCTTGGGGTGGGCACTCTCCTGGTTCCCATGGGGCTCCCCCCCCTTTCACCCCCAAGGCAAACAATTCAAGCACCACACCGCTTTGGATTAGGGGTCGTAAACCCCGGCCGTATTTTATTACATAAAATAAACAAACATTAAAATGTATTATTATTTATATTATGCACACAATACGCAGAAAGTCCAATACATTGATAGGTACAAGCTGTCAATTGGCTAACCTTAACATGTTTCTAATACATATCGGTTCTTATCATAAGCTAAGCAAGGAAGATATTCTCTTTCTGTGTATCCCTGTTAGAGCCTACGGCAAGGTCAATGACTGGCGGCCCTAGGTCAAGGTCAAGGTCAAGATCAAGCTAGGTCCCAACCTCCAACCGGAGTGACCTTGCGCAGGGGGTCCAGCTTACCGGATGGATACTTCCACCGGGCCCCCCCTACGCCCTTAAAGATTCAACTCCATAAAAGGGGGCCGCTGCAGTTATGCGTTCTTGCGCCCTTGAGCGCATGCGCGTGTGGGGATTGGCCAACCAGCCTACTGGAAGCGTGACCTCCCTACCCCCGCACCCTTCCAGCCTACCGGCTGTAACTGCCCCTGGAGTTCCATGAGAGACCCTCTGTCTCCCCCTCGGGCGTCCCCATTTTGACCATGGTTATGCCCGTTAAGGACCGAAAACTATGCTCACCAATCATGACCTTACCGCCACAGGCCAGTATAGTTGACCGACTATCTGGCCTCCCCCTTCCTCCTTCTAGAAAGGTCATGTTGCGGTCCTGGCCCTATTGAACGGTACCCATAGGTTTTTCAGAACAACGTCCATACCCAGTCTAGAGCGGTGTATGTATCTAATCCTGCCATAGGCAAAAGCATTCCTAGGCGCCCCCCGTAGGATATTAGACCTTATCCTTGCTTACGACGCCAGGCCCAGTGAGCCTTAACTATGCACCCTCTGTGCCGTCTTACTTTGTGCGGAAAAGTCCTCCTCATTACTGGCAGGAGGGCTTGCCCAAATTTACTTGGTATAAACCTGACCCAACCACTGTTCCGGTGTTGTATAGCATACGTAACCCCAGACGCTTCTAGGAAACAGGTCGCCTTGAGCAAAAATCACAGCAAAGTCCGTAGATACTTATAGGTACACTGATGCGGATGGTGATCTCATCTCGCCCCCTATCCACGGTGGCTGATGCTCCCGTAACAAATATGTTCCTGGACCTGCTCAGGGTGCCTCTATCGAACACTAGGGACAGGCATATTGCCTGGTCCCTGGCAGGGCAGGCTACCTTAAGGGACTTCTGTACCCGCTGTGCACCCGTCCCCTTAAATTTGGGCTGAACTAAGAGAAGATTAAAATACCATCTGGGAGCCAATAAATGGCCTCCATTGATAGAAGCACGATGCGCCCTACAGACATGGGACTCATTGCTAGTGTAACTGCACCCATCTCAACAGGGTTGTTGCCATATCGGAATAGTCGACTGATCCCGGAAATTGAAAATAATTTGGAAGACTACACAGGGAGTGCCCCACAGGCCCCAAGATCTCCCATAAGCATAGCCAAGGAATGTGCAAACAACACACTCCTGGCCACTAGATTCTGGGATAGGCTCCGAATGAACCTCTCCCCCTACTAACTATCTGCTTGCTTCCTTACTTCCAGGACCCTTCAGCGGTAAAAAATTCCCATACAACGGAGCATCCCAACGCCGCGCAGTACCCGCTAAGATGGCACCTGCGCGTACAAGCACCGTAAGATGTTGCTTATTAGCAGAATACTATTTCAAAACAAAGGGTGTTGAGGTGTTGCATCTGTCCGTTACCCATGGGTTTTGTCAAGCTGGCAAGACATATGCACTTTTAATGCAGCGGACTGCTAAATACCCCTGCTGGGGCAAATTCTGGTTGTCTATAAATATACCCAACCAAGACAGTGCATGGGCCGCAGCATCTCACCCATGCATGCTGGCACCTCTGAGCCCTTCTCTTGATCGTTCATCACACTTGATGCCTCCTCTTGCCACACCTGTTCCGGATCTTCCGGTCCCATTTCCTGTCAACATCTTGCCGACATTGCGGTGTGGATCACCTCCCAGGCATCTTGCCGTCATTGCGGTGTGGATCACCTCCCAGGTATCACAGTCATGGATCCAGCCATACATAAAGGAACACAAAACACAGATGATTAGTGCTCTTAGCCTTTGGATAAGAGATACAGTTTACATGCCAGCCCCATTGACTATGTCATGAGACTGTACCCCCCTTACAACCCACACCCACAGCACCTCAAGTCCTATTCTCACAAAAAAGGCTAATAACAGTGAAAAGCAGGTGGTACTCATATCCGGTGGTGTAGCCCCAAGAGCTAGCTACAGTATGAGAAGCCGGTGTGCAGCGATAACGAAGGTAACTGGAAGCTGGGACATTACCCTGCAGTTCATGTGCCATTTTGTGTTCATTACCTAGAGGTGAAGGGAGGTGCGAGGACACATGGAAAGTGGCGGCTAGTATTTCCACTGAAGAGTGTTCCGTAGGTCTCACGTTAAATTGTGGTTTCACCATACATGCCTTTAAATCATGCTAGTTACAGCAGTAGGCCCTTATACTTATTCCCAGCCTTTTTAGAGCCCAAAAAGGACACGTGCTAGACCCAGTTTCACTTTTGACCCTACACTCGCTGGATGTTGACTTGAAAACAAACTTGGAAGGCCCGTGGTCACTCACTTGTGTAAGCGTCTTCGTGTAACCTTAGCACTTGCCCCCCCCAAGTTGTCAATGCCTGCCATTTTGCGGGAATTAGTCGCAAACCGTCTAAGAGAGTCATGTTTCAACCTAAAAACATAAATGGTTTGTCCATTCCGGTGGCAACAAATTGTCACGGCCAAAATATTTGCACTAAAGATCTGCGGCTGGCACACTTAAAATACGAACGTTAAAAACCCCCCCAGGGCTGCGTAACATTGAGTTCTTTGCACTCTGATTCACCAGACATACTCTCACGCAAATCGTAACTCCACGAGTAAGTAAATCCACAAAAACAAAAATTCGAGCGAGCTAGCCAGGCTGTCATAAATCTTTAGCAAGCAAGGATATGTTCGCCTTAGCAAGGATATGTTCGTGGAACAAGCAATAAGAGTAACAGGTAACATACCGAATATATACTGTGCGTTTCTTGTGAACCGGCCCAAGCTTACTTTAAGCATGAATAAACTTCAGCCTGCGATGGCTGGCTGACCCGAAGCTGGGCTTTTAAAACTTACATTGAAATCAGACTTTCATTTGAGAGCGCCTAGCATAGCACCAGTTGCATTACATGAGGCACATTGAAATCAGACTTTCAATTGAGAGCGCCTAGCATAGCACCAGTTGCATTACATGAGGAACATTGAAATCAGACTTTCAATTGAGAGCGCCTAGCATAGCACCAGTTGCATTACATGAGGAACCTTGAAATCAGACTTTCAATTGAGAGCACCTAGCATAGCACACGTTGCATTACATGAGGAACATTGAAATCAGACTTTCAATTGAGAGCGCCTAGCATAGCACCAGTTGCATTACATGAGGAACATTGAAATCAGACTTTCAAATGAGAGCGCTTAGCATAGCACCAGTTGCATTACATGAGGAACGTTGAAATCAGATTTTCAAATGAGAGCGCTTAGCATAGAAACAGTTGCATTACATGAGGACCCTCTCATATTCGCGCGGGAGATTAAATGCTTTGCCCAGCATCACATGTGTTCAATGTCATTGCTGAGATAACCAGTTCCACCTCTTCGTGGTGATTAATGTAGCTATCCCCGGGCCACGTCCAGCCTTAAAAAAAGGGGGCCAATACAAAGTTATTGCGGTCTATGTAAACCATGGAAACACCTGAATTTGCACACATAACCTTCAAAGTAATACTCAGATAACTAAACCACTACGCCACCGTCCCCGATATGTAATGGCCCTGCACCCCACTGTTAGAAATGGGAGTCTCTAGTTGGCCAGGGCTTGCACCTCTGTCCAAGTAGGGACCCTTCTTCCTAGTCAGGATAAGGGAGTTACACTCCTAAAATAACCTCTGCTCACCCCCTTGGTAGCTTGGCACGAGCAGTCAGGCTTATTCTAGAGGCAGTGTGTAAAGCATTTGCACGTAACCAACAGTAATACAGTGTAAGCACTATAAAAGGACACCACACCAGTTTAGAAAAATAACCAATATTTTTATATACTCAAGACAAGACCAAATACGATAAAAATCCACAATACAAATACTTTAAAAATGAATACGTTGCAAGATAACTTCTTCTTTGCAGAAATCGTGAAAAACAAAGTTCGTACGAGTCGGTAGCTCCGTCCGAGTTTACCGCGATGCTGAAAACAACAGAGTCTAACAGTTCCAGCCGACCGCGTCGATACGGGCCAGCAGAGTCGTGAACAGACTCGGTCACAGTACCTTTTCTCATTGTGGCGGGCACGGAGCGTGCGAGCCGGTCGGCGTACGTCGCGGTTGCGGTGCAAGACGGAGCGATGCAAGGTGCGGTGTCCTCTCAATGCGGTGCAGGCAGCGGCTCGATGACAGTCGTGCAGACGGAGTCGGTGAGACCAAGGCATGCGATGCAGGGTGAGACGATGCTCGATGCAGTGCTGACAGGTTGCGATGCAGGCGACCAAGCCGGAGTGCGGGAGCTGGCATCGGACAGCGGTGCGAGTCGGAGCGGTGCGTCGCGAAGCGTGCGAGCGGTGCCCCAACTGATGCGGTCACGATGCGGTCACGATGGTTGAGCCAGATGCAGCGACAGCGTCGGTCTGGTCCGGCCGGTACAGTGAAGCGATGCGATGCGAACTGCGGTGCCCACAGGTCACGATGCAAACAGCGGCTCGATGTTGACGGCGTCGGACGTCGTCGTCAGTGAGACCAGGGTTGCGGTGCGAAGCGGGGCGATGCGGTCTGCGGTGCAAACAGGACACCGGGCCAGCGATGGAGTCGGTTGACGGAGTCGGTTGCGGTTCCCTTCCTCTGTGGCAACTGAAACAGCGGTTCCAGAAGTGGTACCCAGAGGGTTGTGAAGTCTTTGCAGTCCCTGAGACTTCTTAACAGGAGGCCAGCTCGGTTTCAGGCCCTTGGAGATTCTCAGCACAAAGAGTAGAAAGTTCAGTCCAGTCCTTTCACTGCCCAAGACAGAAGCAGCAACTGCAGGCCAACCCAACAAGGCAATAACTCAGCAAAGGGGCAGTACTCTTCCTAGCAACTCTCCAGCTCTTCTTCTTGGCAGGTTCCTTGATTCCAGCGAGATCTAAATTCATGGGGTCAGGGCCCCAATATTTATATCCCTAATTCCTTTGTTCTCTCTTGGCAGAGAGGCCTTTGCCTGGTCCAAACCAGTTCTGGTCAGTTTTGGAGCACTTTGTTGACAAGTCTCCGTCTTTCCTTTCAGGGTGCAGGCCAGGGACATCAGACACACCACAGGAGGTGGAGCCAGCATTGTGGAGGAAAGGCCCAGCCCTATTCAGGTCCCAGGTGTGCTCCTCCCACCCATCTACATGAAGATGTGGCTATTCAGCCCTGTGCTGTCTCCCCCTGCCTCCTGGAATCCCCCAGCCCCTGTCACACACAAACCCAGACAGGCAATACACAAACTGCAGAGGCAGGCTTGGATGGTTAGGCAAGAAAATACCTACTTTCTAAAAGTAGTATTTTCAAACAAAGAATGTTACAACCAACTTCACTAAAAGATGTATTTTATCATTCCGAGTCCAGGCATACTAAACTCGAATTTCTACTGTGTTCCCTGGGCCAGTTAGGATTATAAGGTGTTATAATCAAAACTGCCCATTCTGGCCTATGGGGAACAGGTAGCCCTTCAGTAGTGAAAAACGAAATAGGCTGTAATTCACTACCTGGGCATGCCACACACACACCAGGGCATGCCCTACCTTTACATACAACGCACCCTGCCCACAGGGGTACCTTGGGCCTACCAGAGGGGTGACTAATATGCACAAAAGGGAAGGTTTGGGGACTGGCAAGTGGGTGTACTTGCCAAGTCGACATGGCAGTCACAGACTGCACACAGGCTCTGCGGTGGCCTGCCTGAGACACATTTTACACGCTGCTGTGGTGGGTGGCACAACCAGTGCTGCAAGCCCACCAGCAGCATTTGATTTACAGGCCCTGGCACACGCAGTGCACTTTACTAGGGACTGACACATAAATCAAATAGCCAAAACATGGAAATACCAATCCATAACACATTTCATACAGGAGCACTTGCACTTTACCATTGATCAGCAGTGCGTAAAGTGCGCAGAAACACTAAACCAGCACAAAACAGAGTCAAAACCGGGAGGTCATAAAGCAAAAACTCAGGGAAAACACGCCAAAAGATGCCAAGTCTAACACATGTCCCCTCCAGCTGAAAGTAGGAGAACTACCCAACCCCATGGGAGTTCTCTTCACTAAGGCGGAAGAACCTGGACAGACCATCTGCGTTGGCGTGTTCTGTACCAGGGCGGTGTTCCACCGTAAAGTCCATTCCCTGTAGGGAGATGGACCACCTCAACAGTTTTGGATTCTCACCCCTCATTTGCATCAACCATCTGAGGGGCCTGTGGTCTGTCTGAACCCGGAAGTGAGTCCCAAACAGGTATGGTCTCAACTTCTTCAGTGCCCAGACCACAGCGAAAGCTTCCCTTTCTATGGCACTCCACCTCTGTTCCCTGGGGAGTAGTCTCCTGCTAAGGAAGACTACAGGCTGGTCTAGGCCCTCTTCGTTCAGTTGTGAGAGCACCGCTCCCACACCATGCTCTGAAGCATCAGTCTGCACGATGAATTCCTTGGAGAAGTCGGGTGCCTTGAGCACGGCCGCCGTGCACATGGCAGCCTTCAGGGCATCAAAGGCCTTCTGGCAGGACTCAGTCCAGATCACCTTCCTGGGCTGCTTCTTGGAAGTCAGCTCCGTTAAGGGGGTCACAATGGTGCCATAGCCCTTAACAAATCTCCTGTAATAGCCGGTGAGAACTAAAAAGGCTCTCACCACTGTCTGGGTCTTGGGGGGCTCCCAAGCCAGAATGGTGTCAATCTTGGGTTGTAGGGGCGCCACCTGGCCGCTTCCTACCTGGTGTCCCAAGTACACCACAGAACCCTGCCCGATCTGGCACTTACTGGCCTTGATCGTGAGGCCTGCCTTCTGCAGTGCCCTCAACACTTCTCCAAGGTGCTGCCTGTGTTCTTCCCAGCTGGAACTGAACACAGCAATGTCATCCAGGTAGGCGGCACTGAAATCCTCCAGTCCAACCAACACCTGGTTGACCAACCTCTGGAAAGTGGCAGGGGCATTCTTCAACCCAAAGGGCATCACACGGAACTGGTAATGTCCTTGTGGGGTTGAGAATGCTGACCTCTCCTTGGCCCCATCAGTTAAGGCAATCTGCCAGTACCCAGACGTCAAATCAAACGTGCTGAGGAACTTGGCAGCTCCCAACCGATCAATGAGCTCATCAGCTCTGGGGATGGGGTGTGCGTCAGTCTTGGTGACGGCATTGAGCCCACGGTAGTCCACACAAAACCGGAGTTCTGGAGTGGCACCGGGTGCAGCAGCCTTTGGGACCAAAACCACTGGGCTGGACCAAGGACTGTTGGAGGGCTTGATCACCCCTAACGCCAACATCTTGGAGACCTCCTCCTTGATGCTGGCCCTGACCCGGTCAGTCAACCTGTAAATCTTGTGTTTCACAGGAGGGCTGTCACCGGTTTCCACGTCATGGGTACACCAGTGAGTAACACCTGGGGTCAGAGAGAACAGTGGGGCAAACTGTCCCAACAACTGGTGACAGTCGCTCTGCTGCTCTGGGGTCAGTGTAGGGGAGAGGACCACTCCTTCTACTGACCCGTCTTGCTCCTTGGTAGACAGGAGGTCAGGGAGAGGTTCACTCTCCTCTTCCACCCCATCATCTGTCGCCAAGAGCATGCTCACTTCGGACCTCTCAAAGTGGGGCTTGAGGCGGTTCACGTGGAGGACCCTCAAAGGGTTCCTTGGAGACTGCAAATTCACCAGGTAGGTGACGTCACTTTTGCGCTCCACCACCTCAAATGGCCCAGTCCACTTGTCCTGCAAGGCACAAGGTTCCACTGGGGCCATCACCCACACTTTCTGCCCAGGTTGAAATTCGACCAGAGTGGCATTCTGGTCATACCATTTCTTCATTTCTTCCTGGCTTGCTTCTAGGTTCGCCTGAGCGAGATTCCTGAAGCGTGCAGTCTGGTTTCTGAAGGCCAGCATGTAACTAAACACATCCTGGGGAGATTTCCTGGGAGCTGCCTCCCAGCCTTCCTTCACCAAACTGAGAGGTCCTCGTACAGGGTGGCCATAGAGAAGCTCAAAGGGGCTGAACCCTAGAGATTTCTGTGGCACCTCCCTGTATGCAAACAGTAGGCATGGTAAGAGGACGTCCCACTTACGCCTCATGGGTTCTGTCAACCCCTTTATCATGCCTTTTAAGGTCTGGTTGAATCTCTCCACCAGACCATTACCTTGGGGGTGGTAAGGGGTGGTGAACTTGTAGGTTACACCACATTCCTTCCGCAGGGATGTCATATACTTGGATATGAAATTGGTCCCTCTGTCAGAAACCACCTCTCTGGGGAATCCCACACGGGAAAAGATCCCCATTAACGCCCGGCCCACCACTGGCGCCGTCGTTGTCCTGAGAGGGATTGCTTCAGAGTACCGGGTGGCATGGTCCACCAAGACCAGGATGTACCTGTTGCCCATGGCTGTCTTGGGATCCAGTGGCCCCACAATATCCATCCCTACCCTTTCAAAGGGTGTTCCAACAACTGGAAAGGGTTGGAGAGGAGCTTTGACCCTCCTCCCACTCTTACCGCTTGCCTGGCAAGTTTGGCAAGACCTACAATGTCCATCTGACTGCCTTCTCATTTGGGGCCAAAAGAAGTGGGTGACAAGCCTGTCAAAGGTCTTGTCCCGCCCCAAATGTCCTGCTAAAGGCACGTCATGAGCCAGACCCAGTAGGAAGGTCCTGAAGCGCTGGGGTACCACCAGCACACGGGCTGACCCAGGCTCAGCGACCTTAGGCTCGCTGTACAGGAGATCATTCTCCCAATAGATCAGGTGAGATCCAGACTGGTTACCAGCTGCCTGGTCTGCAGCCTGCCGCCGCAGACCCTCTAGAGAAGGGCACTCTTTCTGCTCCCTGCAGAACTCCTCCCTGGTGGGACCCCCTTCTTGCTGCCAATGGGTCAGCTCAGAGATGTCTCCCAGTTCGGCAACCTGCTCCCCTGTAGGCACCGGGGCGTCCCCCTCCAGGTCCGCCTCCTCCCGGTCCGTGGGAACATCAGGGGCCGGTTTCCCGCGCCCCCGGCCCTTTCTCTTGGCAGGGACTTGGGCCACTGTTTCAGGCTCCAAGTCCTCTTGACTACCCTTCCTGGCTGCCATTGACCGAGTGGACACGCATACCCACTCTGGCAACCCAAGCATCTCCAAGTGAGACCAGAGCTCAACATCCTTCCACAAGGACTGCTCCAGGTCGTTTCCTAGCAGACAATCCACAGGCATGGTAGGGCTCACAACCACCCTCAAGGGACCTGAGACCCCCCCATTCAAAGGGAACCTGCGCCACCATACATTGGCGCTCTGAGTTGTCTACAGCAACTACTTGGTGGAATGCTCCTGGGACTACTTGCTTCTCAGACACCAGGTGACACCGGACTGAGGTCACACTGGCTCCAGTGTCTCTGAGAGCCTCTACCCTATTCCCATTAATGGTCACCCAGGTGCTGTATTTCTTTGTGTTAGGGGGCACCTGGTTTCCTGGGACCATCTCACTGTCCCCTAGTGAGACAAGGGTCATTTCTGCGGGATCCCAACCCTCCAGTGGGCACCCCTCCTCCCCAAGCGCTACACTAGCCAACACCTTGGACTGTCCACCGGTGGGTGGCTGTGGCCCCTTCGGGCACTTGGGGTCCCTCCTCATGTGGCCTACCTGGTCACATACATAACACTTGCGGGGGCCGGTCTCAGCAGGCTTCCCTGAAGAGACCACTGCTTTCTTACCTGGGGGCTGGGAACCTTTACCCTGGGTACTAGTTTGGGGCCCTTTAGAGAACTCCTGTGCTTTACCCTTGTCCCCCCACTTTTCTGCTGGGGACCCTGCCCACCTTTGGCTGAGTCTCCCCCAAATGCTTTCTTGTGGACCCTGGTACTCACCCAGCGGTCCGCCTCCATAGCAAGCTTCCTGGGGTCAGTTAGCTTACTATCCACTAGGTGCTGGCGCAGATCTGCAAAACATAGACTAGACAAGTGCTCCCATGCAATCAAGTTGTAGAGCCCCTGAAAATCTGTCACATTACTGCCCTTTACCCAGCCATCCAGAGACCTGCAGAACACATCCACACATTCCAACCAAGTGTTGGCATCAGACTTCTTACTGGACCTGAACTGATCCCTGTACTTTTCAGGAGTAAGACCATACTTAGTGAGACGGGCATCCTTCATGTCAGCATAGGTGAGGTGATACCCCTTACCCAAAGCTATCAGAGCATCCCTTGCTTCTTCAGGGAAAAGTGGCCACAATCCTGCTCCCCAATTCTCCTCAGGGACCCCATTCATGTGTATGGCTGCCTCATAACCCTGAAACCACCTTTGTATGTCATCCCCCTTCTTGAACTCCTTGCCTACATTCTTGGGAATGTGCACAATCCTGTCTGCCTTTCTGGATGAATTGCTGCCACCATCTGAGCCTGACTTACTCCTAAGTTCTTGCTCCTTCAGTTCTCTCTCATGCTCTAAGAGCATCTTCTTCTCCTCCATGGCCAATCTCCTCTCCTCCCTCTTCTCCTCCCGCTCACTTTCCAGCCTGAGCTTCTGCAGCTCAAACTGCCTTGCCTCCCGCCTGTCCTCCAGCTCCTCTGGGGACAGACTGCTGCTGCCTGACCTGGCGGGTTCCCCCCCACCCAAAAGCACATCCACCCTGGAAATAGGCTCCTCCACCTCCTCACTGAGATTACCAAGCTTCCCACTGGCATGTCTGGCTGCTACCCAGGCCCTCAGCGCCTTCTGTAACTCCTCCTTCCTTGTGAGGCCTTTAATTTGGACTTTCAGGTTTTTACAAATCGCTCGTAGCTCCTTTACGGCGTAGGATTCCAACCTATCCTCCTCAAAGATAACTTCCAGAGATGCAACGGATGATGCAGTCGATTCAGGCATGATGAAAGTAGTGAGTTGAAAACTGGCAAGATCAAAAATAGGCCAAAATAAAAAGAGACAGTATGTGGTACGTAATGGTCTGCGATATGGTTGTAGTGCACACCAATCACTGAAAGTCAAGTGCAAACACAAGTCCTATCCTCACCGCTGACAACCAATGTTAGAAATGGGAGTCTCTGGTTGGCCAGGGCTTGCACCTCTGTCCAAGTAGGGACCCTTCTTCCTAGTCAGGATAAGGGAGTTACACTCCTAAAATAACCCCTGCTCACCCACTTGGTAGCTTGGCACGAGCAGTCAGGCTTATTCTAGAGGCAGTGTGTAAAGCATTTGCACGTAACCAACAGTAATACAGTGTAAGCACTACAAAAGGACACCACACCAGTTTAGAAAAATAACCAATATTTTTATATACTCAAGACAAGACCAAATACGATAAAAATCCACAATACAAATACTTTAAAAATGAATACGTTGCAAGATAACTTCTTCTTTGCAGAAATTGTGAAAAACAAAGTTCGTACGAGTCGGTAGCTCCGTCCGAGTCTACCGCGATGCTGAAAACAACAGAGTCTAACAGTTCCAGCCGAGCGCGTCGATACGGGCCAGCAGAGTCGTGAACAGACTCGGTCACAGTACCTTTTCTCGTTGTGGCGGGCATGGAGCGTGCGAGCCGGTCGGCGTACGTTGCGGTTGCGGTGCAATACGGAGCGATGCAAGGTACGGTGTCCTCTCGATGCGGTGCAGGCAGCGGCTCGATGACAGTCATGCAGACGGAGTCGGTGAGACCAAGGCGTGCGATGCAGGGTGAGACGATGCTCGATGCGGTGCTGACAGGTTGTGATGCAGGCGACCAAGCCAGAGTGCGGGAGCTGGCGTCGGACAGCGGTGCGAGTCGGAGCGGTGCGTTGCGAAGCGTGCGAGCGGTGCCCCAACTGCGATGCGGTTACGATGGTTGAGCCAGATGCAGCTACAGCGTCGGTCTGGTCCGGCCGGTACAGTGAAGCGATGCGATGCGAACTGCGGTGCCCACAGGTCACGATGCAAACAGCGGCTCGATGTTGACGTCGTCGGACGTCGTCGTCGGTGAGACCAGGGTTGCGGTGCGAAGCGGGGCGATGCGGTCTGCGGTGCAAATAGGACACCGGGCCAGCGATGGAGTCGGTTGACGGAGTCGGTTGCGGTTCCCTTCCTCTGTGGCAACTGAAACAGCGGTTCCAGAAGTGGTACCCAGAGGGTTGTGAAGTCTTTGCAGTCCCTGAGACTTCTTAACAGGAGGCCAGCTCGGTTTCAGGCCCTTGGAGATTCTCAGCACAAAGAGTAGAAAGTTCAGTCCAGTCCTTTCACTGCCCAAGACAGAAGCAGCAACTGCAGGCCAACCCAACAAGGCAATAACTCAGCAAAGGGGCAGTACTCCTAGCAGCTCTCCAGCTCTTCTTCTTGGCAGGTTCCTTGATTCCAGCGAGATCTAAATTCATGGGGTCAGAGCCCCAATATTTATATCCCTAATTCCTTTGTTCTCTCTTGGCAGAGAGGCCTTTGCCTGGTCCAAACCAGTTCGTCAGTTTTGGAGCACTTTGTTGACAAGTCTCCGTCTTTCCTTTCAGGGTGCAGGCCAGGGACATCAGACACACCACAGGAGGTGGAGCCAGCATTGTGGAGGAAAGGCCCAGCCCTATTCAGGTCCCAGGTGTGCTCCTCCCACCAATCTACATGGAGATGTGGCTATTCAGCCCTGTGCTGTCTCCCCTGCCTCCTGGAATCCCCCAGCCCCTGTCACACACAAACCCAGACAGGCAATACACAAACTGCAGAGGCAGGCTTGGATGGTTAGGCAAGAAAATACCTACTTTCTAAAAGTAGTATTTTCAAACAAAGAATGTTACAACCAACTTCACTAAAAGATGTATTTTATCATTCCGAGTCCAGGCATACTAAACTCGAATTTCTACTGTGTTCCCTGGGCCAGTTAGGATTATAAGGTGTTATAATCAAAACTGCCCATTCTGGCCTATGGGGAACAGGTAGCCCTTCAGTAGTGAAAAACGAAATAGGCTGTAATTCACTACCTGGGCATGCCACACACACACCAGGGCATGCCCTACCTTTACATACAACGCACCCTGCCCACAGGGGTACCATGGGCCTACCAGAGGGGTGACTAATATGCACAAAAGGGAAGGTTTGGGGACTGGCAAGTGGGTGTACTTGCCAAGTCGACATGGCAGTCACAGACTGCACACAGGCTCTGCGGTGGCCGGCCTGAGACACATTTTACACGCTGCTGTGGTGGGTGGCACAACCAGTGCTGCAAGCCCACCAGCAGCATTTGATTTACAGGCCCTGGCACACGCAGTGCACTTTACTAGGGACTGACACATAAATCAAATAGCCAAAACATGGAAATACCAATCCATAACACATTTCATACAGGAGCACTTGCACTTTACCACTGATCAGCAGTGCGTAAAGTGCGCAGAAACACTAAACCAGCACAAAACAGAGTCAAAACCGGGAGGTCATAAAGCAAAAACTCAGGGAAAACACGCCAAAAGATGCCAAGTCTAACACCCACTGACCCCCGGGCAGGAAAATTAATGTCGCTGTCCCTGGGCCACGGTCAGCCCATAAAGGGCCCTAACAAAATTATTGCGGTTTATGTAAATCTTGGAAACACCTGGCGTTGAACACATAACCTTCAAAGTGCGAGCCAGATATCTTAACCACTAGGCCACAGCCCCCCGATTTGTAATGGCTTCGTTAATATTAATTGGGTCACACTTAAGAAACCTAAGCTAACCAAAGGTTACAAATGACTCACAGCCCCCTGGTACAGAGCTGCTCCAGTTTGCAGAAATCTTGCACGCTCAGGCAGCGGGGAAGTAACTCGGGTAGAATCTTACGGGCCTCAGACACCAGAGACATCCCTCAGGTTGGACACTTCCCTTGGCCTAAGGCAATAAAGCTCTCTCTCAGGTTGCACAGCTCTTACAGGCCCGGATATAGAGATCTTACAAACCCAGATAGTAGGACTGTCCCACCCGGTTACAGCGATTTTTCAGGCTCAGACAACGGGGCAATCCCTCAGGTTATATGACTGGGCAGGCCCAAACAGAAGAGCTTGCCCCCAGGCTACACAACTCCTACAGCCCCAGAAAACAGAGCCATTTCTCGGCTTACAAAGGACTCACAAGCTAGTGCCACAGAGCTTCATCCGACTGCAGAGGTCTTACAGGCTCAACCCCTTCTGGACCTAAGGGAAGCCCTTGCCAGGCTGTCGGGTGGCAGGGACACCCCCCTGGCAGAGACAGCACATTGCGGGGAGCCCTGGCCGTTCCTGGAGTTGATTCAGAGCTGTGTCTAAATATAGCCCATGAGAAGGGAGCTATTTACAGACCTATGTTTGGATGTTACCATCCAGGGCGTGTATATACAGTCTATGGGAAAGGCCCGCCCTATCCCTGATTATTATGCCTGAATCCTCTTGTTATTACACTGCTGGACTGTAGGCATACTTAGGAAGAAATGTAATGCTTTATAACAAACATGCGATAACATTTGTGGTGATGCCTTGATTACTTGACACACATTTAGCTTCCTGAAGCTATTCAGGCAGTTTTTCTTTGGCCTAGAAGTACCAGGTTACTCTCCACAATCAAGACACTAGGCCCTAAAACTGGGCTTTCTTTCAACATCCCATAGCATCCTGGGCATTGTAGTCCTGGTTTCCTACGCTCAACCAAGCAAACCAAATCATGCCCTGGGAGGCGCATGCCCCGAAAGTCTCCACGGCGAGGTCGCCTGTACGAACTGTAGCCCCTCGAGAGTCGCCTCGTAAACCAAGCAGTGCCCCAGTGAGTTATTTCTCTCTGACTCCTCAAACATGTGCCTTTAATTATTAACAGTGCCAGCGCACCGCCACACTAGTGCAGGTCCACCCGCCTTCAGCGCCGTCAGCAGAGCCACCTGGTCGGCGCACCGCCACACCGGTGCAGGTCCACCCACCTTCAGCGCCAGCGGCAGCGAGTCAGCAGAGCCACCTGGTCAGTGCAAGCGGTGGGTCGCAGCTCCATGACAGCCGCTTACTGCGGGGCTGCATTGGCTACCCATTTGACCAACAGCCCCAGCGCTTCAAAATGGAAATATAAAAGTGTAGGCACTCATCGTCTAGAGCACCTGCTTGCCCGTGAGAAGCGCAGGCACTCCGCCATCAAACACACTGCAGCAGTGCTGAGAAGAGCAGGCACTCTCCCTTTTTAAATTTGAGGACTGCAGTGGTCTAACAGTCACGCCTCAGCCTGCCATATCAGCGCGCTCAATTCGTTATTTAAAACGGACGCTCTCGGTTGAATTCACATCACACAGCAAGTTTCGCTCAAAGTGCAACCATATGTAAACAGGATGCCCCCCTCATCGTAGGATAACAGACCGTCTCGCCTCATAGCCGACGATCTTCCCAGCCATATTCCCAAGTTGACCTGCCTCGCACTCATAACAGGTGCTGCTCCGGCTTCAAGCGCTGCCTCTGTTTAGGAACTGCTATCCATCCTCGATCGGATCCCGAGTCCCCTACGCCCATGGGCGAAAAATGAATTGGAGTCCTCCTGACCCAGTAGAGCAAACCTGCAGGGAAACAAAGAAAAAAGTATAGTTAAGGGCCTCCGCCAGAGGCCCGGACCCATCGAGGCGGTTCCCAGGCTGGGGAGCGGCGAAAAGGAGAGGCCGTCCTCTCCGCTCCCCAGCCCTCTTATACCCTTACTGTTAGTGGAGGGCAAACCGGTCAAGACCGGCTTGTCCGAGCGCACGGACCGGAAGTACTAATAAGTGCCTCCGGTTCACGCGGGCCACCAGCCAATCAAAGGGGGGCCAGGGGCGCCGCGACACTACTGTGTGCGGCGCCCCCTGCCTCCCACCGATGCGGGGGACTGGCGGGACCGCCATAATGGCGGCGTGCCCGAGTCCGTGCCCTGCCTTGCAAGAATGATCCTGCGCGTGCAGAATAGCAGTGAGTTTTCAGTTTCAAAAGGAAATGCAGGCAACAGAAACGCGCCTCGCACTGCTCCAGTACACTTAGCATGCGCCATGGGAGTAGCGCCCATGAGACCACTCGGGTTATTTTAAATGCCGCATTATAGCACACTGCGCGGCCCCAATAAAATAAATAGTGCAGCGGCTTAACAGTTGCTAATTTACCGAAGGCTCATTTTAAGGTGAGAGGTATCCCAAAGCCCTCGTATGTCACTCTTCTACAGTCAAATTCACTCACACTATAGATTCCTCCCAATTAAACGTTGCCAGTAGATGGCAATTAAACACTGATGATAATCAGTTCAAATGTCCCAGACTTCTGTGAACAGCAGGCTGTAAGTTTCATTCCTCAGCAAAAGCTCTTGCATTAAAGCAGGATAAACGCTTATCGACTGAGTCAACCACCCATGAGCCTGATGAATGTAGGCCGTAAGATGGACTACTGGTTTGAAATGAAGGTTGAATGCCCCCAACTGCAGGCTATCAGCTGTAAAGAGGCACCTGTGGGCTTTTAGGGCGTTTTTCATTCTTCAGACAGCAATTTCCAATGGTATTGGGTCCACTTAGACTCATGTATAGGTTCAGTTAATTTTCAGTTTCAGTCTCTTCTCCTCTCCTGTTACTGCAGTAGCCTTTTCTTCACGGTTAGTTCTTTCCGCTTGCCGCCATTGTGGTAAATGAAGATGCAGGGTAGCCAGTAGTTGAGGTGAAACAGGATGTCGTTTATTCACAAGGTAGGAGTCTCAGGTTACAGGTACAGATGGTAGTAAGGAAGCCCCACTGGGAGCAGCATCCTTGCTGTTCAGCCTATGCACTCAACTGACACTCTCTCAAACCATGCGCACACCAGCATTCTAATTACATCATAGTCACTCTGATTGAGCAGCAGGGGACATTACACTAAGGGGAGAATGCATGGCATAGAACTGAAGATACCATAGTTGTCTATGGAGAAGTCTTTGAAGAATTTGAAGGTTTTTTTTCTCCTTTATGTTGGCCTTAGTTTGTTGGTAGGATTCCAGGCTGGGAGATAGGGATGTCAGAGTGGTCAGTCCACTACAGGGATATGGGTGCTTTGCAGTGGATTGTTGGTGATGTTGGGAAGACAGGATAAAGCCTGTGAGCTTTGGAGTTGGTTGTATGACATACTGTACCACATTCAGTGTGTTAATGAGGATGAAGAGGGTGTCTCTTTTGTTTTATGAGCTTTTGTTGTCTGGGAGGTTAAAGTCACCCAAGAGGGTGGTGTGGGCATGTCGGATGGACAAGGTGGTGAAAATTCATCAATTCATTCCTTATTCAGCCCAGTAGGCCTGCAGATGCCATGTCAGCAGCTCCTTGGAGCTGCTTGCTTGTCTAGAGTACAGGACAGGACAACTTATAGATCACAGCGAGGCCTCCTCTCTTTGAGTGTGCACGGTCCACATGCTTGATGCTGTAGCCTCTGGGTAAGAGGATATCTAGGATGTGTGAGGATTGCGGGGGAGTTAATCATGTTTCTGTGTTGAATAGGCCATCAAGCCTGCATTAGGTGATAAGGTCTATGATGTCTGGTGCAAAGAGTACTGCAAAGCAAGCATTAATGAGCATTAGTTGGTATGTGAGTTTTGTAGTTTGAGGGTGTGAGGTAGTTAGTGAGATGTGTACTAGGTTGGATCTATATGTTGTGCGAATGCTATGTGAGTGTCTTCTAGAAGGGGCTGTGTTTGTGGGAATTTACAGTATGGGGTTGCTAGGTGAGGCACATGATTACACCTCAGATTGTCTAATGCAAGGTCCTTTCTGGCCTTAATAACAGGCCTAACAGTATGCTCTGTGTCTGCCCCTAGGTGTAGACACCCAGGTGATGGGATGCCCCAGTGGGATGACTGAAGTATGGAGAAGGCAGAAAATTATGTTGCTTCCTGTACAGATGGATGATGGCAAATGAAGTGATGTCACTTCCTTTGCAGATGTATGATGGTAAATGCAGTGATGTCACTTATTGTGCAAATGGTTGATGGAAAATAAATTTCTCTAGCCTTGGCTCTTTTGAAGATGCGTTTGAAGGGAACCAGTGATGTCATGTCCTGTGCAGATGGATAATGGAAATGAGTGACCATGCGGAATCAGTGTAACTTGTCCTCAGAACCTGAATGTTATCCATGTGATCTACTTTCAAGCCCCTTGCTTGAAGGTACATTGTATGTCATGTGGTCTTTGTAATCAACAGTGTCAGTGCCCCACTACAAGAATCTTGGACACAACGAATATCAAATATTAATTTTAGGCCTGCTATACGCCAACTTGCCAAAGTAAAGCCCTGTTCCTTCCATTTCTTTTCATTTACTACAATTAGTTAAGTAAGAAGGGCTCAAATATCTGCCTTATCAGTTTCCTTTCTTTCACATGACCTTGATTTAGTTGGGTTCTGATTTTCCCCTTTATTAGTGTATTGTTTCTCTCCTTTTAATTTGGCATGATGCCCTCCTGGGCACATTCTTCCTCTACATTGGACTGTAGCTTCTACTTTTCTTTCATTCAGTTCATCACAAATCCCATTTACTTCTTTCTCATAAAAGGATAGGCAACGTGTAACAATTGTGTTGGATTTGGAACTAAACTGCGCATTTCAAGGTTGGTCAGAATCTGTGCTAAATCATTATATTTCAAAACGAGCGCTACACCCATTTGTTGGTTGAATAACAGCTATTACAGCATTTGTGTGATTATTCATCTTTGTTGCTAGTATGTCACTCCTAATGTCAGCACTTGGGCTGTCTAAACCAGTACATGGCCTTATTGATTAACGTATTGACATCTCAATTTGTACCAAATTTCGCTTGTGGAGCTCCCTTGAAATAAATTGTGAATCTCTTCCTTACTCAACTCCCGACAAGTCATCAACCCAATTCCCTTTCTTCGCCCAGTATTGAGTTCCTTAATTTCATAGTCTCTCTATTTACAATGTATATATGCATAGGTTGATGGTTAGGCTCATAATGATAAATATCTGCCTTAATCAATCTATACTCCCCTTTCTCATTTATGTGGGACCCGTCTCAGCCAATTTCTCTGGTGTGTCCAGTATTTCTTATCCTCTCATTCATTAATTTTACCTTACACACTAATATAGATTTGAACCTTCTTCTTAGGAAGTTCATTTCCTCTGTTTTTTATCTTAGAGCATCTTCTAGTTTTTTTGACATCGTTTATAAGATATATAGATTCTGAAAAGAAAGCTTTCACCTACAATCATTGTGTTATGAAGTTTCCCTGACACACTTCTCTGGCTTTTGTTTCACAGTAGCTTCATTATCTGGAATAATCCTGTGAGCATCATGCACATGATTTTTAGTCAGTGTTTTGACTGTCAGATATATTTCTGATTGCATTTCTAAAATTAAATTATCTAATTTTTCTTCAATCCCTCTCCTCATTGTACTAAAAATCTGCTGCTGCTGTTTCTTTGATTGTTTGGATTTTGGTCCATGGGTAAGACAGTTGTGGCTTTACATTTCCCCATATCCTTAAAAACAGCCTTACATAATACATGTATTCATATGGGCATGTATGTATGTATGTCTTCTGGCTCTGTGGGGACCACATGCAATCCTGCCCTTACCCAGTCCAAACAAATAGTCATTGATGGCTGTGGCCTTTACACATGAGGGACTCTAAACGTCGGAGTCCCCTCTTACTCCAGAAGTTGTCCTGTCTCTCTGGTGTTTCTCAGCAATTCCAGACACCCAGAAAATCAAGTCTGTGGTGGGAGGGACCTTAACATGCACAGGACTGTGGACTTTGGAGTCCTCTGCTTGGTGATCTGTCTGTGAGATTCTGCCAGCTTTCTTGCTCGATGGAGGACTAGGGGAGATGCATGCTCTGAGTGTGATGGATAACTGTCATGATACAAGTGAGTCGTGGGTGAACTCAGATGTGTATTACAAATCTCTGCACTAGTTTACAACAAGTCCACAAGACAAGTGAACTGGAACTATATATGTGGGGAAGAGAGAGGACAAGAGACACTGGCTGTGGGATGGTCTTCATTCATACAGGAGATCTCACAAGCAGCATCTCTGCCCAATGAGGGAGGTCACAACAATACGAAAATAAGGTAAATGTAGTATCCAGCAATGACACATGTTCAGTATATTAGCACTGACAAGCTCTGCAGCATCTAGGAAATACCCAGACACATGGGAGAAGCAGACACAGCCTGCTGGGGAGCTAATATAGGTTACAACAATTGCTAATCACTGACTGGAGAGCAGAACAGAACCCTAATTTGTAGGCAAACAGGACGGTAATGCACAACAAATTTGGAGGACACCAATGATGAATACCAGCTATCATATGCAGGACCCTTACAATACAATGCTGATAGGCAACATGACTTCCTTCTGACTCTGGATATGGAGCCCTGGAAGGACATCCCTGACCTTTGGGAGGGTCTAAACCGCTCCGACCACTATTCCCCAACTAAAACAGACTTGGTCTCCAGACTCTCCACTGGGCCTTAGGTGACTTATCATGCTCCTTTTCTTCTGTATCACCTGCAGAGAACACAGGATTCTCAGGAAATTCATGACACAGGCACATGTGGGGCCCAGAAATGGAAACTCCCATAAGGAAACAGTGTAGGACCTGTGTATCCTGACATCTCTATGGGTGACTTAGTAGCCCTCCCTCCCAATGGTGTCAACTTTCTAACTATGATGCTCAGGGCATGACTAAAATGCATTCAGAATTTTACCCCAGGATCATAATACCTAACAAACCAAAATATGTCAAAATATGTCTCCATGTTAGTCCTATGTTCTTCAGCTTACATTAGTACTTTCTTCAGGATTCCCCTAAAACACTGATTCTAAGTCTGGGAGAAATTTTCATTACACTAAAGTAATCAGAGTAATTTCAGTAATTCTGCATTACTCTTTGACACAAATGATCAATATTTACGTGTTTACACTAGGCCTGGGCGGTAAATTCCGTTCCGCTCGCGGAATTTGGGTAATTTCGCGTTCCGCTGAGAACACGGAATTACCAAAAATTCCGCGATCCGTGGCTTCGCGGAATTTTTTGCTTGTTCGCGCTTTCAAAATGCGTGTTTGCAAGATATTTCTCCCCGAGCACGCAAACAGCGTTCGCGAACAGGAAAAAAGCAGCGCGAACGGGCGGAACAAGCAATTCCGCGTGTTTGCGGAACTTTTGCGTGCTCGCGGAGATTTTTTACCGTTTCGCTGAGCTTTGCGTAGCACGACTACGCAAATTCCGCCCACCCCTAGTTTACACCCGCATGGGTAACTAAGAGTTTCTTAATGCAAAATGCATTCTCGCGTTCATTTGGGACATGAGGGGGCATTTTTGAACTAAGAAAACAGAGCTAAATGCTGTATTACTTTTCTTGCATAATTACACAGAATCTTATGTAATTGTGTGGTAATTCCACATAATTACAGCACAACAAATTTCGTGAGTTACTCCAACTTCTAACTGTTTCACCATTTGCTTTGGGCCATCAAGGTATAATTTCAAAGCAGCATATCCCAGTGCTTCTAGATAGCTTTATAATTCTCACCATCAAAATGGGAGGTACGCTATCTACCTTCTGTTTTTAGGGCGATTTTGTGGTAGCCCATTATTTTCGATCTTTGGAAACAGAATCTAAGGTTGTGTGGAAGGTGTTTGTTTCTCTGGATAGCAGGATTGCACAACCACCAACCCATAAAGCTGTCTCATATATGGTATAATGTATATTTCAACAATTACTTTTTCCCACGGCACCCTACAAATCATCAGTTCAGAGAATGTTGGTGGTGGCTTCTCCACATGCCTAGCTGCTTAAGACATGAGGCACTTCACACTCCATCAAGGTCTCCACATCTGGAGACCAGAGTCTTTCTAAGATACAAAATTATGTATTTGCTAGGTCTTGGTGCCCCACATGCTTTAAGTGGATTCTGCAGTGTGCAAGGCACTGATACTATGATATTAAAAAGGAGCTTGTTGCCTGACATTGATAGTTCACTTCAAATGTTTATCATGACAGCCATCTACTCCCCTCAGATGTTCGAGAAGGTTCTTCTCCTGCTGATTTTGGTGCACTAGTGTGATGGTCTGTTAGAATTTGTATCACAGGGGTTCTTGGATGAGTTCCTACAAATATGTTTTTAGGATGGCTGTTATGACCGCTCATGCATTATTTTCTATGCAGTTTACCTATTTGTTGTTGCTGTTGAACGGCAGGTCCCGAGTACTGTGAAAGACAGTTAGCAGGTGTAGTAAATTGGATTGTTAGGCTATGAGATGGGGAGGCTACAATTCTGCTGTGAACTGCGCTTTACCTACCACAAGGCTCAAACAATCTGACCCACAAAAATAAATGAGGATTCTCTGGAAGATCCTGACACTATTGAGCCCCGTTGATCAGCAGTCGAATGGGAGCTCTATGCACTGCCTACTCATGCAGCTGCAGGCCTTCTCTATAGTCCTGGGAAGTTTTAAATGATATTCTCAATGAAATCTGGAGCACATGAATTCAACTCAGTGTTCTAGAAGAGATACTCTTTGGCAACAGGAAGAAATTAAAGCAATGGGTCACATCAATCTAGCTGCTGGCTTCACTGGTTTAACTCACAAAAGGAAATAGAATACTTCCATCAGGCAACGTACAATGAGCATGTGTGCTTGCGTGAGGCAAGCTTTGCGTTGGTTTTTTTGTTATTTCACTTTGTGAGGCACATAAATTTAACTCCTAATTATTCTGAGTTGGTCTATTAGCTGAAGATAGCACAGCTCAGAAACAGTGGCGGTGCGTCCATTGGGGGCGTTCGGGCGTTGCCCCACCAATGCCACGGGCCCACGGCCCCATTTAGAAATTGTTCTACTTCTGACGCTTTTAGCGTCAGAAGTAGAACGAGGAATGCTGAAGGGGGTGGGGCTGTGGCAGCACTCAGAGTGAGTGACAGCGCAATAGTGCGCATGTTCGTTTTTGGGCTGGTCATTTTTAAGACCAGCCCGAACATGCGCACTAAGCCTTCCACTTAGGAGAGCGAGGGTTGCTTCATTCGCAGCCCCCGGTCTCCTAATGGGCAGGGAGTGACCCTGCTCCAGGCCAATCCTGGTGCTGCTGGACTCTGGAGCAGCGTCTGGATTGGCTGAGAGCCTGAGAGGGCTTGCCAGCCAGTAGCCACTCAGCAGAAGACGACGGTGAAGGCGCCAAACGCGGACCCCGGCCCAGAAGCAGACAGCAGAGGTGGCGGACCCGGTCAGGTAAGTTTAAGCTACTTTATTTTCAAACCCCCGCAGCCCTCCACCCCCCCGCGAGACCCCCCCCTCCCCCGCGAGACCCCCCCTCCCCCGCGAGTATTGCGAGCCCTGACTGGTATTGCTCCGAGCAATACACCAGCACCAAATGTTTTAGTTTAGTTTTTCATGCACGCACTCTAGTCTACACACCTCGCCAGAGCAGAGGCTGCAGGGGCCTGCTTTACACCCCTGAAGACCCTAACTATCACACAACACAGAAAAGGACATTCGTCGTCATTATGAGTTTAAATAATGCTTGACATCATAGAAAGATGCCCTCTATCTTTCACATGAATACCAAACAATTTAAAAATTGATGGAGAACGAAGGACTGTAATGTGTGGATATGATAAATTTAACTGAGGCAGATAAACAATTTATGGGCACAGTTTG
This sequence comes from Calotriton arnoldi, assembly GCA_963921515.1. Classification (NCBI taxonomy): domain Eukaryota; kingdom Metazoa; phylum Chordata; class Amphibia; order Caudata; family Salamandridae; genus Calotriton; species Calotriton arnoldi. The sequence continues at coordinate 853,783 of CAWUFW010007365.1, read as the reverse complement.
CTGCTAGAAATGCTTACGGTATATCACATCAGTCAAAGACTGCTTTAGAATTTCACGCACAGAGCCTGTCTCAAAGCCTCTGGAAATGGTTCGAAACTGCAGTTTTCAAGTCCGTGCTTGATTCAATACACAATACTGCGCGGCGTCAGTTGGAAGGTTAGCAGATTAACTCTACATGCATAATCCGAGTGGGAGGTATTCACAAGTAATCTTGCTACGTGGCTAACTGGGGGATGAGGTAATCAAAACGATTCCAAAGGGAAGATAGATTATGAAGTGCGCCATGTAGTGTTGCCAGTCGTGCGTTACTCAGAGTGTGTGCATGAAAAACGAAGTCATTTGGTGGAGTATTTCTCCAAACAATACACCACCATATGTTTTAGTTTTCATGGAAGATGTCTAGTCTGAACACCTCGTAGTGTCAACATTAGGTGGTGTATTGCAGCAATTGCTTCGATTCAAAGCCCCGAAGTGTGTAATTCAAAAACAGATGACTGTTTTTTTTTCAAAACAGACAGAGTTTAATTTCTTCCTCCCCCTCTTGTACATCATCACTTTTGTAAAAGTGGGCAAATTCCTCGTCATTTTGTATTTGCCTCCACCCATAGTTAATTTTATTTTCCTTTGTTATGTAGTTAGTGCTTTTTTTTTTGCGTCAGTTCACTCAGTTCTTCGTCCTCAAGAGCGAGTAGGTTTTTCACGGAGATTCCGCTCGGTGGCCACAATCCTGTTTAAACCATGTGGGTGTGCAGTGTGTACACCTCGGAGGATACAGTCGCCGGCGCCTATTACAATGAGCTGACACAGTAGCAGGCATTGCATTGTTATCTCAAAGTCTGTTATGAAGTTTTGCAGTTATACTGAGTAAGCAGCTACCTACATCATTATCATATGAAATCTCTTTATTGATGTCGTAACTACAGTTTCACAGTTGCCTTATTAACCTTCTTGTTTTCTCAAATGTACTTAAAAGTGCACCATTTGCCCACTCTTATTACAAATTTTCTTATGGGGAGAACTCCCCCCCCCCCATATCGCCTCATTATGACAGACGGGCTCGCTCGCTCGCTGCGTTCGCTAGCAACATACTGCTCATCCCAAATTTACGCCTCACCACTTTCAAATGTCACCAGCCGCCACTGCTCAGAAACTGTGAGTGGTAGATACTTATCTCCGATTGCTTGATGGTGAGTGGACACTGACGATTGCTGTGGCACCTTGGCCTTTCCCTGATTGACTCGGGTTTACAATTCCAGTGGATCCAAATATGGCCTTCTTCATCCTATGCGTATGGCTATTGTATGTACCTTTCAAAGATCCCAATAGCTCTATTAATTCCTCATGGGAACATTCTCTCCATTTATAATGGCTTCTTCAGTGCGCATCAGATTTTGGAACTAGCTGGCCCAATGTCTCGCTCCTATTTTTTAAACTTACTCAAGTGAAACTTTCTGGGCTGGAAGCTAACTGTCCTTCCTAGGTTTATGCTTAATCTCTGAATATTTTATGGTCCTGAACTCGAACCTGTAGTCACAGTTGAATCGAAACCCTGTTGACATCCCAGGCATTTTAGACCAACATTTGCTGTTTAGTTCAGGCTACTCAAAAGAGCGATAACATATTTTTGCCACAACAACTGCACATTTTTTATTTTGCATTGTATATACCCATTTTCACTTATTGCTTAATTGTTGCGATTTTTTTCTGGCTTTTAAATTAAATTGAATACTGACTATATAGCTTCATGGTCTCATTTTTATAAGAAAACAGGACATTCATTGCCATTGGGCCATTAGTCCTAAAAATCACCCTCACAATTAACTCTTCACGCTGACACACTATATATAACCGGGCGCCGGCTCACTCACTTCACATTGAGGAGCGGAGGTGCACAGATCTAGGCGCAGAGGCGGAGATCACGTCAAGTCACAGTAAGAGTATGAGTGTTGGGTTGAATGACTTTCTTTACAGGTTTCATGCCATGGATGCACTACAGAACCTCATGTGCCTTTGGCAGTACCTCAATTGGTTTTAACATCTTGTGTTCCTGTGTTTTCTCCTCATTTGCTTTTCTAGCATTCTGACCTAAGGGGTCTCCTGCCCTCACCCTCCTATGGGGCAAAATTGTCCTCATTACAGGGTAAGCATTTTGGAGAGACTTTCTCCTAAACTGGTGCACAGATTTCTGTCACAAAACTGTTGCACTTATAGCCACTCACGATAGATTCTTGGTGTATGTGGCTGATTTTGTTTTGATATGTTGTATGTGTCCAATGCTATCTGACAGTTTGTTTGTACATTTTGTTTTCAACTTTCAGGCTTAAGAATTTAGCCATATCACGGTGGAGTGTGATCCACATCACCCCACTGAGTGGAAATCCTCTCACCATAGCTTGGTAAGAGTGGAGCCCGTTGTTTTTGTTTATCACGGTCCTGATGAATGCCGCGGACCCAACTGGGCCTTCAGGCAGAAACATGTTGACCTCACTGATAGCGGTGGGGGGACAATAATATCCCCATTACACCGATCACCTTATTTTAAACTACCATATAGATGCCAGCACTATTAAATTTAAGCTGACATCTTTAATGGCCTTTAACTCACTACCTTTTCCCATGGGCCCCCACTTAGTTTAGAAGTGCATCCCTGTCGTCAGGTGTGTCCCGCCCTCTATCAAACCAAGTTTTTAGAGGGCGAGGACTGGTCTATGATGAAGCATGACACCAGGCGGTGGGTGAGACCAGTCCTTTACTTTTTGTGAGATGCCTGCACTCACAGACTAAAACTGCACTAGCACTAGCGACACCCCACTGGGAGCGGCTTCATTGTGGTACATAGTTTATGTTGGAGGCTGCCGACTCCCAGCACCCCGTGCCTCTGGTTCCCTCACCCCAGATTTGGTCTGGATTTTGTGGTTACACAGAACCCTAGATTGGCCTAAATGCATGGATAGAATTCTCTACACTCCAACTTTATGTCCATACTCACATAGTTGATCAACTTGCATACTTTGGCACTTGTTGTATACCATTGTAAAGAGATGCAACCAAATGGGATGGTTACAATTTTGAGATTTACACAATGCTCATACAATGCCCAGAGTCCAACAGATCTACCTATCCCTCATAACACATCCTGATGTCATGAAGATCAAGTTGAACACCAATGTGCCATCAATTACTGTTGTGGCAGACATCATGTCACATGCAAATGCTCATTGAAAACTGATGACACTTTGGACTCCAAATTGTATCATTTGACCACTACCAGAAAAGTAAATTGAAAATTCAACACATAGTTTAGCTATGTAGCACATTTAACAGATAATGTTCCCAGAAAACAAGGAGGTCCTAACAGTTGGGAGATAGATATTCTGAATTTACACAGCACAACACTCCATATAGTCATATGAACATCCCCAATCCTGCTTGGCACAGGTGATGATACCAGTCAGAGATTGTATATCCACAAGCCAATACACCTTTGAAGGTTTTGGGTGTCCCTTAACATCTATGACATGAAGATGTGGAATCACTAGAGTCCCAATGGGCAGGCACATCACATCATTGTGCCTGTGTGGTGCAATTGTCACCCAGTCTTACTGATAACATGAGCTGATTACTTACTTCACTCAGCCAGGTGTCTGTCCAAAAGGAGAGGATTGGACAGGACTCTGCGGTCTTCCAGGTCAAAAAGACAATACCCACAGCACAGCAGCTTGCACCTAATACCACACTTACAGTAGCAATGACTCAACTTGTGTGTGGCACATGGGCCACCACTAATCTTGGTTTAGACATGCCTGCCTGTAACACATTGGCAGAGTAACATGTATGGCTCTGGCCAGGTCTCACCCCCTTGTCGCTGCTGTTAGGCCCTCAACTGCCCATCAAGGTCCGGGTAGGCCACCGCCAGTATGAGGGCCATGGGGGGGGGGTCGCACCCCTTCCATGTTCGGAGGACTTCCCCAGCTGGACCTCTGTGATCTTCCGGGTCCATTGCTGCAGGTCCTCCCACCTCTTCCTGCAGTGGGAACTACGCCAAATGTAGACCTCCAGGGTCCGCACCTTCTGAGGGATGGCTTTCCATATGGCCTTCGTCGGATGGGCGTTGACATGTATGGATGCAATAGATGTAGAAACAGATTGTAACTGGGAGTTTGAGGAGTACTGTCAGCTTGATACACATCACATTGACATCTAGCGCAAGCATTCATCAAGAGGCAACATATTTCATGTGTCCATGTCACATGCTAAGCACAACTAAAGCAAGGATACACACTTTTATGGTCATCTGATGACTAACCTCAACCCTGGTCGTGACTTACACTGACTGAGCCACCCCATTAATATCATGTAGGCCAGGCCCATCCTACATGGAATGTGATGTGAGGTAACATGACACACAACACACCATTTGGATCTTCTGATGGGTAAACTACCTGTGCATGACTGTCCGGACACCTTTCCTGCCAAGCATTGAAGCATATGGTCCTTGGTGGCAAGAAGCATAGTATTCACAACATCCTAAGACTAAGGTCACAAGGTAAGGGCTGGTATGTGTGACAATGAGAGCTACCTCCATCGGGGCTATGTGGACATGTGGACTACTTATTTGAGTATTATAGTAAGTCAGCATATGTTTGTGGGGTATGTCCTGCCATCACAGGACACCCCTTTTGCCACCTGAGGCACTGTAACAATGTAACAATAATGACAATCAACATATCATTGTAGTGTTGTGCAATGGGGAATATTGTAACCAAGCAGATTAATCAAATTTTTTAAATCTCTACAAAAGTAACCCACTATCTACACTTTTCATGTCTCAGATGTGCAATAGGCCTGTACAGTGGAAGCAAAACTGTTAGAAAAGTGTCAACAGACCTGTGTTTATAAAGGGACAGTCACTGTTGACAGACACACATTGACACTGATTCAATGGAAACAAGTATCAGATCAGGGATCACCTCAGTCCCCATGCCTCATATTATCCATATAACTGCTAGCAGGGCTGATAGTGGGACAGATCACTCTTTCTGGGAACATCCATGGATCAGCATGTCTACAGGGACATTACTCTGTGCATCAGTTCTCCTGCCACAGTAACTCTGGCCCAGGCTGGGCCATTACCCAGACTGCCCACATATCAATGTCAGGCCTTGCTCTCTGCAGGTTGAGGCTGCTTATCCCACATGAACCTCGCATTTCCATCCAATTCAATACAGAAAAGTCAAACTTCTGTCCATTCCATATGTGAACGTATGGTTGTTTGGCACTCTAAAGGGGTCTGTGAGGTATAGCTACCTCCCAGACAAATGCTTTGCAAAGTCTGATATGGTCTGAGTGATAAGTGGAAAGTACACTTGGCTAACGGCATCCTCAAATGCTTCTAACAGTATACAGACATGACTCATGGTGTGAACCCATAACTAACAATTCACATTTACCATGATGTTACTTGAGAACTCCTTACAGCTACTGTACTCAGAGCCACATTGTAGCCTAGGGGAACAGAAAGGAAGAAGTTGAACAGAGTGAATAACTGTATTTGAAATAGTTACCTGTTCCTCTGGTAAGCCATAGAGCTGAGAATACAGGGGAAGAACCTCATCTACCAGGGTCTCCAGCGACTCCGGAGTGAAGGGACGGTCCCTATCCCCTGTACAACATGCCATGATTGCTCCCAAAGGTGGAAAAAGGCAGCTAGAATGGAGGAGGTGTAGATAGCAGAAGTGTCAAGAGGCAAGAGAGCTATTTTCCAACCTCCGCATACAGGCACACCACATATGCAGTCATCAGCGTCGGTGCACACAGCCATTGGGCCGCGACTGTCACTATCCACAACATTAGCCTATGGCTGTTACCGCCGTGTATGAAACCGGCCACCACGCGGTCAATTTCTGCCGGCGGCCAATATTCGACATGTCGTATTAGCGAGGTCAGGCAGCCACCATGTTAGCGGTTGGAGAAAACTGTACATATGTCGAATGTGCGCTGCATGCTGTACACTGAGGTTGGCGGTATTTTTACTTGACATGTTCTGCTACTTTCACTATAATGATAATTTACAATTTTTTGATTTGATGATGTGCACAGTTCTGTACAGAGCTGTGAAGGCCACTTTAGGAATGACAGGTCGATGTTCAAGTTTTGACAGTGATAATGTAAAATGTGTACTGCTTCATGAAGAATTGATGTTCAGACACAACTTTTGCCTTACTCTTCACATATGTTACTCTGCACACTGACCAAAATACATTTTTCTGTTGCTGCTTACATAGGTACCCTGGGAGAGGGAGGAGATGGCAGCCACCTGTGTACTGCCAATTTCCAGACCAATACATGATGTAAGAACAACACATCATCTCAAAGTTCAGTTTGGCAAACAATTGTAGATCTATGTCATCAGTTCGAGCCTGACCTCCTACCTCACCTAAATATACCTACATCAATACTACCACTAGTAAAACTCATGTCAGTTTTGCATTTTTTGGCTGCAGGCTCATTTCAATTCACTGTTGCTATTTCTGGTGGAATGTCACAACTGATGTTTAGTAGGGTCCTCACAAAGGTGCTTACAGCAATGTTGAGACACGTGGGCAGCTACATCCAGTTCCCCAGACATGAGGATTTAGCCACTGTGAAGGTGGATTTCTAAGGTTTTGGACACATCCCACATGTAATTGGATCTATTGATGGCACCCATATTGGCTAAGTACCACCACATGGCAGGGAGCAAGTCTACAGGAGCAGGAAGCACTACCATTCTATCAACGTGTAAGTTGTCTGCCTAGCAGATTTGCACATCTCAAACATCTGTGCCCAGTTCCCAGGTTCTGCCCATGATGCATACATACTGTGGAACAGCACCATACCCCAGCTGATGTCACAACTACTACTGGAGAGGGCCTGGATTATAGGTTAGTGTGATCTGTCCTAACTTTGTGTGGGAAATGTCAGGTATTATGATCTAAAAGTGTGTAAATAAATGTTGCTCTTCTGTCTAGCTTCCATCTAGGAGAATCAGTGTATTCCAACCAGCCATGGTTGTTGGCACCGCTGAGAAATCCTACAACACCAGGGGAAGTCCGTTTCAATGAGGCCCATGGAAGAACACAGTGGGCTCCTGAAAGCCAGATTCAGATGTCTTGACCGGACTGAGGGAACCCTCCTCTACTCACCTAGGAAGATGTCTAAGATCACCTTGCCCTGCTGCATGCTCCACAACATTGCCCTGCGACAGAACATCCCGTACATCGCAGAGGATATAGGCCATGAAGACCAATCAGGTGAGGACCCTGGAATGCCAAATGAATATGATGATAGTGGTGAAGAGGAAGAAGCTGACTTGCGTCAGGATCTCATACAGAACTACTTTTCCTGAGTGTAAGTATAGTGTGAGATGTTAATGCTACATACTAGAAATATATGAGTTTGGCAATATCTTGGGAAAGGTGTTTGTTTTGTAAGTTTAGTTTTGTTCAGCTGTAAATGTTGTCTTGGTCCGTGTTCTCCAGAAGTTGACAATGTGATGTGTGTCATATGGATGTTTTCTTAGCTAATCGCTCTGTGTTGATCTGTTTTAGGTACCTCCACCATGTCATCTTCATTTGGACATTTCAGAGTTTTGACATTAGCAGGTATATGATGCTGTTCAGACATTAGAAGTGGACATGGACTGGTCCTGGGAATGTCTGGCACAGAGTTTGGGTGTACAAAGCTGGTACCAAGACAGCTTGCACAGCGATAGGATGGTAGTTACATGGTTTCCACTGGACTTGTTCCTTGTGGTGCGTTGGTCCTAATTCAATATGTGTGCCATCATGTGATCCAACACAATGTTGTGCCCAACTCATGCTATCCTGCTTTCATCTTGGCTAATTCCTCATTGTCTCTGAACTGGATGTAGCGGTTGATGTGTCTCCTCATTGTAGGTCAAATTGGTTGTAGTACATCACTGACATTTGTTTGTGACATTCCACCAGATGCAAGCAACACTGGATTGAAATGACTATGTGGTCAGAAACTGTTGTACTGACACATGTCTGTTTATTTCTTTATTTGATGTAGGATTCCTTTTGTGAGGTAGCCAATATGGCTCCAGCTGATGATGTAGACCTACTTGAGTGTTGCCTATTGTGTAGGATATTGTTAGATGTGTCCCCTCCTTCCATGTTGTGAACGTCTGGAAGTGATGATGTGATCACTGACCCAGAGTAACTGAGTCATGTCTTATTTGCTATGTTTCTGACATGACATCTCCAAAACTCTGCTACAAACACAATGTGGTCCTCACATGCGTATTTGTCCATTCCAAGGCCTAGTTGTGTCTAACACAGGCAAACACCCAGCTTGGTTATATATTTAGCATTGTCTATCATGTGAGAAGTGCGGAGTCAGGGGTCACCTGGCACTGCTAATCAGCTGAGTTTCCTTCATGGCTCACATATATTAGGGGTATGCCGTTGTTATGGTGTCACTGATGCCATCATTAGTTTGAGTTAATGGATCCAGGACACCTTCAAGCAAAGTATTCATATGTATATCTGAGTGGAGCATTGTCTGTACATTGCACAGTCCATGATCAGTGAAGATCAGTTGTAACATGGGAGACAAGTGAGAAGGGACCTCGTGGAAGTAGTGGTAGCTTTTCAATGTTACTTTAGCAACACTTGATAAGTTGTAACCTGCATGATAAGTTAACATCAGTTGTAACATGAGAGACAAGTGAGAAGGGGCAATAGGAGTGTAGCATCATGGTTTGAGTTGGAGAGACAAGGCCTCGTGGTAGTTGTAGTCACTTCAGTCTCACTTTAGCAACGCTTGACAAATGGTAACCTTCATGATCAGTTAACATCAGTTGTAACATGGGAGACAAGTGAGAAGGAGCAAGAGGAGTACAGCATCATGGTTAGAGTTCCAGGGGCTGATTCACAGAACTAATCTGAGATAAAATCCTAAACTTACTACTTTTGGTATTCACAGAAGGCATTTAGAGTAGTAAAGTTAGGACTCCTAACTTACTACTACTAAGCTGAGACAAAATCCTAACTTTACGACTTTTGGTATTCACAAAGGCATTTAGTAGTAGTAAAGTTAGGAGTCCTAACTTTACTACTATTAAATGCCTTCTGTAAATACCAAAAGTAGTAAGTTAAGGATTTTATCTCAGTTTAGTAGTAGTAACGTTAGGAGTCCTAACTTTACTACTACTAAATGCTTCTGTGAATACCAAAAGTAGTAAATTTAGGATTTTATCTCAGATTAGTTCTGTGAATCGGCCCCCCAGTCACAGGGCCTTATGGTAGTAGTGGTAGCTTATCAATGTCACTTTAGCAACACTTGATAAATGGAAACCTGCATGATCAGTTAACATCAGATGTAACATGGGAGACAAGTGAGAAGGGGCAAAAGGAGTCTAGCAGTTTGGTTAGAGTTCAAGCATAGGGCCTCATGGTAGTAGTGGTAGCTTTTCAATGTCACTTTAGCAACATTTGACAAAGGGTAATCTGCATGATAAGTTAACATCAGTAGTGACATGGGAGACAAGTGAGAAGGGGCAAAAGGCATGTAGCATCTTGGTTAGAGTTGTAGTCACAGGGCCTCATGGTAGTAGTGGTAGCTATTCAATGTCACTTTAGCAACACTTGACAAGTGGTAACCTGCATGATAAGTTAACATCAGTTGTAAAATGGGAGAAAGTGAGAAGGGGCAATAGGAGTGCAGCATCTTGGTTTGAGTTGGAGAGACAAGACCTCATGGTAGTCGTAGTCACTTCAATCTCACTTTAGCAACACTTGACACAAGGTAACCTGCATGATCAGTTACCATCAGTTGTAGCACGGGAGACAAGTGATAATGGGCAAAAGGAGTGTAGCAGCTTGGTCAGAGTTCCAGTCACTGGGCCTCATGGTAGTAGTGGTAGCTTTTCAATGTTACTTTAGCAATACTTGGCAAATGGCTACCTGCATGATAAGTTAACATTAGTAGTCACATGGGAGACAAGTGAGAAGGGGTAAAAGGAGTGTAGCATCTTAGTTAGGGTTGGAGTGACAAGGCCTCATGGTAGTTGTAGTCACTTCAATCTCACTTTAGCAACACTTGACAAATGGTAACCTGCATGATCAGTTAACATCAGTCAGTTGTAACATGGGAGACAAGTGAGAAGGGGCAAAAGGAGTGCAGCAGCTTGGTTAGCATTCCAGTCACAGGGCCTCATTGTAGTAGTGGTATCTTTTCAATGTCTCTTTAGCAACACTTGGCAAATGGTAACTTGCATGATACGTTAACATCAGAAGTGACATGGGGGACAAGTGAGAAGGGGCAAAAGCAGTGTATCATCTTGGATAGAGTTGGAGTGACAAGGCCTAATGGTAGTTGTAGTCCCTTTAGTCTCACTTTAGCAACACCTGACAATGGTAACCTGCATGATAAGTTAACATCAGTAGTGACATAGGGGACAAGTGAGAAGAGACATGGGCAGTGTAGCATCTTGGTTATAGTTCCAGTCACAGGGCCTCATGGTAGAAGTGGTAGCTTTTCAATATCACTTTAGCAACTCTTAACAAATGGTAACATGCATTATTAGTTAACATCAGTTGTAACATGGCATACTATTGAGAAGGGGCAAAAGGAGTGTAGCATCTTGGTTAGAGTTGTAGTGACAAGGCCTTGTGGTGGTTGTAGTCACTTCAGTCTCACTTGCGCAACACTTGACTAATGGTAACCTGCATTATCAGTTAACATAAGTAGTGACATCAGGGATAAGTGAAAAGGGGCAAGAGGAGTGTAGCATCTTGGTTAGGGTTGGAGTAAAAAGGCCTTATGGTAGTTGTAGTCTGTTCAGTCTCACTTTAGCAACACTTGACAAATGGTAACCTGCATGATTAGTGAACTGCAGTAGTGACATGGGAGGCACATTCGAAGGGACAAGAGGAGTGTAGCATCTTGGTTAGAGTTGGAGTGACAAGGCCTCATGGTAGTTGTAGTCACTTCAGTCTCACTTTAGCAAAACTTGACAAATAATCAGTATACCATAGCTGCCGACAACATGTGTTTGAGATGGACCATACATTTAGATTTTAATGCAAATCATAGATCCTGGATAGATTTGAATGGAAATGCACTTACAGACAGCATTGCAAATGTGGCATGCCCTGGAGTTGGATACATGTGTTCTTATATGCACCAATACTCATTGCCACAGACAAACCAACATCTCAGATACTGTCAGTTTTGCATGGTAGGAAAGTAGATAGAGAACAGAATAGGAAATGCAGAGTTGAGAGCAAATAGGACATTGTAAAAATGTGGCAGTTATTGAAGTGCAACTTACCAGAGTCCAATCCCCCTTCTATTTCTGACAAGCCTTCAGTATGCAGGGTGGCCAAAACCTTCTCCTCCCAGGGTAAGAGTTGCAATGGGGTGCTTGGAGGGCCACCACCAGTCCTCTGAGCCTCCAGGTAGTAGCTGTTGTACTTGATACAGACCCTCAGCTTGAGGTTGTTCCACCTCTTCCTAATGTCTCCCTGTGTGCGCAGGGTGTTACCAACAGCATTTACTCTGTTGGATTTTCTGACCCACATTTCTATTTTCATACTGAGAGTAGTATGCTGGACTTGGGACCCAAAAATGTGTGGGTCTAATCTAATGATTTCATCCCCATGACTGTCAACTCTTGCTCAGTGAAGCTAGTTTTTTTTTTTCTCACAGGCATGGTGAAAAAAACTAAAATGTGAGTGAGTGTGTGAATGGAGAACAAACAAGTGATAGAGGTAAAAAGGTGCAAAAATATAAATTACAGGTGGTGGAGAGTGCTGAATTGGAAGATGAAAAAAAGGGTGCTTTATCTAAAAAGAGCAGTAAATGGCTGTCTGTCTTGCTGTGCTGCGGTTTGTAAGCAAAGTATGCTGATCAGTGACGGGGTGTGCTATATAGTGTGATTTGCAGGCTTGTCCACACTTGCCAAAGCACATCAGGTCTGTAGCTTTCAAATCCATCCAATTGTCACAGTTTTTTTTTGTGGTGCGTACCATGGTGGTCAACTGCCGTTGGGTAACCGCCGTTTGTTCAGCACCACTGTGAGACTGCGAGTATGACTGTGTTGTCGTAATACACTCAGCGGGTGGACCATGGACCTGGTGGTGCTGTTGGACGCACCGGCAAAATTACAGTCCGCTATGGTCCTGTCGGTAGTCCGCCGTGGCTGATGCTTCAGACAGCACAACTCGTAATATGGCAGGTGGTAGATCGCCAGTGTAGCGGTGGTGTGAACGACACAGACACGGATCTCTGAATATTGGACCACCAAACTCATAATAAGCCCCTAAGTGTCCCAAGTCAATTATATGAACTACTGAACTACGAGTCAAGTAGTTATTGTGTCCCCTTTGGGCATGCATGAGTTATTAACAAAAGGGTGAGAACTGTTTCCATGATTTCCTTAGGGAGTCAGAGTTGTCATGATCTGAGGTTGCACATACCATTCAGTACCTCGTAAGGTTAGAGGTCCAGATGGTGAACTGTGAGCTAGCCAGGACTAAGGGCAACATATCCTGATGGTGTGCAGGGCCTCAGTCTCGCACAGTTTTGACATGTATGTTGTCCAAACACATAGGGGGAGATTTAACAAATCTCCACGCAGCGCAGCCTCCCGCGAGGCTGCGCTGCATTTCACGACGGGGAAGGAGCAGGAGAGCGCCATATTTTCAAAGATATGGCTCTCTCCTCCGCTTTCCTTTGCGCCTGCGCTGATTACAGCTGCCGTGCGCCAGGCACACACCTTAGCGCCATAGCGCTAGGGTGTGTGTGTGTGAGTCTAGCATAGGTTTTGCACAGGAAGGTTACCCTACCAGTACAAAATACTATGCCTAGACACGAGGGAAAGTTTTCCCCACTTTGTATGCATGCCGCACTGTGCAGCGCACATGCAAAGTTAGAAAGGACGGAGAAATTATAGCATTTCTCCGGCCTTGCGCCTAGTTTAAAAGGGTGCAGTTTTCTCATGCTAAAGCCAATCTACTGTATTTGGTAAATTGGGTTTAGCGTGAGAAACCTTGGGTGGTTGCATGGGAATGCCAATGCACCACCCTTGCAAACACAAGGAGATGATGGACGGAGTGCTGAAACTTTTCAGACACTCACCCCCAGTCACAGATCTGGGTTGAATCCATCATGGATCTTTAGCTCACTTTGCCACCCCAGTTCAGACCCAGCCTTATGCAAATCAGTCTTGACCCTGTGCCTCATGGGAACAGTCCAGACCGAACTGCCAAGCCATGTCTCCCCTGGACCGGAAACAAGCATCCTGGGACCAATTTCGGGGTAACACCCCTCATCAGCCAGGCTAGCTTGAATCCAGTGGCAAAGTGAGCAAGGGACCCACATCTGGGCATACCCTGCCAACTTAGGGTGAACAAAGCAAACACAAAGAGATGACGGACAGAGCGCTGAAACCTTTCAGACACTCACCCACAGATCTGGGTTGAATCCATCATCGTTCTTTAGTTCACTTCGCCACCCCAGTTCAGACCAAGCCATATGCAAATCAGCCTTGACTCTGTGCCTCATGGGAACATTCCAGACCGAACTGCCAAGCCAGATCTTCCCTGGACCGCAAACAAGCATCCTGGGACCGGTTTCGGGGTAACACCCCTCATCAGCCAAGCTAGCTTGACTTCAGTGGCAAAGTGAGCAAAGGACCCACGTTTGGGCATACCCTGCCAACTTAGGTCGAACAAAGTAAACACAAGGAGATGATGGACGGAGTGCTGAAACTTTTCAGACACTCACCCCCAGTCACAGATCTGGGTTGAATCCATCATCGTTCTTTAGCTCACTTTGCCATCCCAGTTCAGATGCAGCCTTAAGCAAATTGGGTTTAGCGTGAGAAACCTTGGGTGGTTGCATGGGAACGCCCATGCACCACCCTTGCCACGCCCCCATGGTGCAAAGTAATGTGAAGCAGTGCTATGCGCAGCTTAGCATTACTTTTACAATATTTCCAGCACTAAACAAGTTTAGCGCTGGAAAGTAAATTAGGAAAACAAGTTTTTGCATTGTTTTGTGTCACTTTTGTGCCGCAATCACTGCTTTTGTTATGCAATCACGGTGCAAAATATTAGTAAATATCCCCCACAGTCTTACTGATATAGTATGAACCGTAAGACAACTGTTGGTGGGAAGCAGCCTTTACAACGCAACCGTTACAACGCATGCAGTTACATCGCATCCCGTTCCAACGAAAAAGGTGTGCAGCAGTGGGTAGAAGGTGTTGGATTTAACTCCAACACCTTCCCTACTGTTGCACACACTGGAGTTGGAATAGAAAATTAATCTATTCCAACTTCCAGCGCTCCCCCGACAGAAAGTCGGGGTAAAGTTTGGCGTTGCAACTGCATGCGATGTAATGGCATGCGTTGTAACGTCACATATCCCTGTTGGTAAGCCAACAACAAAGACATCATATCTTCTGCATTGCCCAAAGTCCTCTGCTCCTAAACAGCGAGCAAGTAACAATAATTTATTTTAACTACAGTGCTGTTTTCACATTTCACAGAGCCTTAAGAATATTAGGAGTTTCTATTAGATGTGCACAGCTTCTATCATGCACAGCCACACTCAAGTCAAAATCCTCAAGTAAGAGACCATTGAGATTACTCCAGAAGCAACTCAGCTGACACTGAGGAAACCTCTGTGAATTTCCTTAAGGTAGATTTAACTATGCATTGATGAACTACTATCAATAAATCACCATCCACAATTCCTACTTTGGTCAAAGCGATAAGCCAACATTGCCTGCCTCTGCTTTTCTGATCAGTGCAACATCAACAAAATTGAGTTCCAGTTGGTTTTAAGCACCATTATAACTTAATATGTTGGGACAAGTTGCGTCAACACTGAAGCACATGCAAGTAATTGAGAGCTCAAAAGGAGCATCTGAATGTGAGCATGTATTCTAATCACTCATCATTAGCACAGTAAGCGAGTACCCACCAAGTTAAAAGAAAGATCAAATAGAGTAGATGTTTAAACTCACACTGAATATTCATTGTCAGATATAAAGTTGGTCTCTCGTGATACAAGCATCAATCTTTTTAATTACACAATTCATTAGTCAAGATGCTTTGACTTTGTGACTTACCTTTTCTTTTTTAAGGCTATGCATGCAAAAAGTGATGCATGCTTTCAGAAAGCCATTTCTTTAGACATGTCCATTACTTTAGACATTTGAATATCACTGATACAAGCAGCATTGAACATCAAGAGCCAAATGACTAGTGACAGCCAAGTGGGCTACAATTTGCCAGCTTTTGCACATCTGTCAGCAGATAAAAATGTGTAACATCTGATGCATCCGAGGCCTTGCCAACTGCACTACACACATGCTACTTGAGTTCTGGTGCCACAGTACACCACAGTACAGTAGTATAATTATTTCTTGAGCTTCAAGTGAGGTAGTGCCTCCACTGCTTCAGTGCTTTGGCTGAATGAAACACTTGTCTTACAAAAAGTAACAACTTTGGCAAAGCCTGAATTTCAGTTTTTTAACCGTGGATGCCTCTTCACTGAGTTTTTGTGTGTGTGTTGTTGTAAAATGAGCGAGTGCATGAGTGCAAGAATGAGTCAATGTGTGAATGAATAAATGCAAGTATGAGCAAAATGAGTGCATGTTGGATGAGTGATTGAGTGCATTAATTTAGTTGCATGCCAAACCTCCTAGCAAACAAACTATAATTATTTGTATTTGTTTATTTGCATTTAAAGCATTACATGTTATGCATTACAATAGCGAGGAGAATAAGGCGTAACTCACACAGCATTTACCTAAAACAAAGCACAGATTCATTAAAACAGTGCAGCAGCAGTTCCATGTATCAATTTACCTCACGAGAAGCGACCAGGAGGAAAGACTCATAATTCCCTGGAGAGGAGGACAAACACATTCACGCATAAACTGATGAGCCTACGTCAAACCAGTATTTGTAACCGAGATCTAAAGGAGGGGTTAAGGGGCATCTCCTAGCTTCCCAGCTGGAAACCACCACAATGTGGGACACATGCTCTAAGCCACTGAAATGTCTATCCTGCAGAGCAGGACATGGTGGCCTCCTGGGTCTGCTAAAGTTCAGCTAACTCAGCAGCCAATGTGTAAGCAGCAACGGTGAACATCCGGGTAAGCTTGAGGAAGAACTAACAGTTACTGCTGTGTTATCCTCTCCCAGATGTCCCACCAGGGCACTCCAGAGCTCCAAATCCCATTCTGCGTTATCGTCTGAGCAGATCTCCCGGCGTCGACACTCTTCTGCCACTGCCCACTCCACTAAATCGTTCCGCCACTTAATCCACGTCGGAGGGGCCGGGCTGACCCAGTACATTGCAAAACATCTTCTGGGTAGTACCAGTCTCATCTGTGCGAACCTGTACTGAATTTTTCTACCTTTCGTAGGGAGAGGTGGCAGACCCAGTAGGCAATGTCGTATTGTCAACTTCGCCTTCACTGCTGTCACTCTACAAACCTCCCGTATTATCTGTTTCCTAAAGAGTTGTACCATCCTGCAGTCCCATATGACATGGCGAAATGCGGCCGGGGATACGCCACAGCACGTACACCCAGCAGAGCATGTCAGGCAAACCCTATACAGTCGTAGCAGTGTCAGATATGCTCTGGGCAGGTAGTAAAATTGTGACAACTTAAACTTTGTATTGCTTGCCACTTCCTTCACTTGTGCCAGAGCTCACCTCCACTCCCCATCTGTGAGTGGGGACTCCAGATCCCCATCCCAAGATTCAAGCGCAGACGCTACATTCATCTGCCTATCATTCTTGAGGGCAGCATATAGCTGGGAGATGATACTCCTGTCAGAGCTGTGATCCAATATTACCTGCAGAATGCAGGACTCACTAGGCTTTTCTGGGAAAGAGGTCCAGATGTCCCGGGCCGTACTTGGCATGCTTGGATACTGCAGAAATTGCCCCAGGCCTATTCTAAAATGGGTCCTAACGTCCTCTAAGGACACGAAGGTGCAGTTTAGAAACAAATCTCCTGCTCTTTGGCAGAATCCCTCCAGCCATCTCAAGACATCCATAGAGCCACGTAGGCGCACGAATGGGCACAGCCACCAGATTGGCAGGAGGTAGCATAGGGTGCTCAGTGTAGAACTAGCGTGACTGTCCTCTTCCATGCCTGGAAAACCTAAGAGATGATGAGGGGGTAGTCATCAGGAGCCTACGACCATGCATAAGTAACTTAGTAAGCTCTTCCATTGCAGCCGAGCCATCCAATAGCTTTTTTTTCCAGTTGGGACATTCCTCATAACACAGGGCAGCATATTGGAGCAGGCCTGCCAAATAGTAAGCCTGAAGGTCTGAAAGGCCCAGACCTCCCTCAGCAAGGTTCAGTTTTAAGACTGCAAGGTGGGCCCTGCTCCTCTTTCCCACTCACACCAGGGACACTAACAACCCACCAAGTCATCGAAACAATGATGGCGGCAGCACGCAGAACAAATTCTGCATTGCGTAAAGGCAGCGGGGCAACAGGACCATCTTGCTCAGAGCCACCCTTGTTATATTCCATATAGGTACCCTATATAGGCGCAGGTAACACTGCAACCTTTCACCTATATCCTTCCCTACATTTCATACATAATGGTTCATAGGGACTGACCTTTTACCTAGATACGACACTGCATTCAGAACGCAGGTTTTTCCCTGGTTCAATACTCATACATTATGCATGAGACTTCTTGGAAGCACAGCAGGACTCACAGCAGGACGAACATCTCCTATATAATATCTATGTTAAAGTAAAGGCCTGACGTCATCCTTTAGGTCGACACAGTAACGCAGCAAGGTAGGACCCCTGGGGAGACCTATGGGTATATATACATCATGTCTTGCTTAGACAGACAGAGGAGACCGTGACTTCCCGGCTGACACACTGACCAGAGAGGCTGAGGTTCCTGCATGCAGACGCTCCAGCTAGCAGTGGTCTAACATCCCTCGCGGGATGTCCAACTCGAGACCAGGACGGGGTCCCATATTCTCTAAACTCTCAGGTAATGGGGTGGACTAGATCCTAGAGGGATTCTTGGCATAACACCTACATAGATGCTAGGTACATTTAGGTACATCTTGTTAGGGAGGCATCGTAGGAGTACGCACTTTTAGGTTGCACCTTTTATCATGTGTTTCATGTACATGTACATATTCATGATTTCTGCAAGATGGTAGAACTATACCATCCTTTTACTTTCATAATATTGCTAATCATATATCTCTGCTACTGTCTAATGGTTGTTGCAGCTCATCTATTTTACACTAGAATAACAACTGTTCAATAAATACTTATTGAAACGCCTAGCCTGTTTATTCTGTGTAACTCTCTGAGACAAACTAAGTGAGCACGAGTGACTGAGCGAAAAGTAGTATATTGTTTCCACGATCCTGGGGGATCATGGTTGTCATGTTCTGAGGTTGCCAAGAACTATTTCTCTCCCCGATAAGAGGAGACTCTAGTGGCACTGTGAGCTAGCTAATACAAACAGGCTAACGTATTCGGTGGGGGTGCACGGAATCCGTCCGCCACCAATCCCACAGTTTATGTTATCCAAACGCGCAGATCCTGTATAGGTAATATAGGAACTACATGACACCCTGCCCATAACTGACAGCAGCAGCGTGGTCCAGAACCGGATGGAGGCCGTGAGACCAACCATCTCTCTATCCATATTCAATTCATACTGTAAGTGGTGGGCATGTGTTATCTGCATCCCCAAATAGGGAAATCGCAGTCTCCCATGGCATGTCCACCTCAGGAAGGTCAGACGCATTGATACCAGCTCAGGATGTCAGGAGAAAAAGAATACCGTCTTTTGTCGATTGGCATGAAGGCCCGACACTCTCCCGAAACTGGTCATAAGCTGCAGGAGGAGGGGCACCGTGCGCTCTGGGTTAGTCACATATACCAGGGTGTCATCAGCATACATTGACACAATATGTCTTGGCAACCCCACACAGATAAAATAGACTATATTAGACTCACATTTTCCCATCCCTTGCTTGTTGATGGCCCATTATCCTTACAGGCAAGAACTCTTCCTCCCATGGAATCTCAGATCTAGCTGAAATCTAGTGTTTTCTTGCCACCGAGAGTTAAGCCACCGCAAGTACCATCTCCTCTTTTTCGAGTGAATTGACTAGATTCGCTAGTGCCTTGGGGCCTCGTATAATGACCACTCTTGATAGTTAGCTCTATCGCAAAGTACCTAAAAAAACCATGATAATGTCTTTGAGGTGGCCCTGGACCCTTTCCATCTTCTTAATATAGACATTTTTCATGATCTTGTTGGCCCCCATTGGCAACTTCAGCAGACTCTCTCTCTTTCTCTTTCTAATGGCTCCCAAGCACCTACTATGGCTAATCCTAACAATGTTTTTGACTTTCTGGTGGTGGGTAGAGGTAATCCATTCCATTCTCTTAATATAGATATGCATATTCCCTCTACTAGCGTACCCTGAACCTTGGACAGAATATTCCCTCTACTCCATCAAAGGGTTTGCAAAGCTTGACCATGCCGGTAATGATTTATTGTTGGTTTCATGGAATGCAGCTGGGTTGGGAAACAAACTTATCCAGAGCGATTGGGGGGGGGGGGGTATTTACTGACACGCTTGATATACTCATGTTCCAGGAAACATGGGAGATTGATCCTTCCCATTGGCAAGGTTTTATGACCTATCACGTGCCAGACTGTATGTCTAAGGCTGGTAGAACTTCAGGTTGGCCTTCTATTTGGTTAAACATCTCCTTGGACTGTCACGTAAAACAACTATCAATTGATTCCCCTGACCTGTGAGGCCTTGAGATAACTATACGTAAAAATGTAAAAGTGCTCCTTTTCAACATTTATTGTAGGAGTCTCCCTAAAACAGCTGAGTCTCCAGTCCTACATCTTTTGAGCGATATTATTTTTAATAAGTCTAAGGAGGAGGCCGTGGTGATCATGGCCATAGACTTCAATGTGCGCTTTGAGCCCTCCTTACTATTAAGGGAAATCACAGGAGAAAAGGACCAATATTGGGGTATCACTCAAATGTCTGGCCTTTGCTTGATTACTCTGCCCAGGGTAGCCTTGCAATTGATAGATCTCTGCCTTAGCTGTCAATTGAGAGTTTCTACTGGAAGAACCAAGTCGGATGAAGGGAGATGACCCACCTTTAGATGGAATTCTTATCAAAGCTGTACCGATTTATATACTTTTGGACCTTCGATCTTGGGAGAAGCTTCTCGATATGCAAGTCCTCCCTAGAAACTGAAGTGATTATTTTCCTTTGTCTGTCACTCTCTGCAGCAATCCAGGTAGTGGACCTATGATGCAGCAATTACCATGTGGCAATAAAATGGTTAGACATAATCACAGGTAGATCTGATGGGAGAGCATAGTGAAAGATTAGGATATTTTTGCCAAACTTTACCAGGGCCTGACTTCTATCCTGTCCCAAATTGCTGTGCTGGAGTTACATCCAAAATCCATCATGAATATCCATATAAAGTGAATTAATGAAATGAAAAAGAAGTTTTTCACTAAGTCCCCTTCTCAAAGGAGTATCCCTCCTAAAACTGAGTCTATGTGGTTTAACAGTGATTGTATGCTAGCAAAGAAACATATTATCACCACCCTGTGGGGCAGTTTTAGACCAGATATTCAACTTGCTAGAGCCACTTATAAATTCGTGCAAAGGCATGCTAAAACAACTTGGGACAGTGAAATTTTGAACGATATCCTGGCAGCCTTGCATTCAGGAAACCAGTCTATTGGCGAGTGATCTCCCATGGTGCTAAAATGTCCAGGATAAAACCAGAATCCCACATACCTCTGCAGGATTGGGTGACACATTTTGACTCTTTGTACAGTAGTCCATCATTGCATACTTCCTCCGAAACCTCTGACAAGTCTGGCTTACATTCAGCAGATACATCTTGGCCGATTATGTGCGAGTTTGATGGGCTTGACCGTGTTCTGGTCGACCTTTTTATTTCTAAACCTGACGTTGGGCTCTCTACTGTACTTGTGTGGCAGATGCCTTAATAGCAGGAGCCATCATACCTAAATCATGGAAAGGTGCAGAAATTATTCCCAGTCACAAAAAAGGTCCCACATGAGATCCAGCAAACTATCCACCAATACGTTTGATAGAATCTAGGCGAACAATATTTTGTAAACTGATCCTAGATCATCTTATGGCTTGGGTCAATAAAAACGAGATATTGTTCCAGTTCCAGGCAGGATTTCATATAAAAACTAGCACTGTGGACCAGGTTTTCAGGTTTCAACTAATTTGATGGAAGGAAATTTACATAAAGAAGGGTAGTCTCTATGTCGCTTTTCTTGATTTAAAAGCGGCTTTTGATAAGGTCCCTAGAGCTAAATTCTGGGATAGCCTTAGAGAGCAAGGGCTTCCGGGTCTCCTTCTAAACATCATTGTCCGGCTCTACCATAACACCTTTGCCCAAATTTGTCGGGGTCCAAATAGGGAAATCACTGACTCCATTAGGGTTGATAAGGGCGTTAGGCGAGCTGTGTACTTGCTCGAACCTTATTCCTGCAGTTTATTAACAACTGCATAGTCTAATGGATTGTGACAATGATTCCCCCATTATATGGGGCAGCAAGGCTCCGGCACTGTTTTTGCCGATGATACCTGGCCAGTATCTAAAACCTCTAAAGGTCTTCAAACACTTTTGGAAACAATTTATAAATTCTGTTGAGACTATGGTCTGGAAGTCAACACAAGAAAACAAAGTGTATGGCTGTTCATACCCATAGAGTATTTAGAGGGACAATTACCCTAGATGGGAAGGAATTTGAAAGAGTGCCTGACTTTGACTATCTCAGCATTCGCTTATCTTGTCTAAACAGCTGGACTAACCAAGTTACAAAAAGTGTCTCCATAATGAACCATAGGGCAGCCACCATCTTAAAATTCGCCAGCAGGTCTTTTCTTCATCCTATTTCCCTCTTAAAGTTTGGAGGCCTAAAGCGGTGTCTGCCGCTGCATACCACACTGAACTGAGGGTCATAGAAGCCTAAATGCTCTGGAAGTAGCGGAAAACAAATTCCTCAGAATGACACTCAAAATTCCCCAAAGTTCCCCATTAGTATTTAGACAAGATCTGGGATTTAGACATATAGCCCCGACAGTCTGCCTTAAACAAATTTCATACTGGTTGTGGGTCTGTCATACCCCCGAGCTAGTACATTATAGGGAGGGCCTAAAAGATGTCCTGACGAGGCTGCAAGGAAGGGAGATGTTTCTGTGGTTTAAGCATGTGCAACAGTTGCTTTATACTGTGGGCCTCCAAGAATATTGGCTTGATCCATAAACCATAACACTCATTGCTTCAAAACAATTGAAGCCCTTCTTTTGGGAGTATGAGGAGAAAAGAATGCTCAATCGCCCAGGATTGGGGCATTTGACAGAACGTTTTTAGAATTCAATTTATTCCCCTCATTCGAGGCTTATATAATGAGATTGATCCTCCCCACACAAAGACCCTTCACATACAATTTAGGCTGAGCCCCCTCCCTCTAGCTGTGTTCACTTCTAAATAGTCTGGCAGAATGGAGGTAGCAAGATATGCCTGGCCTGTGGTGGGGGTGAAGACACCGACGAACATCTACTGTTTTTTTGTCGCACATATCTTAAGCAGCAGAAACAATTGATTGTCCCTTTATGCCGTTTCTTGGGTGTTCGGCAATATAGAGGAGCCTTAAGAATCTGTAGAGCAGATACGTCTCCCCCTATTGTTTTTTCCTTTGTTAAGTTTCTTGAAAGCATCTGGCACATACAATTTAATATCATGACATGTCTGGCCCTGGGAAATTAGTCAATTGCTGTTGTTAACTAGTAGTTATCCTGTTTTAAGACACTGAATGCCTTTTTAATCTTGCATTGCATGGTTCTAATGTTTTAGCTATGTTATTGCACTGCGATGATGGAATATATGTGTTTTTATTAAATAGTTTTTTAATCTTGCTCTTAATGATGTTTTTATTTATTTATATGTATTATCTGCTTTGATTGTTACTTTAGTGGTCATTGACCGAAAAAAATATTAAAAACTGACAAAATATGTGTCATGCTGCCCACTCGCACACCCCAGTCCCGAAGTTCGGTCCTCAGAAGTGTCACCAATGGCTCCATGACTATTGAGAACAGGAGTGGCGACAGTGGATAGACCTGCTGTGTACCCCGTTCAGTATGGAATTCGTCAGAAACCACCTGTCCAGTGCATGCACACTCACTTGGTGCTGTGCATAGAAGGCGCACCCATGACAGGAATCCCAGACCCAGGCCCGTCATCCACAATACCTCCGAAAGGTACTCCCAGGACAGGGTATCAAATGCCTTTTCAATCTCCAAGGCGATCAACACCGCCTGAACCTCTGTGTCCCGGGTTTCATGCATCACATGGGAGAATCTCTACAGATTCGTATGGCTACCCTTCCCTGGCATAAAGTCACAGTGGTCTCCCTGGGCCAGATGGGTGATCACCCAACCCAACGGCAGCGCTAGAACTTTCACAAGAAATTTAACATCTACATTGAGCATAGACAACGGTCGGTAGGAACCGGGGTCAACTGGGTCCCTGCCTTGCTTCGGTATCATGATTATTAGGGTTTTTCTCATGTTGACTGGCAATTCACCATTATTATGCACCTCGGGAAGTGTTTCTAATAACCTAGGAAGCAGGGAAGCGGAGTATGCTTGGAAATACTCAACCGGAAGACCATCTGGTCCTGGACATTTCCCATGAACCATATCTCAGAGGGCCTCCTGCAGCTCCTCCAGTATTATGTCTTCTTCAAATCCCTCGGCTTGGTCCTCTGTTAATCTGGGGATGGTGATCTTATTCAGGAAATCCCCTACCTTGTGAGCCTCAGTGCATGCCGGGATGCATATACCCTTACCAAGTAGTCTCACAGCAGTAAATTAATCGCCACTTGTCCTACAGCCCTCCTGCCATCTGATCTGCAAAGGGAGAGAATCAGTGGCAGGGGTCTCTCACGTTTGAGCAACCAGGCCAACATATGCCCAGACTGTTCCCCTCTCGATGAAGCTGTTGTCTGTAATCTTCCCGAACATGATAGTCCAGTCTATACCACAGGCTTCGACCTGTCTGTGTGCCTCCAACAGTCTTGCATCTACTGCCCTTTACCCACCACCCACTGCTGCAGCTGGGCAAGGAGTTGTTTCTCTCCCTCTTTCAGTTCTTGCTCCAACCTCTTTCTGGTGCTATTGGACTTACTGAGGCTCTCACTCCTGACGACCACCTTAAGGGCCCCCCACTCAGCACTACTGAGCAGTGTTCCAGTTGGTGTCAAAATAGCCCTGCAGTGCCTTTAGCATATCTACTTTATTTTCAGGGTCCCTCAACGACTCCGTTCGTAAATGCCACCGGGGATGCATGGCCTAAGTCCCTGTATCCCACACTCCAACAATAGAGGGGCATGATTCGACAAAAAAAGCACCTGATAGTTCGTCTTCTGGACATTTAAGGTGCCATAATTTCACAGGAGGATGCGGTCCAATCGGCTATGTGCCCTATGTGTGGGGGTATAACAAGAAAATTCCTAGGACGTGGGGTGGGGGTCTCTCCATATGTCGACAAACTGCAGTCTGGCCATGGTCTCCCGTAATTTTGCCACCATGCGAGGTTTCCTACCCAGTTTAGGGGGGTGCCTGTCCAGATGGCCGTCTAGGACGCAGTTAAAATCCCTTGCCCAAATAATGGGGATTCCAACACAAGGCAGGTGCTCAGCCTCCAAGTCCCCAAAGAACCTATCATCATCAGTATTTGGTGCATGTATGTTAAGTATGCATATCACTGGACTATCCATGCAATGGAGGAGCACATAACGCCCCGCCGGAAACTGGACCCCAGGGGCCACCCACGCAGACACCCCTCTGGCATAAGAGGAATATATGGATGAACAAAGTTGCCCTCTGCATTTTTTCTGTAGTTTCTGTACCTTGGCATCCCATAAGAGTGTATCCTGGAGGAACGCGATGTGCACTTCCACCCATCTAAGATAAGTGTGCGTTCTGTAATTTTTAGCAAATGAATTCAATCCTCTCACATTCCACATGAGTAAATGTACCAGTTCACATATCATAGGTAATCGTACATAGATGTTAAATAGCACTGGGCTAAGCACTGAGCCTTGCCGGACTCCAGAAGTCAAAGCCTGCGTCTCTGATATGCCATTGGCCGAAAAGACTTGAAAAGTCAAGTCTTTTAGAAATGACGTTAGGCAAGCCAAGGCTGCTGTTCCTTCTAGACCCAATGCAGACAGTCTATCTATCAAGATGGAGTGGGACACAGTATCGAAGGCCGCACTAAGATCTAACAAAATAAGCGTAGCAATTCCACCCCCATCCAGGAGTTGTCTAATATGCTCAGTGACTCCTACGAGGGCGGATTCGGTACAGTGCACGGTCCTGAGGCCTGACTGGAAGGGATGAAGAAAGTTTTGGGCTTCTACTATGTTGTGAGCAGAGTATTCACAGGCTTTTTCAAATCTTTTAAAAGATTCCGCAGCAAGGAAATTGGTCGAAAATGTGACCAGTTGGTCGGATCCAGGTTAGGTTTTTTTAGGAGTGGTAGAACCAAAGCATGTTTACAACTCTGTGGCACATGACTCTCTGATAAGGAAGCGTTGAGGCCGGGTAAACACCTCAAAACTCCACTAGTGTCTCCCCAGCCATTATTCAACACCCACCCACCCAAAAAATGTAAACTAGTAGAATGTCAGTGTGTGTTAGAAACTACCTACTGTACCTTCCTAACAGGAAATGTATCCAAAGGTCAAAATGTGGCCGGGCAATTAACCTCCATGGGGAGCAGCCTGTTCCCTAATTCTATCCCCGTAATGCCCTTCTGTTCCACACACCATACACCACTAAGTCAAGCACACTGCAATAAAAGGGGATAGAAGAGGGGAAAGAGGGAGGAGGGGGAAGAGGAAGAAAAAGAGGGGGCTGAGCAATCAACCAATGCCAGAGTCCTTCTCTAATGCAGCCCCAGAGCCCCACAGCACCCCATGTAGAAAAATTGCTAGCAGCTTAATGTCAATAATAGTGAGCCAGAATGCAGATGCCTTTCCACAGTAATGCAAAAAATGTTGGTAGGAGTGTAAAATACCAAATTCACTTTTTACCCACTGTAGGTAGTCATCTCAACCCAGGCAGGGCCCAACACCTATAGCATCGCAGCTCGAGGATAGTGTACAGAGTCACCTGCTAGGTCAAGATGGTGCCTGTGTATGAGTTCTGAGTATCGTCTACCAAATCCAAACTTATGCAAGAGGATGCCACAGAGGTGACCGTTTCAACCAGTGCTCTGGCCTCTTCCCACCCTGCTGTTGCAGTTCCAAGTTTAGGGTGCTGTCTGGATGCACTACCACCCTCACACCAGAACCTGAGCATTGCCTATGCCTGCTTCCTCTCCTTGATGCAGGCTCTGTCCTTCCTCCTCGCTGGACACAGTCACGGGTTCCCCCCCAAAGACATTGCCAGGATCCGATTACTTCCCCAGATCTCCAACCAGTCCCCATGCGTCCTCAGGTGTCATGAAGAAATGCGAACAGCCATCCTGTATCACCTTCATTTGGCAGGGTCAAGCAACATATATGTGGGGCTCAAGGCAGCAGACTAAGAGGTCCAGAAGTCCAAGCTGGCCCCCAGCGCTAGCAGTCTTGGTTACTTCCCAAATCAGGTGTCACACCAGGTGGTCCCAGGCAGAGATCCGGTCAGCACACCACATCGAGGGAGGATCATGGAGCCGAACCACTGCTCGCCAAACTTTACCTACCAGAGGGCTGAGGAGGTGCTGTGTAGGCCACTCTAGTCGGGTCCTAGCACCAGTAAGTCTGCCACTGCTTTGCCCTCAGGGTGCGGGGGGTCCAATCTCACCTCACCTCATCACAAATGGAGGGGAGGATGAAACATTGGGCCCACAGCAGCATGCCGCACCTTCAAGGGTGCCTGGGGGTACATTCCACTTGTCTCACCGCTGGGTCCATGGGCCTTTTCATCTGGCCACTTGGTTCCCACAGCCGGCACCAGTTTGTCGCCATCCATCAGGGGGAGGGGTCGAGTCACATCGCAGGCACTCCGCAACACATACAGGTTCATGGGCACTGTGGGCCTCCGAGGCAGCAGGATGAGGCAGGATGATGTAGTCGGACTCAGAGCTCGCTCTCAGCACTTCAGATCGGCTATCTTGCCGGCCATGCCCCTCCAAATGAAGTATAATTAAACTGAGTAATAGCATGCCTGCTATTTATAGTGCTTAAAGGCAGCAGTTCTGTGGTATGAAGAGTTAAGTGGAAACAAGTTAACATATAGTTCTGTGTATAGCATTCCATTATCCAAGATCATTAACACCTCGTTTTACAGCATTTAACGGCATACTTGTGTTATAGAACACAAAAAAAACCAAGTTATTATATGAACTGGTCTATAACCAAACAATTGAATATGAATGCTATGGCACTTGCTAAAATGTGGAAAACTAAGTCAGGGGTGTTCTTCTTTCTTGTGTAACCAATCAGCTTAAATTAATCACAATATTTCACCACCGAAAATTGTGATTTTGTGGGGGCAGCCTACTTCCTGATATAGTGCAAGACCACAAGTGCATACATGGTGTAGGTGAAGAGCCCCCCATTAACAAACATTCACATTCTCGGTCAGGTGTAGACTGATGAACAATCGTGTCTGGGCCCATTTATTCACTCTGCACCTGGCAGCAGGGATTTTGTAGAGGAGTGATTGTGTCATTTTCAGTACATCAGTGAAGAGGTGTGTCCTTAAAAGCACAATGCCCCTCTCCAAAATAGAATACAAAGCAAAACAAAACAAAGCACAAATAAATAAAACAGAACACGTTAACCATATTTTCAGTTGTATTCAATGCAATATGCCAAGTAAATATCAGTACAGTTCATAGGGGGCGGATTTATGACCATTCCATTTTGCGAGTGGCAAATTGCAACGTTTAGCGACTCACAGTTTGCAACACGTGAAATGGAATGTACAACAGTGTCTGAGACACTGTTTGCGATTCCCAATGTGGTCGCAAATGACTTGTGTTAGAAATGGGGGTCTCTAGTTGGCAGATGGAGGTACCTTTGTCCAAATAGGGACCCTTCTAACTAGTCAGGATAAGGGAGTTACACTCCTAAAATAACCCCTGCTCACCCCCTTGGTAGCTTGGCACGAGCAGTCAGGCTTATTTTAGAGGCAGTGTGTAAAGCATTTGCACATAACCAACAGTAATACAGTGTAAGCACTACAAAAGGACACCACACCAGTTTAGAAAAATATCCAATATTTTTATATACTTGAGACAAGACCAAAAACGATAAAAATCCACAATACAGTATTTAGAAATCTTCAGTTATCAAAATAACCTTGAAAAACAGTTCTTTGAAGTCAATAGCTCCCTCTGGGGCTATCACGGCGTCGTGAACCACATATCCAAACAGTTCTGGCTGACCGCGGCGTCACAGGCCAGCTACTGTGTCGGGAAGACCCGCAAAACAGTACCTTTAGAAATGCAGGGCGTCGGCGACCCTCGTTGAGCTTCCGAAAGCACGGCGTCCGCAGGCGTCGGTTCCGGAAGTTGGTGCAGGAGTCATCAGGCCCTTGAAGTCACACACGTTGTAGATCGAACTCCACTCTGTTGAAGTCAGGAGCGCTGGCGTCGGCAGGCGTCGGGTGCTGCGGTGCAAAGTGCAGCGGTGCGGCATGCTATACCCTTAGGTCGCGGTGCGAGCAGCGGCTCGGTGGCGGCGTCAGATGGTGTCGTCGGTGAGACCAGGGTTGCGGTGCGAAGTGATGCGGTGCTCGTCGCGGTGCTGGCAGGTCACGGTGCAAGCAGCGGCGTCGTCGTTGCTGAAGCGCTATCGTCGGCTGATGAACTGGAGTCGATGGCGCCGGCGTCAGTAGGCCAATGCTGTGGTGCGGGATGAGGGCGGTGCATCGTGTAACTCTACGAGCGGTGCCCTCGAACCACGGTGCAAGCAGCAGCGTAGATTTCGGCGTCGTCTGGGATACCAAGGCAGCGTCGTGAAGCGAGGCGATGCAGAGTGCGGTGCCCACAGGTCGCGGTGCGAGCAGTGGCTCGGTGGCGGCATCAGCAGGCGTCGTCGGTGAGACCAAGTTCCGGTGCGGCTTCGTAGACGGCGTCAGGTTGCTTTTTTTTCTGTTGCAGCACAAAACACACAGTCCCCAGTGCTGAGGGCAGAAGAACTTGAGGTCTTTGCTGTTCCTGAGACTTCTTGAACAGGGGGCAAGCTCTACCTCAAGCCCTTGGAGAAACTCACAAAAGTAGATTGCAGAAAGTTCAGTCCAGTCCTTTCACTGCCCAAGACAGAAGCAGCCACTGCACACAGCAAAGTGGTAGTTCCTCCTCACAGCTTCTCCAGCTCTTCTTCTTGGCAGTTTTCTTGGTCAAAAAGAGTTCTAAAGTTCAGGGGTTTGGGCTCCACTTTTTATAGCCCAAAATCCTTTGTCCTCTCAGGCAGAGAGTGTCTGTGCCCAGCCAGAACCAGTTCTGCCCTCTCTGGTGTGGCTTCCTGGCAGGAGGTGGAGACGGCATTGTCAGAGGCAGACCAGGCCCATTCAGGTGCAAGGAAATCTCCTCCCCCTACTCTAAATGCAGCCCAGGTCTATTCAGCCCTTTTTCTGACCCACCTAGACTATCTGGAGCCTCTGCTGCTCCCCAGTCCCTGTCATCCAAAACCCAGACAGTCAATCACAAACCCAGCAGAGGCCTGCTGGATGGCTGAGCAAGAAAATACCTACTTTCTAAAAGTGGTATTTTCAAACACAGAATGTAAAAATCACCTTCACTAAAAGATGCATCTTTAGATTCTGAGTTCAGGCATACTAAACTTTATTTTCCCACCTAGTTCCCAGGGCCAGTTATGTTTATAAGATGTTATAAATAAACTCCCCATTCTGTCCTATGGGGAACAGGTAGCCTTGCAATAGTGAAAAACAAAATTGGCAGTAATTCACTATCAGGCCATGCACACACACCAGGGCATGTCCTACCTTTCACATACACTGCACCCTGCTCACAGGGGTATCTTGGGCCTACCTTAGGGGTGACTGACATGAAAGAAAAGGGAAGGTTAGGGCCTGGCAAGTGGGTGCACTTGCCAAGTTGACATGGCAGTACCAGTCTGCACACAGGCTCTGCAATGGCAGGCCAGAGTTACATTTACGGGCTGTTTGTGTGGGTGGCACAATCCAGTGCTGCAGTCCACTAACAGCATTTGATTTACAGGCCCTGGCACACTCAGCACGCTTTACTAGGGACTGGCACATAAATCAAATGGGCCAATCATGGAAACACCAATCCATAACACATTTTACCACAGGAGCACTTGCACTTGACCACTGATCAGCAGTGAGAAAAGTGCGCAGAAACACTAAGCCAGCAAAAAGAGTCAAAACCGGGAGGTCATAAAGCAAAAACTCAGGGGAAACACGCCAAAAGATGCCAAGTTTAACACATGTCCCCTCCAGCTGAAAGTAGGGAGAACTACCCAACCTCCCGGGAGTTCTCTTCACTAAGGCGGAAGAACCTGGACAGACCATCTGCGTTGGCGTGTTCTGTGCCAGGGCGGTGTTCCACCATAAAGTCCATTCCCTGTAGGGAGATGGACCACCTCAGCAGTTTTGGATTCTCACCCCTCATTTGCATCAACCATCTGAGGAGCCTGTGGTCTGTCTGTACCCGGAAGTGAATCCCAAACAGGTAGGGCCTCCGCTTCTTCAGTGCCCAGACCACAGCAAAAGCTTCCCTTTCTATGGCACTCCACCTCTGTTCCCTGGGGAGTAGTCTCCTGCTAAGGAAGACTACAGGCTGGTCTAGGCCCTCTTCGTTCAGTTGTGAGAGCACCGCTCCCACACCATGCGCTGAAGTGTCGGTCTGCACGACGAATTCCTTGCAGAAGTCGGGTGCCTTGAGCACGGGCGCCGTGCACATGGTGGCCTTCAGGGCATCAAAAGCTTTCTGGCAGGACTCAGTCCAGATCACCTTCTTGGGCTGCTTCCTGAAAGCAAGCTCTGTTAAGGGGGCAACAATGGTGCCGTAGCCCTTAACCAACCTCCTGTAATAACTGGTGAGACCTAAAAAGGCTCTCACCTCTGTCTGGGTCTTGGGGGGCTCCCAAGCCAGAATGGTGTCAAACTTGGGTTGTAGGGGCGCCACCTGGCCGCTTCCTACCCGGTGTCCCAAGTACACCACAGAACCCTGCCCGATCTGGCACTTGCTGGCCTTGATTGTGAGGCCTGCCCTCTGCAGAGCCCTCAACACTTCACCCAGGTTCTGCAAGTGTTCTTCCCTGCTGGAACTGAACACTGCGATGTCATCCAGGTATGCAGCACTGAAATCCTCCAGTCCAACCAACACCTGGTTGACCAACCTCTGAAAGGTGGCAGGGGCATTCTTCAACCCAAAGGGCATCACCCGGAACTGGTAATGTCCTCCTAGGGTTGAGAATGCTTACCTCTCCTTGGCCCCATTGGTTAAGGCAATCTGCCAGTACCCAGACGTTAAATCAAACGTGCTGAGGAACTTGGCAACCGATCAATGAGCTCATCAGCTCTGGGGATGGGGTGCGCGTCAGTCCTGGTGACGGCATTGAGCCCACGGTAGTCCACACAAAACCGCAGTTCTGGAGTGGCACCGGGTGCAGCAGCCTTTGGGACTAAGACCACTGGGCTGGCCCAAGGACTGTTGTAGGGCTCAATCACCCCTAACACCAACATCTTAGAGACATCCTCTTTGATGATGGCCCTGACCCGGTCAGTCAACCTGTAAATCTTGTGCTTCACAGGAGGGCTGTCACCGGTGTCCACGTCATGGGTACACCAGTGAGTCACACCTGGGGTCAGAGAGAACAGTGGGGCAACCTGTCCCAACAACTGGTGACAGTCGCTCTGCTGCTCTGTGGTCAGTGTAGGGGAGAGGATCACACCTTCCACTGACCCATCGTGCTCCTTGGTAGACAGGAGGTCAGGGAGAGGTTCACTCTCCTCTTCCACCCCATCATCTGTCGCCAAGAGCAGCACACTTCGGACCTCTCTAAGTGGGGCTTGAGGCGGTTCACGTGCAGGACCCTCAAAGGGTTCCTTGGAGCCCGCAAATCCACCAGGTAGGTGACATCACTTTTGCGCTCCACCATCTTAAACGGCCCAGCCCACTTGTCCTGCAAGGCACAAGGTTCCACTGGGGCCATGACCCACACTTTTTGCCCAGGTTGAAATTCGACCAGAGTGGCATTCTGGTCATACCACTTCTTCAATTCTTCCTGGCTTTCTTCTAGGTTCGCCTGTGCGAGTTTCCTGAAGCAGGCAGTTTGGTTTTTGAAGGACAGCATGTAACTAAACAAATCCTGGGGAGTTTTCCTGGGAGCTGCCTCCCAGTCTTCCTTCACCAAATGCAGAGGTCCTCTCACAGGGTGACCATACAGAAGCTCAAAGGGACTGAACCCAAGAGACTTCTGTGGCACCTCCCTGTATGCAAAGAGAAGGCATGGCAAGAGGACGTCCCACTTACGCCTCATGGGTTCTGTTAGACCCTTAATCATGCCCTTCAAGGTCTGGTTCAATCTCTCCACCAGACCGTTACCTTGTGGGTGGTAAGGAGTGGAGAACTTGTAGGTTACACCACACTCCTTCCACAGGGATGTCATATATTTGGATACAAAATTGGTCCCCCTGTCAGAAACCACCTCTCTGGGGAACCCCACGCGGGAAAAGATCCCCATTAACGCCATGCCCACCACTGGCGCCGTCGTTGTCCTGAGAGGGATTGCCTCCGGGTACCAGGTGGCATGGTCCACCAAGACCAGGATGTACCTGTTGCCCATGGCTGTCTTGGGATCCAGTGGCCCCACAATGTCCATCCCTACCCTTTCAAAGGGTGTTCCAACAACTGGAAAAGGTTGGAGAGGAGCTTTGAACTTCCTCCCACTCTTACCACTTGCCTGGCAAGTTTGGCAAGACCTGCAATGTCCATCAGACTGCCTTCGTATTTGGGGCCAGAAGAAGTGGGTTACACAATAAAGGGGTAAACCCAGACACTTCACTAGGACCTGGGTAAAACTCGGTACGCAAGGGGGGTGGTCCTAGTGGAAGCACAATATTACATAAACATCAACATCACCTGATCAACCAATTACAAACAGTACTTATACATATTGAAAATGTTTAACGGGATAAGGTCTGCAAGGAACAGGTTAAAGAGGGTCGGGGCCAACACACATCCTTGCTTGAGACCTTTCGTAGTTGGTATCCGTCTCGAAAGAGTTGACCCATCCCTCAGTTTTACTTGAATCCAGGTCTCAGTGTGCAGATTGATTAGCAGGTTGAGCAATGCCTGGGATATGCCCCAGTTGGCCAGTTTTGTCCATAGTTTGTTGCGGTTTACATGATCGAAGGCAGCCCTGTAATCAATGAAGCATAAATGTAATGGCATTTTTGTTTTCTCAGCCTTGTTGATAAGCAGAGCCATAGTTGTTATATTTGTTACCGTTCCAACAGATATGGAGAAGCCAGTCTGATTCAAAGGGAATATCGAGTTGTCTTCAGCCCATTGTTGTAATTCGCCCAGAAGTGTGCCCTCAACATTTTTTGCCTCATTGTCCAGAAGAGCGACTAAGCGATAATTTTTTGGCTGAGTCTTGTCTCCTGACTTAAAAATTGGCGAGATTATCGAAGCCCGCCAGGACGGAGGAAATAGGCCTGTCTGCCTTATTTCGGTGAAAAGAGGGCTGAGTGCTTTTTCCCAATATTCTGCGTCTTGTTTATAGAGCACAGGCGGTATTCCATTGGGGCCCGGTGCCCCTTCTCTTCTTCCCTTCTTTATATGGCGTTTAATTGCTTTGAGGTAGTCGCTTGGGAGTATAACTCCCAGCAATTCCCCTTCATCCCCTTCCGGTGCTGTTGTACTTTCCTCGCTGGGTCGGTGCATGATAGTGGTAGTCCTCAAAGTTGTCTCTGACCTAGTTCCTGTAGACACCTTGATGCACTTTTTCCTCCCCTCTCCCGTCAGGGAGCACCTATGCATAAATTTGTTTGATGAATATGATGTGTTTTGAACATGATGATGTATATGTTCAACCTCAATTAAACATTTTCAATATGTATAAGTATTGTTTGTAATTGGTTGATCAGGAGAAGAAGTGGGTGACAAGCCTGTCAAAGGTCTTGTCCCGCCCCAAATGTCCTGCCAAAGGCACGTCATGAGCCAGACCCAGTAGGAAGGTCCTGAAGCGCTGGGGTACCACCAGCACATGGGCCGACCCAGGCTCAGCGACCTTAGGCTCACTATACAGGAGACCATTCTCCCAGTAGATCCAGTGTGATCCAGACTGATCACCAGCTGCCTGGTCTGCAGCCTTGTCTGCAGCCTGCCGCCGCAGACCCTCCAGAGAAGGGTACTCTTTCTGCTCCCTGCAGAATTCTTCCCTGGTGGGACCCCCTTCTTGCTGCCAATGGGTCAGCTCAGAGATGTCCCCCAGTTCAGCTACCTGCTCCCCTGTAGGCACCGGGGCGTCACCCTCAAGGTCCACCTTCTCCCGGTACGTGGAAACTTCAGGGGCCAGTTTCCCGCGCCTCTTGCCCTTTCTCTTGGCAGGGACTTGGGCCACTGTTTCAGGCTCCAAGTCCTTCTGATCACCCTTTCTGGCCGCCATTGACCGAGTAGAGATGCATGCCCAGTCTGGCAACCCAAGCATCTCCAAGTGAGACCTGAGCTCAACATCCTTCCATAAGGACTGCTCCAGGTCGTTACCTAGCAGACAATCTACAGGCATGGTAGGGCTCACAACCACCCTCAAGGGACCTGAGACCCCCCCATTCAAAGGGAACCTGCGCCACCATACACTGGTGCTCTGAGTTGTCCACAGCAACTACTTGGTGGAATGCCCCTGGGACTACCTGATCCTCAGAGACCAGGTGACACCGGACCAAGGTCATACTGGCTCCAGTATCTCTGAGAGCCTCTACCCTTTTCCCATTGATGGTCACCTAGGTGCTGTATTTATTTGTGTTAGGGGGCACCTGGTTTCCTGGGACCATCTCATTGTCCCCTAGTGAGACGAGGGTCATTTCTGCGGGATCCCCACCCACCTGTGGGCACCCCTCCTCCCCTAGCGCTACACTAGCCAACACCTTGGTCTGCCCACCAGTGGGTGGCTGTGCCCTTTTGGGACACTTGGGGTCCCCCTTCAAGTGACCCACCTGGTCTCATGAAAAACAGTTGCGGGGGCCGGTCTCAGCAGGCTTTCCTGAAGAGAACCCTTGCTTCTTATCTCCCGGGGGATGGGAACCTTTACCCTGGGTGTTAGTTTGGGGCCCTTTAGAGAACTCCTGTGCTTTACCCTTGTCCCCCCCACTTTTCTGCTGGGGACCCTGTCCACCTTTGGCTGAGTCTCCCCAAACGCTTTCTTGTGGACCCGGGTACTCACCCAGCGGTCCGCTTCCATAGCAAGCATCCTGGGGTCAGTTAGCTTACTCGCAACCAAGTGCTGGCGCAGATCTGAAAAACATAGACTAGACAAGTGCTCCCATGCAATCAAATTGTTCACCCAGCCATCCAGTGACCTGCAGAACGAATCTACACATTCCAACCAAGTGTTGGCATCAGACTTTTTAATGGACCTAAACTGATCGCTGTACTTTTCAGGAGTGATTCCATACCTAGTGAGGAGAGCGTCCTTCATATCAGCGTAGGTGAGGTTTTGCCTCTTACCCAAAGCTATCAGGGTATCCCTTGCTTCCTCTGGAAAGAGAGGTCATAACCCTGCCCCCCAATTCCTTTCAGGGACCCCATTCATGTGAATGAACGACTCGTAACCTTGAAACCACCTCTGAATGTCATCACCCTTCTTGTACTTTTTGCCTTCATTCTTGGGGATGTGCACAATTCTATCTGCCTGCACTGATGAATTGCTGCCACCCAGTGCTTAATTTGTAAAATATTAAGTGCCAGCGCTCTGACCGGGAGGCCACTGCAGCTTGCACCACACATCGCCCTGGTCATTGCTGCCAAAACAACTACTAATCATCTCTCTTGCATGTAAATGCGCCAGTTCAGATTATTCCAGGTCCCCAAAGCTAAAGGAATGGCTGGGGAGGCAGGTATTTGCCATTGTAATGTATATTGTATTCCTAAACAACCGTTGTTCTGCTCATCTATAAATTAGATGAGCATCGCCACCGTGTGGTAGACTGTTCTATGTATGGTGTTGACAATTAGGTGCCGGTGCCGAGCACCGGAAACCAATTAAGTGCTTAGCACCGGAAATCCCCGGCTCAAATTAAGCACTGTCTGAGCTGGGCCTACTCCTTAGTTCCAGCTCCTTAAGACTTCTCTCATGATCTAAGATCATCTTCCTTTCTTCCATGGCTATTCTTTTCTCTTCCCTCTCATTCTCCATCCTGAGTTTCTCCAATTCGAACTTTCTTGCTTCCCGCCTGTCTTCCAGCTCCTCTGGGGACAGGCCACTGCTGCCTGGTCTGGAGTGTTCCCCCCCTCCCAAAAGCACATCCACCCTAGGAGTAGGCTCCTCCGCCTCTCCACTGAGATCTCCAGATTGCCCACTGGCATGTCTGGCTGCTACCCAGGACCTCAGCGCCTTTTGTAGCTCCTCCTTCCTAGTGAGGCCTCTGACTTGGACTTTTAGGTTTTTGCAAATCGCTTTCAATTCTTTCACAGTGTAGGATTCCAACCTATCCTCCCCAAAGGCAACTTCCAGGGATGCAACAGATGATGCTCTTGATTCAGGCATGATGCAGTAGCAAGTTCAAACTGGCAAGATCAAAAATAGGCCAAAAAGGAAAAGAACTAGTATGTGGCACGTAATGGTCTCCGATATGGTAGAGGTACACACCAATCACTGTAAGTCAAGTGCAAACATAAGTCCTATCCTCACCACTGACAACCAATTTTAGAAATGGGGGTCTCTCGTTGGCAGAGGTAGGTACCTTTGTCAAAATAGGGACCCTTCTTCCTAGTCAGGATAAGGGAGTCACACTCCTAAAATAACCCCTGCTCACCCCCTTGGTAGCTTGGCATGAGCAGTCAGACTTATCTTAGAGGCAGTGTGTAAAGCATTTGCACATAACCAACAGCAATACAGTGTAAGCACTACAAAAGGACACCACACCAGTTTATAAAAATATCCAATATTTTTATATACTTAAGACAAGACCAAAAATGATAAAAGTTCACAATACAGTATTTAGAAATCTTCAGTTATCAAAATAACCTTGAAAAACAGTTCCTTGACGTCGATAGCTCCCTCTGGGGCTATCACGGCATCGTGAACAACAAATCCAAACAGTTCTGCTTGACCGTGGCGTCGCGGGCCAGCTATGGTGTCGGGAAGACCCTCAAAACAGTACCTTTAGAAATGCAGGGCGTCGGCGACCTCTCTTTGTGCTTCCGAAAGCACGGCGTCTGCAGGCGTCGGTTCCGGAGGTCGGTGCAGGAGTCGCCGGGCCCTTGAAATCACACGCGTTGCAGATCAAACTCCTCTCTGTTGAAGTCAGGAGCGCTGGCGTCGGCAGGCGTCGGGTGCTGCGGTGCGAAGTGCAGCGGTGCGGCGTGCGATGCCCTCAGGTCGCGGTGCGAGCAGCGGCTTGGTGGCGGCGTCAGATGGCATCGTCGGTGAGACCAGGGTCGCGGTGCGAAGTGATGCGGTGCTCGTCGCGGTGCTGGCAGGTCACGGTACAAGCAGCGGCGTCGTCGTTTTCTGAAGCGCTGTCGTCGGCTGACGAACTCGAGTTGATGGCGCCGGCGTTGGTAGGCCAAGGCTGCAGTGCGGGATGAGGGCGGTGCGTCGTGTAACTCTACGAGCGGTGCCCTCGAACCATGGTGCAAGCAGCGGCATCGATTTCGGTGTGGAGCGGCAGCGTCGGGAATACCAAGGCAGCGTCGTGAAGCGAGGCGATGCAGAGTGCGGTGCCCACAGGTCGCGGTGTGAGCAGCGGCTCGGTGGCGGTGTCAGCAGGCGGCGTCGGTGAGACCAGGGTCGAGGTGCGGCTTTGCGGCGGTGCCCTCTGCCGTGCCTTCAGGACACGGAGTCGGTAGCGGCGTCGGGTTGCTTTTTCTTCTGTTGCAGCACAAAACACACAGTCCCCAGTGCTGAGAGCAGAAGAACTTGAAGTCTTTGCTGTTCCTGAGACTTCTTGAACAGGGGGCAAGCTCTACCTCAAGCCCTTGGAGAAACTCACAAAAGTAGATTGCAGAAAGTTCAGTCCAGTCCTTTCACTGCCCAAGACAGAAGCAGCAATTGCAGGCCAACACAGCAAAGCACACAGCAAAGTGGTAGTTCCTCCTCACAGCTTCTCCAGCTCTTCTTCTTGGCAGTCTTCTTGGTCAAAAAGAGTTCTAAAGTTCAGGGGTTTGGGCTCCACTTTTTATAGCCCAAAATCCTTTGTCCTCTCAGGAAGAGAGTGTCTGTGCCCATCCAGAATCAGTTCTGCCCTCTCTGGTGTGGCTTCCTGGCAGGAGGTGGAGATGGCATTGTCAGAGGCATACCAGGCCCATTCAGGTGCAAGGAAATCTCCTCCCCCTACTCTAAATGCAGCCCAGGTCTATTCAGCTCTTTCCTGACCCACCTAGACTATCTGGAGCCTCTGCTGCTCCCCAGTCCCTGTCATCCAAAACCCAGACAGTCAATCCACAAACCCAGCAGAGGCCTGCTGGATGGCTGAGCAAGAAAATACCTACTTTCTAAAAGTGGTATTTTCAAACACAGAATGTAAAAATCACCTTCACTGAAAGAGGCATCTTTAGATTCTGAGTTCAGGCATACTAAACTTTATTTTCCCACCTAGTTCCCAGGGCCAGTTATGTTTATAAGATGTTATAAACAAACTCTCCATTCTGTCCTATGGGGAACAGGTAGCCTTGCAATAGTGAAAAACGAAATTGGCAGTAATTCACTATCAGGCCATGCCACACACACCAGGGCATGTCCTACCTTTCACATTCACTGCACCCTGCCCACAGGGGTATCTTGGGCCTACCTTAGGGGTGACTGACATGTAAGAAAATGGAAGGTTAGGGCCTGGAAAGTGGGTGCACTTGCCAAGTCGACATGGCAGTACCAGACTGCACACAGGCTCTGCAATGGCAGGCCAGAGTTACATTTAAGGGCTGTTTGTGTGGGTGGCACAATCCAGTGCTGCAGCCCACTAACAGCATTTGATTTACAGGCCCTGGCACACTCACCACACTTTACTAGGGACTGACACATAAATCAAATGGGCCAATCATGGAAGCACCAATCCATAACACATTTTACCACAGGAGCACTTGCACTTGACCACTGATCAGCAGTGAGAAAAGTGTGCAGAAACACTAAGCCAGCAAAAATAGAGTCAAAACCCGGAGGTCAGAAAGCAAAAACTCAGGGGAAACACGCCAAAAGATGCCAAGTCTAACAACTTGCCTCATCAATATTCATGAGGTAGGTCGCAATTTGCGACTTATTGGGATTGGCCAGCACTCACAGAATGATGGCCTGCTGGGGTCAGCAGACCCCCATGTCTTTGACTGCTTTTTAAATAAAGCAGTGTTTTTTTAAAGTGCACCCCATTTTCCTTAACCGCTTCGCCGCGATCGGAATTCCGCCCAGGTGCTGGACATTCCGATCGCGGGTGTGGTCGTGACGAGCTCAGCTCATCATGCGCACAGGCCGACCGCGCAGCATGACGAGCTGAGCTCATCATGAGCATCGAAGGGGTTAAAGGAAAACGGGATGCATTTAAAAAAGAAAAATGAAACGTTTTTGTTTCATTTTTTAAGAGTAGGCAGTGGTCTGTGGGACCACTGCCTGCTCTTAAAAAATATTTTTGCTGCCCAACACAAAGGAGAAGGGATCCCTAGGGGACCCCTTACCATTTGCAACAGGCATACCACCTACTTGAAGTAGATGGTAACTGCAATTGTTTTGAGACCGCATTTGCGGTCGCAAAACAATTGTACATACCAGTGCAACTCACTATTAGTAAGGAACACCCTTGACATGCCCCTTCCAAATAGCGACTCGCAAACCCTATTTTGCGAGTTGGCAATATATTATCGGCTCACAAAATAGGGTTTGTGCATACCACACACCTTATTAGCAGTCGCAAACGGGCTGATTTCCTGTTTGCGTCCGGTAAAAGGGCCATACATCTGGCCCACAGTAAGTTAACAACTGGGAAAAAGGAGGTAATGGTTTGAGAGAATAACTGGTGTTATATGGTGCTATATGTACCTCTTGGGAAAGACACAGGGCTCAGCAATTTGCTGA
This sequence comes from Calotriton arnoldi, assembly GCA_963921515.1. Lineage (NCBI taxonomy): Eukaryota > Metazoa > Chordata > Amphibia > Caudata > Salamandridae > Calotriton > Calotriton arnoldi. The sequence goes on along the minus strand of CAWUFW010007365.1, from coordinate 813,386 downwards.
AAACCATCAAACTGGCACAGCACTGCCACAGAGCAGAAGGAATGAAAGTATTTTGGAAGCACAGTTGAAATGTTCATTATCACCACTGAGCAGGTGATGAAGATTTACCGAATGGAAACGGGATATAAATTATAGAATCTGAATCAGACCAAGCCGAAATTGAAGCCAGACACAAGTGTCCAAATGGCAAAGTAAAAATTTGTAAAGCTATTGCCTTCTCTTCATTTCTGTGTCACTGTCTCATTCCAAGTGCCTGTTGCTGTTTCTGCAGGAATTTCCCAACTAAGCTTCATCAGGATCTTCAAGCCATGTTGCAAGAAGTTTCCTAAACGCATAGCAGAGTGGACCACTGACAAAACTGATTTCTAAGCCCTTGTTAAATTTTCTACTGCAGTGGGTGCTATTGATTGTAAATACAAATAGATAATTCCTTCAAAAGCAAAAGAACAAATGTGTTTTAACAGGAAAATGAAATACTCCTTGAATGTCCAAATGATTTGTAGAGCAGATTTACAGATGACATTCTGCTACACCAGTTTTTCAGGGCCCTTACATGGCTTGTGGATCTTACAGAGCAGCAGCATTCCATGCATCCTCATGGTCATGCAAAAAGCGAGCAATGGGTTATTTGGGGAGCGCATCTTGCATTTTAACTGTATGCTATGGTAAGATAATGTCTATGTCTAAATCATGGTATGTCCTCTCTATTTATTCGGTGCATCACATTACAGTTCTTTAATTTCATCCTTGTGGCATTATGATGCAATGGCACCTTGTTAATTATCAACTATTTTTACCATAATAGTGTTGGTTCCTGCCCACTGAATCCATGTCTGTTGGCCCATATGCTTCATCTATACATCATTGTAGAAGAAAATTATAACTGAGCTCATTTAAAAACAGCAAATACCATTGATAGGACTTTTGGACTTCTAAAAAGTAACTTTTGGTGTTTGCATGTGTTTGGCAGAGACCTTCAGTACTCAACAGAAATATCAGGTCCATCATTTAGCTGTGATGCATGTTGCAAATCTGGCAACCACATATAGGATGTACTACTGGTTGACAGCAACAGCAGTCACTGCAGCACTCTACAATGTCCACGAAAGAAACACTCATGGACACTCTGGTCACGCAACCCCTGCAGGAATGGGTGACGCTAATCGTTGGGTTAGAAGGCCCCATGGAACTTGTTCTGCCACATAAAGGGTTTCGGACGCTGGAACACTTTTGACTTTCAAAAGAGTCGGAGTGGGACTCCTGAAACTCTGACCACTAGTGGGTCATAACCTGAATGGCACCTATGGTGAATGAGGAATAACCCTGAATGCTAGTGAGAGGGAAATGGGAGATGGGGACCTGCCTATCAAACACTAGAGCCCTGGACTCAGAGGACTGTGAATATTGTTTGTGGATGGCATATTTTACTTTCTGTTCATATATAAATACTCCTTTTTTCATAAAAGCAAGTACTTGACTGGACAATCGTTCATTGCTGCTATTGGACATATTTTGAGTTGTCTGCCTATGTCTACCCCCACTCTCGAAGAGCCTTGGACTGCTCGACCCATGCTACTACTGGGAGTCAAGTGCTTAAGGGGTATTTGGCCAGTTGCACAGGACCCATAGTAAGTCAGGCCCCAGGACATCAAGTGTAAAAGGTCTCAACCCCTGTGGCTGGGCCCAGTAGCTTTTGCTTACCCCACAGCCCTCTGAAAGATATTCTGACTAGACCGGGCAACATTTTAATAATGCGGGAGTAAATTAGAGTAATTTCAGTAATTATGCATTACTCTTGTGATGCAAAATTATCAAAATTATGCGATTAATCTAGCTGAATAGTTAAGATCGATTTGGGGCAAAAATCCAACCGCAGGAGCCAAAATAGTGTCATTGAAACCACAGACTTTTTCGAGAACTCAGACACTTTAAAGAAGAAGTTAACGAAATTATCCAAAGTCACAACTGATTTCAAAGCATGTCTTTTAACTGAAAAGCATTCACCTGACTCTTTTTTATTTTAAAACAATCATTCTTTTATTCCACAACATGATTAGTTTTTCAGCCAATGGAAGCTGAAGTTGCCTGGGTGCATCGCATGTGTTATTCACAGAGGCAAATGTGTGAAGATTACAAATTCACATACACATAGGAAAGTCTCTCGCACTTTTGCTCAGTGCTTAATTTGAGCCGGGGGTTTCCGGTGCTCAGCCATGGCACTTTGCTGTCAACACCCGCACTTATGGACACCTGCCACATGCTGGTGTTCTTTGTGTAATTTGTAGATGAACACAACAACAGTTGTTTATTAGTTCAATATACATAAAAAAGGACTAATGCATGCTGCCAAAGCTGATCTTATAGCTTTGGGGGCCTGGAATAGTCACACCTGTAGGAGTGAGATTGTTAATAGTTGTGTTGCTACTGGCACTGGCAGCATTGGCAGGGGCAATGGTTGGTTCAAGCTGCAGTGTCCTCCTGACGAGGGCCCTGGCACTTATTTTTTAAAAACAAATTAAGCACTGCTTTTGCTACCGGCAAATTCAGGTGCAATGAAAGCAAAAGGGTCGTAAAAGTGATTTTTAAGCAATCAGCATTGCAAGGAACACAACATGAAAATGAAATAATCAGTATTTTATAATAGTTTTAGTCATGTTTGGTGAACTTGGACATATGTTTGTAAATTTAGCAATGACCATGGTAAAATATGACAAAACCAAAATCAGGACCATCTGTGTGCATTTTCTCATCCTGGTTTGCGAAAAGGGATTAATATATTCGACCGTGTTTGCTTCTTGCAAAGTTGTAAAGTTGGGTTTTATAGAACATCTTGACTTTTTCCGTTTGGGTTTTAATATGATTTTTTTGCTTCACCTTCTTTCACTCAGTTATGTTACCTGTTTATTATGTGATTGGTTTTTAAATTTAATTGTATTTATCTGGCATTGTAGCATTTGTATTTCAGCCAACAAACAATAACACATTATACATTTTTTTTTTTTAAAAGGCAACGAAGTGTAAACAGTCTGTGAAGTGGATCCTTTCACAACTAGAAGGACGGAATTTGTGCCTAGTCTTCTGGATGCAACAACAGGATGACTGATTAAACAGGGTAGGAGACACTAACAAAGACATTTCTCTTAAAAAAGATTTTATATTCTGTAGCTGCAGTTTAAGAATAATAAAATCCTTATTCTCATAAATTGTTTTTCCTCCCCTAATTTCTTGCTATTGAGAGTTTATTGGTTCCATATTTCTTCTTCATTTAGCTTGTTTTCCTGTGCATTTTTCTTTACATCATATCATAAGTGAGAGAGCCTGGAAATGTCACACCTTTATTTTTAAGTGCTTAAATATAGACAAATAAGCATATGTATCACAAACCGGCTAATTATAATTAGCTGTGTATTTATTCATTCTTGAGGATGAAGAGCAATCGAATGGAAAATGAATGGTGTTCACATACCATCTTTGGAATGTGAAATCAGTACATGAACCAGGCAAAGAATACCCATGTATGAGTGTTTAAGTACTCAAATTCCCCCTTATGTAAAACGTGATAAAGGCATATGTCAAAAACATGCAATAGCACAGAAAGTGCAAAACATGTAAATTTGCATACTATATATCAGCTGTAATGAAAATGTGTTAGATTAATGACCCTCTTGGACACCTCAGTGTGTAAGATGTGGGTCCTGCATGAATACATCTGAGGTGCATAATATGACTGTCACTAAAGTTGTTACATATGTAATCTGCTATTGAAAAGGTTTGGTATACCCAATTTATGTCCACTGCTATGATAACATGTTTGTAAAAATATAGTAGAGACACTCATAAATGTAGTGTAAATATGCAGATCTCACAGTTGCATGAAAGTGAATAACTAGCTAACCTTCCCATATACAATCAACGTGCTGGAGAGAACTTTGACTTGTGCAATTCTCACTACTGGAGCTATTGCTGTCAAGAACCAATATTGTAGGAGTCATAGATGTAAAGAAAACAAATGATTTACAAAAGATGGCTGAAGCAACTAATACCACACTAATCACTATAATGTATTTGCTTAGTTATAAACTGAACTTAGAAATATATGGGTGCACAAGTATGGGGGACCAGCCACCATAGACCCTCCCCTAGGTAATCACCCTGATCATAAACACACTATGAAGTATATTACTCAGCACTCCAAAATTAAGTCACAAAGGCAGTACAGCTCCACAGATAATATTAATCATTTGTCCATATTTTGGAAGAACACACTAGAAGAATACTATATGTAGTTATTATTCAATTCTTTATTTCTCATAAAAAATATTTCACTGGTAGCCATAGCCAACACATTTCATCCCCGCTGAGACTTCTTCAGAGCTAGAAAGATATATACAAATAATTTACAATATATTCATATACTCTATATACAATTTAAAACCAAATTCCCAAAGCCTGTTGAGTGATATACTCTATATAGATGAAAAAAACCTGTACTGCTCTGCTTACAAACCATTATATATAAATAGACTGTATTTTAATGAACTCCCATAAAATGGTTTTAAACTGAGACGTAGACATATATTTGTTATTTTAAATGTTTGTTTTATTAAGTATCTCACATATACATTTATTTGTTTTGTAAAACACTAGTTTGTGACAGAACACCACTTCGTAGCACTGAAGAATGTGGAAGTGCAGTTCTTGTGATAACTGCCTCATTACAAGAAAAATGAAGAGCCACCTGATATATATTAGGGGTCTTGGCAAACTCAATCCAGGGTAACTGAAGATCCAAATTAGATATACTAGGGATCTTGACTAACCCATTTCAGGATAACTGAAAATCCATATAAGGTATACCAGGGATCTTTATTTCAATTAAGTTTTTAGCCTTGATGAAACTCGTCCTCATATCAGCAGGCTCTGGTCTTTTATGTGGGAAGAATAGCCCCGGTGATTTTCACATTTGGATGGGAAAGCCTCAGTGAAGAGGCGTGACTTGAGTTTATTAACTTCTACCAGACCTGGGAGAGTTCTAAAATGTATGCACAAAAGCTTTCACATTTGGCAACTATCATTTCTACATTTGCAGGCAGCTTACAGAGAATGTGTGTCCTTGTCCATCACAGTGGCAGTGGTGTAACGGAGGCACCCACAGCCCCCATGGTATGGGCCCCCAGCTGTCCCAGCTTACCGGCTCCAAAGAACTACAAAATAAATTCATTGAGGTGTCTGGTGTGGCTGTAACAGGGCTGGAACTAGTACTGGTGGAAAGGGAATTCACTGCGGCCTCAGTTGCTTAAAAAGCAAAAACAAAATGCAGAGTAGATTTCAGTCTAACAAAGCAGGACTCAACTGTACTTGTTGAGCTCAGACAGGTAAAAGAAGTAGAGTTAGATGGGCACGTTGTAGTAACTCAACTACCTGCTTCACTACAACTCCTCTACATGCAACTTACTTCAATAAATCTACTTAAACTATATCCTACCTGCGTGGACTTCATTACTACACACTTTTTTGCCGCATCTCTGGAAGGTGGTGTTCTTTCTGGGTAGATGTGGGCCAAACAGACCATCTGCCCAGAGGGTGTGATGTATAGCAGAAAGCTAATTTCATTAAGAGACAATGAGCTGATAAATGAACATTGAAGAGCCATGGGCGAGCTGAGCCATGAAAATATTTGACATGTAATTTGTGCAACAGATTTCAAAATTTTAAAAAGTGTATTTCTTTCACCCGCTGGAATGTTTCACTTTAGAAAATACTCAACAATTTGAGAGGTACCCTATTTAGCATAGTTGATAGGGTTAACTACAACAAAAAAATATATATATCCCCTGCTATGTTTATTTTTTTGAAAAACCTTATTGTCAACAAAATTCTTTCATTCCTCCATACACTATTATACCGAACAACTGAACTCATATATCTGTAAAACTATCAATTTTTATTTTTATTTTGTAAATACAAGAGTACAATCAATTTAAAAACAATTGGTTAAAAAAGAATATATTGTATATCATAAATGCATCAGTTCTCAACTTATCCTGCTATTCAATCACAATCTTTCTGAAGGTATTAATCAGATGTTTCTCTTTCTAAAGATATTCACTATCATATACATTCATAAGCGGAAAAGAAGAACAATTTTATACCATGATTACAATTTGCTCAATCATAAAATACAAAAATACAATTTAAAACAATGATCAAAAAACAAATCCAATTAAAAAAAGGTGTCGACGCGGCGTTTCGGTGGAAAGGAATCAATATACCACCTTCTTTAGGACTCTTTTACTTATAGACAACAATTATCTAAAAAACATACATAAAATACAATTAGATATCAGTTATACTGGATTGACAGTTTTACATATACAGAGTTCAGTTTAAAAATTATATACTTTCCTTAGAGAGACACTGAAAGAGACAAGATTGTCCTATTGTAATATCTTGGCTTTGTGTCTCCCTCCAGACCTAATCAATAAATGAAATCTATCAACATTTTCATACTAAAAAGGTTCTAAATTTCGTTAATTTAATTTCTTTAAACGTATTATCAAATCCATTATCTGGGGATGGAGTTACTCCTTATTAGAGAAACTTAATACTCATTAGATTGTTTTTACTCCAACTGCCCACTGATTAAAAATAACTTTTTATATAATCAGATATAACTTAGCCCATTTTTATTACCATTTCTTATAATTGTTCCATTCCAGCGTGTATTCAATCGGTGCTTTTTAAAAACTTCTCTAAGGAATCTGATCTGTAAATAAAAAGGTAAATCTTGGTATTCTACTTCTTTGTGTATTCATACCCTTGATAGGTTCCATAAAGCTTTAGAACTCAAATTTCATCTTACCCATTGAGTAAAAATTGAAGGTTTAACTGCTGTTTATTTACACCGATGCTGGTTTAGATGGCAGTCACTATAAAATAGGGGACAACCTATATGAAAAAGATAATATAAAGGTCCAAATAATTAACAACCTTTACACTCCCTTCAAATATTGTCGAATAATGCACTCCTCCGTAATTTTCATCCTCACCTCTATTAAAATGGTATCCACATGTATTCGATTTAAAATAGGATATTCATTTCAACGTTCTCACAAGGGGCGCTTCAATCATAAATAACCGCCAACTTTATCAATTTCATTGGTCAGTTCTATGCCCTTAAAATTATAAAGGTAAAAATAGGTTACGTTATTATGTACAAGTTTGCTTAGCAGTAAATTACAGTTTAAAGTGCATAATTTTTCTTGCACATATTATATAATAACCGTTACAGCCTAATATGACAGAATACAAATGTTTAAATCAACTGCCGCCTCCAAATACAATTCGGTATTAATGCCTTAAACTATTACGGGTTGTTTGACCAAATTTCATTTATTATAAAATTAGCAATGGTCACATATTGATATTCCTGTACTTTTTAACGTCCTATATTTCGTATCACCACTTTTTATAATGTGCGTTCTTGTGCCCGTATTATATTAATAAAATACACACATTTCTGCCTTTTAACTAATCTTTAAATCCTCATTGTTAATATTCATCCTGATCGATGACCGCTTTTAATAGTATACATATTCGTGCATGTGTTCGTATCGGTAATACACAATTGCACCAACAAAAGCATATTATAAAAAACTAAAAGTGCTTTTGCTGGTATCGCTTATAATATTGTGCTTTTTAATGCCCGTATTTATTCACTAAGGCAGGATTCTATTTTGAAAAGTAACTAAAAAACACATGCACTGCTCAAGATTCTTACCGCGGTTTCTCTGTCCGGGACACACGTTCGTTCTCTTCTTGGTTACGTCGGAAGTTGAAACCATGTTCCGTAACCAGTCCTTCTTTTATGTTGAACCTCAAATAGGTCACATGATTACAAGAAACTTTATTGAGACCGTTTGCCTAGGGTCACAACCGATTGTAGTATCGTCATTGAATTATATGGGCGCCATCTTGTCCTGCCTTTATTTACAAAAGATATTCCCATTCTACAAAACTAAAGTGTGTATAATCTACAGCCATTAGAGTATTAATGCGCACAGTAAAAACGATTAAATTCTGAATTTCTAATTGGTATTTTTCATGTATATTATTATAAAAATCAATACCAATATATTAACACTGTCTTCAACGAAATTATATGAATTCTGACTATTCTTATAAACGGTTCTATATAACCTTAAATCCCTATTGCATTGAATTCACCTATAACCATGCATATACCATGTATGTTTTATAACATGTGCCCCAAGTCTGGCCTGTTTGTATGTTGGGAATTTTGAGTTGAAACATGTATTTAATGAAGCGACACCTTTCTATGAAAACGTGAAATATTGGTCGCGTTTCATAGATGATGTGTGTCCCGGACAGAGAAACCGCGGTAAGAATCTTGAGCAGTGCATGTGTTTTTTAGTTACTTTTCAAAATAGAATCCTGCCTTAGTGAATAAATACGGGCATTAAAAAGCACAATATTATAAGCGATACCAGCAAAAGCACTTTTTAGTTTTTTATAATAATATGCTTTTGTTGGTGCAATTGTGTATTACCAATACGAACACATGCACGAATATGTATACTATTAAAAGCGGTCATCGATCAGGATGAATATTAACAATGAGGATTTAAAGATTAGTTAAAAGGCAGAAATGTGTGTATTTTATTAATATAATACGGGCACAAGAACGCACATTATAAAAAGTGGTGATACGAAATATAGGAAGTTAAAAATACAGGAATATCAATATGTGACCATTGCTAATTTTATAATAAATGAAATTTGGTCAAACAACCCGTAATAGTTTAAGGCATTAATACCGAATTGTATTTGGAGGCAGCAGTTGATTTAAACATTTGTATTCTGTCGTATTAGGCTGTAACGGTTATTATATAATATGTGCAAGAAAAATTATGCACTTTAAACTGTAATTTACTGCTAAGCAAACTTGTACATAATAACGTAACCTATTTTTACCTTTATAATTTTAAGGGCATAGAACTGACCAATGAAATTGATAAAGTTGGCGGTTATTTATGATTGAAGCGCCCCTTGTGAGAACGTTGGAATGAATATCCTATTTTAAATCGAATACATGTGGATACCATTTTAATTCGACAATATTTGAAGGGAGTGTTAAGGTTGTTAATTATTTGGACCTTTATATTATCTTTTTCATATAGGTTGTCCCCTATTTTATAGTGACTGCCATCTAAACCAGCATCGTTGTAAATAAACAGCAGTTAAACCTTCAATTTTTACTCAATGGGCAAGATGAAATTTGAGTTATAAAGCTTTATGGAACCTATCAAGGGTATGAATACACAAAGAAGTAGAATACCAAGATTTACCTTTTTATTTACAGATCAGATTCCTTAGAGAAGTTTTAAAAAAAGCACCGATTGAATACACGCTGGAATGGAACAATTATAAGAAATGGTAATAAAAAATGGGCTAAGTTATATCTGATTATATAAAAAGTTATTTTTAATCAGTGGGCAGTTGAAGTAAAAACAATCTAATGAGTATTAAGTTTCTCTAATAAGGAGTAACTCCATCCCCAGATAATGGATTTGATAATACGTTTAAAGAAATTAAATAAACGAAATTTAGAACCTTTTTAGTATGAAAATGTTGATAGATTTCATTTATTGATTAGGTCTGGAGGGAGACACAAAGCCAAGATATTACAATAGGACAATCTTGTCTCTTTCAGTGTCTCTCTAAGGAAAGTATATAATTTTTAAACTGAACTCTGTATATGTAAAACTGTCAATCCAGTATAACTGATATCTAATTGTATTTTATGTATGTTTTTTAGATAATTGTTGTCTATAAGTAAAAGAGTCCTGAAGAGGGTGGTATATTGATTCCTTTCCACCGAAACGCCGCGTCGACACCTTTTTTTAATTGGATTTGTTTTTTGATCATTGTTTTAAATTGTATTTTTGTATTTTATGATTGAGCAAATTGTAATCATGGTATAAAATTGTTCTTCTTTTCCGCTTATGAATGTATATGATAGTGAATATCTTTAGAAAGAGAAACATCTGATTAATACCTTCAGAAAGATTGTGATTGAATAGCAGGATAAGTTGAGAACTGATGCATTTATGATATACAATATATTCGTTTTTAACCAATTGTTTTTAAATTGATTGTACTCTTGTATTTACAAAATAAAATAAAAATTTGATAGTTTTACAGATATATGAGTTCAGTTGTTCGGTATAATAGTGTATGGAGGAATGAAAGAATTTTGTTGACAATAAGGTTTTTCAAAAAAATAAACATAGCAGGGGATATATATGTTTCACTTTAGTACATCAGATTACATAACTGCATTGAGAAACATTTTTTAAAAGTGATAGTTTTTAAACATGAACTTAGTTCATGTTTAATCCACCAACCCTACCATGATCACAATGCCACTAGTAAGATTTACAAGAAACTAATACAGCGCGGTGCCGCAAGTCATTTTGCTGCACCGCGCTGTGTTAGTTTTGAAGCACAGGGATGCTAAATATTTACAACAATATGTCGCATCTCTGTTCTTCCCCCTGCGCTGGCGCACACACTGCTGCCATGCACCAGTGCAGGCACCCTTGCACCATGGTGCGAGGATGCCTGCGTCCTGGGGAGATTGTTTTTGTGCAGGAAGGGCAACCTTCCTGCACAAAAACAATCAATTGAGGTGATTTCCTCTTCCAATGCGTGCTGTAGAATGCAGCACGCATTTAAAGAGGAAAAAGCGGGGAGAAATGAAAAATATTTTCCTCGTTGCACCTCGTGGCGTAGCATTCTGACGCATTTCCAGATTTACGATTGCTTGTAAATCTGGAAATGCATCAGTGGGCATGGGTGCTGCGTGACAAAACCCACAGCAACACCCATGTCACGCCCCTAACATGCAAAGTGTTGCGTGAAAAGGGACGATATTTACAAGCACAGGTAAAGCCACGCAGGGTGGCTTTACCTGTGCTTGTAAATATCATGCAGCAGGTTGGGCCGCTGGTGCGTCACACACCGTGACGCACCGGTGGCGCAGGGGGCTTGTAAATCTGCCCCTAAGTGTCAAGTCAACTGCTATGCGCACGCAATATATGGCTAGATTTATATTATACATGTAGCAACATTATAGGCAATTAAATCAAAGACAAAAGATTTTTGTACAGCGCACATCCTGAACTCGTGTTTTTGAATGTGCTCTCATATGTGATAAGGAAGAAAAAGTAAGCTTAGTAAAATTATATATTGGCCAGGTATCACACAATTTGATGAAGCGGGAAGCCACACCCGATCCCAGGTTTTTAGGTCTCAAATTCTGGACAATGAATAGTGTAGAAATGCGAAATTGTGAGAAGTGTAGGTGAAAGTTAAATGGGAGGATAGATTGGAGAACAAAAGTTGGAAATGAAAGAGGCAAAGGTTAGTGCAGGATAGTAGTAGTGTAGGTGAAAGTTAAATGGGAGGCTGGATTGGAGAACAAAAGTTGGAAATGAAAGAGGCAAAGGTTAGTGCAGGATAGGTAAAGATGGAGCTGAGAGAGTAATAGATTTGGAAGCAGCACAGTGGTGTAACGAAACTTGAAGGCCCCCCCTGCAAAGTACATAGAGGGGACCCTCCCCTCGAACCCAGCCAGGTGCTCTCAGGCCAGGGGACCGCCCTCCTGTGCACAGTGCTGGCAGGTGTGTACTGCATGACTGCGTGCGCAAGTGTATCCGATCTCAGACCCAGTCAGTGTACTGTGCATAGTTGCTTGTGTGACATTTCCATGGTTTCAGTGCACTTATGTGTGACATTTCAATGCACGTGTGACACTTTCAGTGACACTTTATAGTGAGAAGGATAACAGCTATAATCATATAGTGAGAAAAGTAACAAAAATTCCTCCTTTTTGGAATGAAGTAGTCTAGAAACTTCTTAAGACAGCTTTTAGCTGACTGGAAATGTAATGCATATGTGATGTACACTTTCTTTTTCCTCTGTTTCTCTCTTGCAATAAAATCAATAAAATCTGGTTATAAAAAAAAAACTGTTCAACATGCATTTAGCGCGTATGCAAAGTCAGTTACCTGACCCTTGTCTAATTTAATCCTGATCCTTTGCCATTTCCTCCAACTATGAACTTTTGGGCGAATGATTTCTATTCTAGACGGATGATAGGTCACATTCAGACCAGCAGCCATCATCGACAGCCTGCTGAGGTCAATCATTTCCCAGACACTTCCTGGGGAAGGGGTGTGGTAGGGTGATGACAGGTGTGGGTGGGAATAAAGAGCAAGAGAGAAAGCGAGAAAGGGTCTGCCCATTCTGAAAGTTCCATGACCCTTGCCGGCAGCAGCAGGTGCACTTGCCAATCAAACTCACGTGGAGTAACTGTCAAAAATAAACTGGTGATGTTTTCTAGAAACACATTGCCAGCTTCTATTTAAAGGCTGCTCCCACCCTGGTTTGCTGTTTGGCCTCTTTGTCCCACATTTACCTGCTGCCCTTCACCGAGCCCCTTCTTCACGCTATTCCAGCTATCCTCTTTCTTCAGCTTCATGCTGTCGCTGCTCCCAGATCCTGTCCTGACCCAGCGACCGCTCCAGTATCGCATTTCCTAAAAGAAGAAAAAGACTATCAAAGAAACAATCTGACATCAGGTATTTTTTCTAAAAAACGGTTCTCGTTTCTTATGCTCTGAGCTCAGTAGTGGTAGATTCTAAGAAACAAAGTGACCCTTTGATTTTTCAAGTGTGCAATAGGCTCTTGCACTAGCAGGGCTCTGCCAGGAATAAACCTCTCTGGTATTAAAACTTTCGGAGCCCCCTAGGAACACAGGTTGGGTGGATTCCTGTTTGACACATGGGCTAAAATTGGGACAACTAGACTCAGCGCAGGATAAGTGGGTGTCCAGAGATTTCTTGCGCTGCACTTGGGACGCTACAGGATAATTGTGTTGACATCCATCAAACAATTCATTAAGAATCCATGTTCCAACTTCACGATGACACAAGCCTTCTGACTGGAACGACAGAGCCCTACTAGATGTCTGTTGGGGTACGAACAAAGGACATACAAATAAGTTTTGATGATTCTGTTGAATAACTATATTGTGAGTTATAACACTGTTCTTGCAATTCACAGATACTCCTCTGATCAGGCGTTCACATAAGATGTGTGACAGGCCTTTATGAGAACCCACTGTAGCTCCGATGGAGGAGCACCACAGCATCTTGATTGTCTTTCTCAATCCCAACCCCCTTTCTCCTTTGCTCTTCAACCGGTTCTGTGTCATTTCCTGTCACCGGAGGTAGTCCCTAGAAGGAAGAGAGGCATCTAGCGTCGTCCTATCGGAACCGCTTGGGATTCAGGCGAGTGTGTCGTAACAACCACACAGGGTGGACTAAGGTTCTTTAAAAAGTATAATACAGATTGAAGATGGAAAAACCGAGGTTTCATTCTTTCTGTGCATCCCTGACGAAGTAAGCCCCTGAAGAAATTTTCCTAAAAGAGGCCTTGATATAAGTTTTGTAGTGATCAATACCCAAACCTCCATTTTGTATGTCAGTAAAATTAAAAATGTTGCTTGATATGCCATGATGTCACCTGGATTGCAGAGCATGTTCATCTCCTTGAAACTATTTAGATCAATTATACTCCTGTGATTTCTTGAGGTAGATTACAGGGGTAAGGTGCTTGAACACAGCAGGTGGTGGGTGATTGCATAAGAAGGCCCTTTAAAGCAGCCTGCAGGAAGGCCGCCTGAGGTTCTGTTATACCACTGCACAGTGGAGAGATATGACAGCCCCTTACTGATATGATAGTAGCCTGAAGCATCCATGTCCTGCAGTGTTCAGTGCTGAAGGATATCACAGTGGTTCTTGTTAAATATACTTTTGCATTGATGTCCAGTAACCAAACATCTGATTCCCATGAGCTTTTCCTCAATAGCAAAGTGCACTATTCTATTTAGCTCCAGAATGTTTGGTTCAGTGAAAATTTCAATTGAGGGAATTGCATTTGGGAGATGAGATTGCCATGCTAAGCGTGTCATTCTCAGGTCTCAGAGGCTATCATGACCCTCAGGCAATTTTATGGGCAGTAAGCATTCAACATTTGCATCAATATGCAATAGAAAAAGGGCAGGACACTGTCCACCTTCATTGATAGGGTCAGTTATGAAGCAGAGTGCTGGGTCTGGGGTGTACACAAGATCAGTCTAAGGAAGTCATATATAGTGAGGGCTTATAAATTTGGCCTGGCCAAGATGTTGGTTAGAAATCATATTGTACTTCGAGCCTTAAGGGTGACTATCATGCAGGCAGTGGTCAACGCTTGTTCCCTAGAGAACCATTAATATGCCTTACAGAGAGAACCGGCTGGCCAGATATGCTTTTCGGTTGGTGATATACTCATGTTAGATCACGTTCTAGAAGAATATGAGTTGCATATATTTGTACAATGTGACTTTCACAGAATGTGGTCATTGAATGACCAGGAGAGAGATGCTTGCCTATTAATAAGTGCAGGGATTTCAATCTTGTTAGTGTTGATTAAGAGCAAACATCCCTTGAAGTAGCAGGTCAGGGCATCAAGATGGAGTTTAAAGCTTTTCTTGATTGTGTTAATGATGATGAAATCTAAATATGAAGGTATGTATTGGGGAGTGTGCCCGAATATTGGTGATTCTAATCTTCTTGGCAAGTACTTTCTTAGATTGTCAACAATAAACAGGTTGAAGAGAAGGGACCAGGATCCAACCTTGTTTAAAACCCTTTACTGTGAGAAAGGGCCTTGGGAGTTTTTTTCAGTATTTTTCATATTTCAATGTTCCCTGAGATTACTTGTGACTGCACCTTGCCACGGGTAGCCAGTACCTAAGCATTTTGTCAAAAGAGGGACCAGTCAAAGGCATCTCTTAGGTTAATAAAAGAAATGAATAATGAGTCCTTCCTTATCTTCATCTATCTCTGCGTGTTAATGAAGGGCAATACTGTAACGTATCGTAGTTGCTGGATCATGCAGTTATTTTGAAAGCAGCTTTCTGGGTACCTCCATTAGATTTATTGGTACTGGGAACTCAGGGGGGCTATTTGACTTTCTTACCGATTATGTTGATAATGCTCCCTATATGGCCAACACTTTCATAAGGCGAGGTAAAGAAGAAGAATTAAGTCATCAACTGTTGGTGGCATCACATTACTGAAAGATTCACCATATTGCCTGGAGAATATCTGAATATCATCAGCATAATGTTAGAACTGTGGCCCCCATGGCCTTTAACACATCATGTAGTGGTTGGGTATAGTTGTTAAACAGCAGGAGTGATATGCACAAGCCCCGGGGTTTTAAATAATTCACATGCATTTGCTTACGATTCTCCTTGCACAAACAAATCATAGTCAGACTATTATTAAGAAAGGATTCAAATAACAGATTGGTTGGATCTGACAACAAACTCCCAGCAACATGGTTTAGTCTGCAGTGTTGAACACGGCCAATAGGTCCAAAAGCATCAGGAGCACAGCTTTGCCTTTATCTAGAATGTTCAAAATAAATTATATAGATGGTTGAACATCTGAAAGAGTTATTTTATCCCTCTATGTGGTTAAAAGCCTGATTTATGATCACCCAGGATAATATTTGCTTCACAGAATCCTTGGAGCTGAATGGTGTCTTTTCAGTGCATTAATTTGGCCTTTGACCTATTCAAGGACTTATGAGGTGGGAGCCCTCAGGTCTGCTACTTACCACCTGTATCTCATCCCCTGCCATCACCACATGGGATGCCTAACCACCGTAGTAAACTTCTCTGTGTGTCTACTGCTGCCTTGGTGTCAGTGCAAATTAAAGGACTGTGGGGCATATTAACAAGAGGCAGCGATAATTATCGCTGACTGCGCTTAGCGCGTTTTTTTTTATCGCCGCCTATCGCTGGAACTTATCGCCAACTTAGCGCTGTATTAACAACGCTCAGCGCATTGGCGATAAGAATTCCAGCGATGGCGGGGAAAAAGGGCGAACATTGCTGGAAATCCAGCGATGTGCACCTAAAAATGGCGAAAACCTTGCTGATACGACCCTGTGGTCGTAACCCAAGAATCCACCTCCCATGCAAAGTATGCCCAAGTCAGGATTTTAGCAGACGTTAAAATCCAGCGTTATTGGGCAGTTAGCGCGATGTTGTGTATTGCCACGGTGGCCGGGGCATTGTTGTAAATATCGCGAAGCCCGGTTAGCGATATTCTCACGTGTAGTTTTGTCAGGCACGCCTCCTTTGCATATCATTAGCATTGCGATGCTGGGCGTTTAGAAAACGGGCGCTGAGGCATGGAATTACGCGCTAGCGTGTCCTTGATGATAATGCGATAAAATTATCGCCGCTTTCCGCCCAAAAACGGACGCTAAAGCGGCGATAATTTTATCGCGGCCCCTTGATAATATGCCCCCAAGTGAGACCGCCAGCTTCAGAAGGATGGTCTCTACTCCTACGAAGATTAGTGGCACAGTAGATTGAGTTCATAATCAAGATACATGGGGTTGCCAACTTTGACATGAAAAGGTCTATCTGTGTAGATTGGTCACTTTCCTGTCTGTTCAGGTCCCAGCCACTATTTTAGTCACCTCACCTGGGTATGACATATGCCAGGTGTCTTGCACAGAAGACCAATGACAACAAAGATTATCAGTTATGGGCATCACCTATTTGGGCCAGTTCAGGAATTGTAATGGGGAGTGGTCCAGTCCTCTTGAAAAAAATGAAGAATGCCTTTGATTTGACAAGCACT
Source organism: Calotriton arnoldi (assembly GCA_963921515.1). Lineage (NCBI taxonomy): Eukaryota > Metazoa > Chordata > Amphibia > Caudata > Salamandridae > Calotriton > Calotriton arnoldi. Next base: position 796,593 of record CAWUFW010007365.1, on the reverse strand, counting down.
CCCCATAAAATCATCATAAATATGTTGTCTAGGGGTAGCTACTTAAGAAAGGTAAATCTAAGTAAAGCAGGCTTGTGATAGAGAGTCAATGCCACAACGTACCCATTTCCAGCAAATATAAATGATGTGCAAACTTTGCTAACAAAAACTATACCCTGAGCATTTCCTGAATAGAAATTAAGTCAAATGGCATATCACCATACTTCTAAACACTACTGTTTATGTGTGCCTGACCTGTGTTAATTAATGTTTGCAGATTATTTTACTGCAGCTTAGCTTCCATTTGTACCTGAATATATGTTGCGCTTGTACCTGTGCTAACACTGTTTTTACAGATCAATAATCTGACCTTACTTCTGCTAATTGTGCACTGGAAGGCTACCTGTGTTAAAGATGTTTCAGATTAGTTTACTGCTCTCTAATTTGGATGGTTGTATGTATGTATGATTGTATGTGGTATTTGTATGAATTTTGCGTTCTGCAGTACATAGGTGGCTCTTGGTACTGGGGTTCTTTTAAGAACATAGAGTGTTGAGCATTGGGAGGTTTGCCTGATGCCGCCTGGTTGAAACTGGCAGTACTCTAGATCTTGTCTGCAATAAATATCTACTTTACCTGCTTCATCTGTGAGCAGATCACATCACAAAGGAGATGAGTGGTTGCGGAAATGCAAGTAATCCCATGTAGAGTCCCATTGTGTTCTATAAGTTGTGATAACCTACAGTTCATGGTGAGTGCCATGTTTCGAGGCGGATTCTGGATGACATTTCACTCTATGGAGCTAACCAAAAAGAGAATGATACAAGAAGGACTGAGATGCTTAAAAGTTTGCAGGCAAGGGTTTTACTCTGATAAAAGTAAGTGTAGAATTTTTTCTGTATGGGGAAAGGTATTTAGGGCATCAGATATCATTTAAGGGTGTAGAGTCAAAGGAGAAAGTAACCAAAACTACATAGTGTATGCTTACTACCATGAATAAAGACTGGTTGAGACTGTTTCTGGAGCATGCTGAATTTTAACCCTGACTTGTACCTAATTTACTGATAAAACCTTACAAATAGGAGGTCTGTATGGGTGAGGTTTGTGTGAAGACACTTGTGCAGGTGACAAATGATGCTGTCAGAGCGGAACCTCTCAAGCCATCTGATACACATGAAAGTATTATCATTATGGTCATGGTTAGTGAATGTGATCTTGAGGCTCTACTATTGCAAGAAAGCAATGGATGTGAGATAGGCAGCTTTCACATATCGAGTTTTGAGAGTGGCGGAAGCCAGCTACTCTGTAAGTGGGGGAAAAAGCTCTAGCATGTTGGTGGAGAGTTAACCCTTTTGGAGCATAGGTGTGAAGAACTAAGGGGCATATTACCAAGGATTTGCGATAATTTTTTTTATCGCCGGCTATCGCTGGATTTCATCGCGGAGATAATGCGTTATTATCAACGCTTATCTCCAAGGCGATAAAAAATCCAGCGATAGCGGCAAAACCCAGCAATAGCGCGAGAAATCCAGCGATAAATTCACTGCGCTAATGAAAAGCTTGCTAATAGGCAGGTGAGGACTTAACCTTACAATCCACCTCCCATTGACAAGAATGGTTAAGTCAGGTTTTTAGCAGGTGTTAAATTCCAGCGATAATCGCGGTTAGCGCAACTTTTTTTATCGCTTCGCGGGCATTGGTAATAGGGGGAAGTTGTGTTTGCGACTGTTTGCAGTCGCTTTTAGTTGGGAACGCCTACTTTGCATGTCATTAGCGATAAATATCGCTGACATGCAAAGCGGCACCAAAACGGTCGCTTTCGCCATGAAGCTGTCGCTAACAGCTGTTAGAGACAGCTTGCTAATAGGGCGATAGAAATATCGCTGCTTTAGCGGCAAAAAGTGCCGCTAAAGCGGCGATAATGCCCTTGCTAATATGCCCCTAAATTTCCCTTGCACACAGTCCGCAAATTGTTAGTTGACTTATTTTGCACAAGGGGTGATAGACAAGCAGCACCAAGAATAGCTAAATAGCAATAGAGATTGCAAGCATAGCATTACAAGTTAGAATATGTGCAAGGTTTCTAGAAGATTCTTTCTAATTTTCTGTAATGCACGTCTCTTCCAGTGAGTCTACTTGGTTTGAAGTATAAATGGGGAGAGGCAGAGGATGAATGTATTGTAAGTTGTATGGAGAGTCTGTTGGATGGAATCTTGACTGAACAAAAGCCGAGGTGGGACACTGAAGACACAGTACAAAGTTTGGTGAAGAGGTGCATAAGTGAGTGATGGCTGCATACCAAAGGTCAGAGAATAGATCTGGGTGCCTATGTTGGAATAAAAATTATGTTTTTATATTGTTTTACATAAGTTAGCATTCGCGGCACCATTTTGTGTATAGGTGCAATTTTGTATCATGTTCAAAACTAATTCTTCGCCATTTCTGAGAAATGGCCTTCTCTAGGTTATGTTTCTTAGGAACTGAGTTTCGCCACACTAATGAATGCACTGTTCTTATTAGCACATACCTTTCTTCTGAGATGTAAGCCTTCTCCCACTTGTCTAGTGGCTGGCACAAGCAGAGTAACCTTGAAAGATAGATAATGTGTGCCTGGCCTCCGAATCGAAACTTACTCCTTTGTAATTTACTGTCCAGCAGCATCTCTCTGGAAAATTTCATGATGGGCGTGTTTACTTTGGGTTTGAAAATTTACATAATGTACCGTTATGCTTGCTGATGTCAGTCCCTCTGCAGCACTCCTTAGCGGCTGGACAGATTGGGCTCTGCTCTGAGTGTACTTTGAATAAGCAATTATTGGTTTGTATTCTCTACTGTTTGTCCGACCCTTCGTTTTAGTGGAAGGCTGAGAGGTGGTCATTAGTGACCCGAGTAACCCGATTTGGGCCATTTCATTCACCTATGAAGTGTGTGACTGATGGTTGATAATTGATAAGGATTTGGTGAGACATCTTGGGCTACTTATTGTGCAGGGCAATTGGTTATGCAGAGTGTAATAGTTTTCTAGGTGCTCCAACTGTCTCATCAGGGCAAGAATGGATTTATGCTATGAAAAGGAATGCACAAGAAGACTTCTGGTGCCCAGGTCTTGAAAAGGCAGTAGGATATTACATCTGAGGTTGTGATGTATGTGCTCCTCGTGATAAGTGACAAACCAGTTTACATCGTCTTGTAAAATCGATTGAAGCTCCCATTCAACTGTGGAGCAAAATGGCTTGGATAAATTGGGCTCAACCGGTTTCTTGAGTGCATCACGCAACTATGTAATGATAGTGACTGACTACACAACAAAGGGGCCAAAGGAATGAATGAATTATAAATTAATAAATTAATAATTGTATTGTTCAGTTAATTAAAACATACGATAAAAAAAACTGGGAAAGTAAAGCACTTCATTAGTTAAAACCACGTAAAAAAAATCCAACTGTCCTCATGTTTTTAACTCCTCAAACCCAGTGATTCTGTCTCCATCTACAACAGTTACCATAAGTTATTTCGTACTGTTTTTACATCAAGATGTAAATATGAGATGAATGGAGAAGCAAATAAATTCATAATCCTGAGGGTTCATAAGTTAAAGTGCTTAGTACATTAGCAGGTTTGCAGAATGCTAAATTGAAGTGGACAAAGTACAATTCAAAAGCGCAGTCAATGACAGTTGTAACCATGATCTTAAGATGGTTAGTGCATTAGCAGGTTTGCGATATGCTAAGTTGGAGTGGACAAAGTGCAGTTCAAAAGAATAGTTGATGACAGCTGTAACCATGATCTTAAAGTCTCACTAAATTAAAGTGCTTAGTGCATTATCAGGTGCTAAAATGAACAAGGTGCAATCAAAGATCGTAGACGAAAGCAATTGCGTCCATAATCTAAAAGGCTCACTAAGTATGAGTGCTTAGAGCATTAGCAGGTTACAGTACTGGATTATAGTGGACAAAGTGCAATCAGAGAGTGTTGTCGATGAGAATTGTATCCGTCAACTCAGAGTTTCACTAAATAAAAGTGCTAAGTGTAATAGCAGGTTACAAGATGCTAGGTTAAAAGTGGGCAAAATGCAATCAGAACATAGTCCATAAAAATGTAATCCTGTCACTGCAGATTTTGCTTCGCCAGTTTTCTTTCGGCCAGTGGCATAAATTGCTACATTTTTCCACAGCAAAAGACACAAAATTGATGGACGGAATGCAGAACGAATCCAAACATTCACCCCCAGTCAAGAGAACTGGGTTAAATCCATCATTCTTTTGCTCACTATGCCACCACAGTTTAGACCTGGCCATATGCAAATCAGTCTTGACCCTGTGCCTCATGGGAACAGTCCAGCCCGAACTGCCAAGCCAGGTCCTCCCTGGACCGGAAACAAGCATCCTAGGACCAGTTTCGGGGTTTCACCTCTCTTCAGCCAGGATAGCTTGATTCCAGTGGCACAGTGAGCCCGGGACCCACGTCTGGGCATACCCGGCGCACTTAGGGCGAGAAAGCAAAAGACACACAATTGATGGGTCCCTTGCTCACTGTGCCACTGGATTCAAGCTAGGCTGGCTGAAGAAGGGTGACATACCCTGAAACCGGTCCCAGGATGCTTGTTTCCGGTCCAGGGAGGACCTGGCCTGGCAGTTCGGTCTGGACTGTTCCCATGGGGCACAGGGTCAAGACTGATTTGCATATGGCTGGGTCCAAACTGGGGTGGCGTAGTGGGCAAAAGAACGATGGATTTAACTCAGATCTTTTGACTGGGGGAGAATGTTTGCATTGTCAGCATTCCGTCCATCATTTGTTTGCTGTAACACTTTTCGCCCTAAGTGGGATGGGTATGCCCAGAAGTGGGTCCCTTGCTCACTGTGCCACTGGATTCAAGCTAGCCTGGGTGAAGAAGGGTGACATACCCTGAAACTGGTCCCAGGATGCTTGTTTCCAGTCCAGGGAGGACCTGGCCTGGCAGTTCGGTTTGGACTGTTCCCATGGGGCACAGGGTCAAGACTGATTTGCATATGGCTGGGTCCAAACTGGGGTGGCGTAGTGGGCAAAAGAACGATGGATTTAACCCAGATCTTTTGACTGGGGGAGAATGTTTGCATTGTCAGCATTCCATCCATCATTTGTTTGCTGTAACACGTTTCGCCCTAAGTGGGATGGGTATGCCCAGACGTGGGTCCCTTGCTCACTGTGCCACTGGATTCAAGCTAGCCTGGCTGAAGAAGGGTGACATACCCTGAAACCGGTCCCAGGATGCTTGTTTCCGGTCCAGGGAGGACCTGGCCTGGCAGTTCGGTCTTGACTGTTCCCATGGGGCACAGGTTCAAGACTGATTTGCATATGGCTGGGTCCAAACTGGGGTGGCGTAGTGGGCAAAAGAACGATGGATTTAACCCAGATCTTTTGACTGGGGAGAATGTTTGCATTGTCAGCATTCCGTCCATCATTTGTTTGCTGTAACACTTTTCGCCCTAAGTGGGATGGGTATGCCCAGACGTGGGTCCCTTGCTCACTGTGCCACTGGATTCAAGCTAGCCTGGCAGAAGAAGGGTGACATACCTTGAAACCGGTCCCAGGATGCTTGTTTCCGGTCCAGGGAGGACCTGGCCTGGCAGTTCGGTCTGGACTGTTCCCATGGGGCACAGGGTCAAGACTGATTTGCATATGGCTGGGTCCAAACTGGGGTGGCGTAGGGGGCAAAAGAACGATGGACTTAACCCAGATCTTTTGACTGGGGGAGAATGTTTGCATTGTCAGCATTCCGTCCATCATTTGTTTGCTGTAACACTTTTCGCCCTAAGTGGGATGGGTATGCCCAGACGTGGGTCCCTTGCTCACTGTGCCACTGGATTCAAGCTAGCCTGGCTGAAGAAGGGTGACATACCCTGAAACCGGTCCCAGGATGCTTGTTTCCGGTCCAGGGAGGACCTGGCCTGGCAGTTCGGTCTGGACTGTTCCCATGGGGCACAGGGTCAAGACTGATTTGCATATGGCTGGGTCCAAACTGGGGTGGCGTAGTGGGCAAAAGAACGATGGATTTAACCCGGATCTTTTGACTGGGGGAGAATGTTTGCATTGTCAGCATTCCATCCATCATTTGTTTGCTGTAACACTTTTCGCCCTAAGTGGGATGGGTATGCCCAGACGTGGGTCCCTTGCTCACTGTGCCACTGGATTCAAGCTTGCCTGGCTGAAGAAGGGTGACATACCCTGAAACCGGTCCCAGGATGCTTGTTTCCGGTTCAGGGAGGACCTGGCCTGGCAGTTCGGTCTGGACTGTTCCCATGGGGCACAGGGTCAAGACTGATTTGCATATGGCTGGGTCCAAACTGGGGTGGCGTGGTGGGCAAAAGAACGATGGATTTAACCCAGATCTTTTGACTGGGGAGAATGTCTGCATTGTCAGCATTCCGTCCATCATTTGTTTGCTGTAACACTTTTCGCCCTAAGTGGGATGGGTATGCCCAGACGTGGGTCCCTTGCTCACTGTGCCACTGGATTCAAGCTAGCCTGGCTGAGGAAGGGTGACATACCCTGAAACCGGTCCCAGGATGCTTGTTTCCGGTCCAGGGAGGACCTGGCCTGGCCTGGCAGTTCGGTCTGGACTGTTCCCATGGGGCACAGGGTCAAGATTGATTTGCATATGGCTGGGTCCAAACTGGGGTGGTGTAGTGGGCAAAAGAACGATGGATTTAACCCAGTCCATCATTTGTTTGCTGTAACACATTTTCCCACAGAGCATGAGATCCTTTCCTTGAAGACAGATTATTACTAGAAACTAGGGTAATTTGCGGAGTACTATTAACATCGCTCTGACTCCCAATTAATAAAACAGAAACCTCATATACTTTTGGCAAAATAACAAGTATCTCTGTCTTTACGTGCTAAAATGCATATAGTCATTTCACAAAAATGAAAGTTTAGCAAGCAGTGAGAGAGGTGATGATTTTGGGATCCTCCCTAACCTAGGGAGAGAACCAAGCAGATGCCTTGAAAACAAAGAGCACATCTTGCTGAACGATTCGGTGGTGGTCCCATCCTCTTAGGACCACCCCAAGCACAGTTATGGGCAAAAATACAATCCCAACCAAAGGCCCTGCAAAGCATAATGGGACGAGATTAGCAGTGGGCAGTGAATATTATAGTATCCAATATCAAAATAATTCTACAAAGAGCTGCAGTTCAACTAGTCGTTACTAGGTGTCCCTCACGAGTCAAATGCTAAAGCATTGAAATTATTACATCAGGCTGCAGTTCCACTAGTGTTACTAGGTGTCCCTCACGAGTCAAATGCAAAAGCATTGAAACCCTTTCATGAAGCTGCAGTTCAACTAGTCGTTACTAGGTGTCCCTCACGAGTCAAATGCTAAAGCATTGAAATTATTACATCAAGCTGCAGTTCCACTAGTCGTTACTAGGTGTCCCTCACGAGTCAAATGCAAAAGCATTGAAACCCTTTCATGAAGCTGCAGTTCCACTAGTCGTTACTAGGTGTCCCTCAGGAGTCAAATGCAAAAGCATTTGACTTGAGGGACACCTAGCAACGACTAGTTGAACTGCAGCTTGATGTAATAATATCAATGCTTTTGCATTTGACTCGTGAGGGACACCTAGTAACGACTAGTTGAACTGCAGCTCTTTGTAGAAAAATATTTTTGATATTGGATACTATAATATTCACTGCCCACTGCTAATCTCGTCCCATAATGCTTTGCAGGGCCTTTAATTGGGATTGTATTTTTGCCCATAACTGTGCTTGGGGTGGTCCTAAGAGGATGGGACCACCACTGAATCGTTCAGCATGATATGCTCTTTGTGTTCAAGGCATCTGCTTGGTCCTCCCTAGGTTAGGGGACCCCAAAATCATCACTCTCTCATTGCCTGATATTTTTCATTTTCAAAGTTCACTTTTGTGAATTGGTTATATGCTTTTTTAGCATGTAAAGTTGCTTTATTAAAGCATTTGTAGATGCAGTTTATGGTGCGGTGAATAAATGTGGCTTCAACCCATACAGTTCTCCTAAGTATGGTTGTGGCTTCAGGAGACCGTATGTGCCAATTGTCATCCAAGCATGTGATCTTTTAGTCAGCATGGGTTTGTCAGTGAGCGAAGAAAGCTTCTTGGCAGCTGAATTGATTGCTCTGTTAGAAGCAGCCTGAGTGAGGGTTAAGGCCCAAAGTGGCTCAGCTTGCAAGGTTGTTAGAGTCAAATTCATATATTTATGTGCCCGGGCATTATCTGGATCAGATACAGCACTCCACAAGACTTTGCTTATTTTGCCTCCTGGCTCATTTATTAATTTGTAGCAGGTTTTTAAATAGGCTCCAAAACTGGATAGGGTCTGCCTCTAGCCCATGTTCGAGCCTTATTTGGGCTGGAGAGGTATGTCGTGAAAGGCTGAACACCCACCGATAAGTGCCAATAGTAACGTTATCAATTACTTTGTCTGCTCTCTCCCTGAGAGCTTCTGGTCTATATGCTACTGAGGGAGCACATTTTGCAGGCATAACATGTGGTAATGGTTGGAGAAACAAACCTTTAAGTGTGTTCCTTAAAGAACAAAAGGCAGACATTAGTGTATTACTTTTTCTTAGTATCGAGTGACTGTGCATTTTGAAGAATCCTGTTGAATCAAAGATTACCCCCAGATACTTATAGTCTGTCACCGATTCCAAGATTGGGTCTTTCAGGTGGAAAGTTGGTGGTGGGCTTCTCCTTGTGCTGATTAGCATTGATTTAGTTTTCTTAAGATTGACTTGGAGCCCATGCTCTGCTGGGTAAGTTGCTGTGGTGTTTATTAACCTTCACAGGCCAACCTTCGTGTAACAGATTAGTACTACGTCGTCGACATACAACATGTGAGAGGCGTTAAAATTGGACAGTGTTACAGCGTGCGAGTTTGCTTCAGTAAGTTTGTTGACAGGTCTGCTAAATACAAATTGAATAGGAATGGGGCAAGGACATATCCTTACTTCAGGCTGGTACTCGTGTATATTTTCCTTGAAATGGCTGGACCAGAGCCCAATCTTACTTGTGTCCATGTGTTAGTATATAATAGTTGGATATCTTGGAGGAGCATTGGAGAAATTCCCCAGTTGCACCAGAGAGTGTTGTGCTGCACCTCATCAAAGGCAGAGCGAAAGTCCACAAAACAGAGGCGCAGGTTCTGGGAGGGAGATCTTGCTTAATAAATTAATAAAGTAAGCATTAAGATGTTTTTAATTGCACCTGTCTTTCTGATAAACCCTGTTTAATTCACTGGAACTAGTGAATTTTCCGCTGCCCATTTGGTTAGCTCTACCAACAAAATGTAGGCAAAGTATTTTGCCTCTCCGTTTAACAGAGCAATCAGCCTGCAGTTTGCGCCAATGTCTTCTTTCCAGCTTTGTAAATCGCGGCTATGATCAACCCCCGCCAACTGTCAGGTATGACCTGGTCGAGAAGAACGTAGTTATAATGGTGACACAGTTGCTCTCTTTAAAGATGGCATGTGGGAGGCCGTTGGGGCTGGGGGCTCTGTCGTGTCGCACTGAAGAGATCACTTTTTTTACATCATCCACAGTGATGACTTCATATGGTCATTTGACAATCTTATATGATGTCTTTCTTTCAGGGGTCGCAGATACAGTCTTACTTCCACTGAACATTTCCTGCAGACCATGCTTCTTCCGATATGTTTGTCGATGCAGGAGGAGGCCTAGGACCAATAGCATGGTTCACCAGTCTTCAAAATTCTCTGCCATCTTTTCTTCTAGTCGCTGCTCGCAATTTGAGCCAGTATTGATTTGTTTCTGTCTTTGCTGACTCCCATGTTGCTTTTTTGTATAATAGTCCCAACTCGGTTGACGCGGACTTCCATAATGTAGAGCTTGGGCTGGTTCAATGCAGCCTGGGTGTGATCTAATTTCTTTTTTTGTGATAGCATGCTGAGCTGAAGGCCACTAATACATTTGCCAGGTAGAGGGTTTGATTTTCTTGGGAGACTCCCTTTATCAGCCAAATGAAGGATCGAAAGTTGGGCCCATTGCTCCAGTAGGTCAGAGGGTGAGTTGAATATTTGTTCCATTGTTCCCTTGCTTTAAGTTCGACACAAGCAATAGATGTCGTTGACCAATTCAGCCTCCTGTAGTTGACAGTGAAGGCTATTCCTGTGACCTGGTGTGCTTGGTCGTGGAGCCTGCAGCATAGATTTTGTAAGTAATATTTCCACTAGAGAAAGGTATAAAATGGAGATGGTAACATATAATTGAACCCAATTAGTTTCAAAAGAGATGGAAAACTATGTGGAATATATTGGTATTCACCATACTAAAATATCTCACTATCAATAGAGATCTAATAGGTTGGTTAAGTATTTCAAATTGTGGTTAAGGACCAGTTACCATTGGCATTGGTGGACATTTGGGATTGAAAAGCGGTGTTAAGAACATGTTGCTGGCAATGCATACTGCGCTGCATTATAGCACAGGGTATCTCCTTCTGTAATGTTGAGGTACCTGTAAGCTGGCACATTAATGAGCAGAGTCTCAATGAGAAGGAAGGATGTGATGTCAAATAAGCTTGGCAGGGTGGTGGATTTGTGGCCTGTGCTTCATGTCAAATATCAGAAAATGGGAAGAAACACCTTGAGGTTGCTGACTATGTAGGAGTGAGAAGGGGAGGCAAAGTAGGCAAAGGTGAGAAAAGTTTTTTCCAGTCCCATGCAAGTGAAAGAAGTGATGGATGGTACGGTGGCAGATGATGATATTAGGCAATAGTAAGGAGTGGAACATGAGTAAGCTATTGATTGCTCTTCCCGACAAAGCAGTCATAATCTGTGAGAAGTTATGCAAGCATGCCGATATATTAGAAGAGGGTTTAATTCATCCTACAACATGTGAACAGTAGGTCTGGGCAAAATCTTGCTTATGCCAGAGTAATTGGCGTAACTTTGGTCATTTTCCATAATAAAATTTTGCTAAATTACTGAAATTATGCAATTTTTCTGGCAATTTTTTAACATGAGCTGCAGTTCAGGTAGATTTTGTGCCCGAGCGAACAATTTTAAAGCAAGATGTACTGTTTAGGTAATTTTTTTAACGCAAACAGCATTTCAGGTAGGTTTTATTACCCAATATGACCGTTCGGGCAATTTTTGAGTGTAAAACTACAAATCTGAATGAGAACGGCAGTGTTTTGAATGTGAGCAACCAGAAATCAACAACCAAAAAATGTTTTCGGGCTGAATTTTTTCCCAGACATACCATTCAGGTAATTTTTTCAGCACGATTTGCATCTTGCGTGATTGCGCATAGTTTTTCTGTAATTTAATTTAATTACGCTAACCAAAAGTATGCAACTTGCACCCACCCCTAGTAAAAAGGTGGGTTTCCTAGTGATAGTATCTGGATGAATGTGTTACCTATTAAAGATACAGCATGTCATCCTAATTATGTATATATGTACATATCATGTACGGGTTGTGGTTGGTTGTAGGAGGAGGATGTATTAGGTTATGTATTACGCAGGTGTTATTGGTGGTGCTGTTAAGAACATAGATTATTTCAAGCTGGGAGGTTTGAGCTGCGCAGTTTATATTTCTTAGGTGAAGAAGACAGTTCTCTTTATCTTGTCTTTACCTCCTTTGCCTGTGAGTGAATCAGTTTAGCAAACCAAGTTGAAAGACAACAGCGCTCTTTTACTTGCATGCAGTCTGTATGTGCTCCTTGACTTCATGTTGTTTCCAGGCATCAAATGGCACCTCTTCTGTGCATATTTTACGCTTGATCCCCACTTGGGTTGAAAACTGCCTTAATGGCATATTTGATATCACCGTTTTCTTAACCACCCCATAATGATATAACAAATGCAATTTGAATTTGATAGGGCTGAACAACTGCTGCACTACATGTTTGCTGTGTGGCTGCTCCCTTCTTTAAGGTGTTTCAAAACTAGAAGTACTAGTCTGGCATCCTGGACCTAGCCACCAAACTCAATATAAAGAGAGTCTCTTTGAAGGTCAGATTCCACGTACCATTCAGATAACCCATGCCCTCCTGGCCTATACCATAAAATATCATGAACATAAAAGCCCTGTCAACTTACCCTGAACCTATAGTAAGTGACAGACACCTCAGTCTCAGATTGGGCACCATTAAAACTCACTGACTCCAGTTTACTAATGAAATTTTTTACCAGACAGACACACTGCAATCTCCTTCTAGTCTCAAAAACATATACATTTTTAATGAGAAGAAACATATTGTCACAAGACATAAAACCAAAGATGTGAGCAACACATTACCTTTTTGAAAGTGAATTGTTCTTTATCCAATATTCAAATATCAACCTCCTCTTGTTCACTACTGTTTGATGAAAATCAGTTGTTACCATGCATGCATTTACAACACATGTGCTTACCATGCCTGTAATACAATGTGTTAACCTTTACAGGGCCTTATATTACATTGTGTATCTTTACCAGGCATTTTTCGCTGTTACATTGTTTTCTATTTGGAGCGGATATATAAAATAGGGGAGCAAATAGGGGGTTTAGAGGTTGCCCTTCAAACTGAAAAAAAAGTAAATATATATATATATATATATATATATATATATATATATATATAAAAAAAAAATTTGCACCAAAACAAAGTAATCACGCTCTCTCAGGAGATTGGTTTAAACTGCGGTTTTATTCCAGTAACACATTTCGGGGAACACAGTCCCCTTGCTCACACACTGGGTAATCTGCACAATTTTTTAGATCTGACAGTGTATGTGGCCAATAACCGATTGGAAACCAAGTTATATAGAAAACCCACTGAAGGCAATACCCTCCTGCACGCATCTAGTTTCCACCCAACAAGTCTAGTGAGAAGTATCCCCTACGGGGAGGGATTAAGAGTAAAGAGGAATTGCAGTGAAGGAGTTGAAGCAGAAAAGGAAATCAAAACGCTTAAGACCAGATTCCGCAAAAGAGGCTACCCAGATGATTGGGTGAATACTGCACTAGCAAAAGTAGACTTACAAAACAGAGAGCAAGTGCTGTTTAGTAAAAGAAAAAGGAAATCTGAGAAAAGAGCAACAATCCCATTTCAGATTGATAACTGCATATAGTCTACAACAGGGCAGTATAAGAGGGATCATAAATAAATACTGGTTTCTGATAAGGAATGATCCAATTCTGGAAAAATTAGCTCCCGAAATCCAGCAATAACCTTCAGAAGAGCTCCTAGTATGAAACAGAGTCTAGTGAGCAATACTCTTAAAGAAGTGAAAACCACCAGTGGGCCCTCCTGGCTAAAAAGAAAGCAAGGATTCTTGAAGTGCTCCAAATGTAAAGCGTGCCAATTTGGCAAAAACACGGAGACTTACACTACAGATTTAAATCCTAGATCTAAGAAAATCAAAGGAAAATACACATGCAAAACGGATCATACTATTTATGTTTTACAGTGTCCCTGCAAACTTAAATATGTAGGCAGCACAACATTAGAAGTACATAAGCGTGTGTTGCAGCATATCCGTGCTATAAAAAACGGGGATAAAACTTACCCCGTAGCACGTCATTTCGGTGAAATGCACGGTCATGATGCCAAAGGCCTTACATACTATGTAATTGATTCAGTACCCATAGGAGAGAGGGGTGGCAATAGAGAGAAGGCCTTAAGAAAATTGGAGTACAAATACATAATTGAATTTAATTCCAAAAGTCTGAATGGTCTCAATATAGGGGAAGACCTACATACCCATTTGTGATGTATCATGTTGGTAGTTTTGTGGAATTCCTCTTCCCTTCAGCATTCAGTGAGACAATAAATGAAACTGTAAGTTTTAACATCTAATAGGTTTTAATTCACTTTTTCACTTGCACGTAACAAAAATGAACACTTTTTTCAAACAAAGTTTTTTACAGTAGTTACCCTGAAATATCATGTTTTACTGTTTATTCGGAATGAATTCGCCCACTTGGGCGGGACACAAGCATATTATGCACTGAGTTAGTGGCTTTGAGGGTGTAAAATAGCCCCTGCCATCAATGATGGAGAATGTACAGTTATGTATGCACCCGTAAAATGAACTTTAAGATCATGAATGCATAAAAGCGACAAATTATGTAATGCTTTATTAAGATGTTCATATTGAGTGATAAATATCATATGCACATTTTTAAAGTGGATTGAGCCATAAATATACCAAAAACTACAGATCTGTTTTTTATGTCCATGGATCAGTAGTTTAAAGTGTTGCAATGGGTGTAACTGGCCGATATTTATATCAGGAACTACGGGTCTGTTGTTTATGTTTATACACTTGTAGTCAGATATTTTGAAAATGGTGTTGAATAAAACGTGACGTAAATGCTCCCTCGTCATTGGTGAGCAAGGCTGGGATCAGCCGAAACGCGTCCGATGGCGGTCTGACAAAGTAAATGAAGTTTGAATCGCACAAAGCGTCGTCCTCCTTTTCTAAAGGATTGCACTAATTAAAAGGATTTTGCTGCAAGGATCCTCTGACGACGCGCCCTTCATTTAGGTGACAGCGTGCAAGTGCAGAAACGACGAAAAAAAAAATATATATATTTATATATATATATATTATCTACTGGCGGTCGCCAGTAGATAGTTATAGTTAGGATAGGAAATCCGCGACATTCTATTTGAAATAACTCTCTTGCCGGTTGACGTATCTTCGCGAAATTTTCAAACTTTGTGGGGCGCTCCGGTCCGCTCCTACCCTGAAAGTCTCGGGGTGATTCGTTAAGCGGTGGCCGAGAAAAAGGGGGTCCCAAAACGCGTTTTCCCCATTCATTTTTCCATAGGAAACTTTAGACACGGCTACAGCCCGAACTGCTGAACGGAATTACACCAAATTTGGCAAAGAGGTAGTTCTTGGTTCAGAAAGAACCCTTTTTGTTAAATGATGTAAATCCGTTCAGTAGTTGCTGAGAAAATCAAAAGTAAAAGTACATATATATCTATGGGCACGGAGGATCCGCGCACCCTCCCGATCACGAGCTGTCTGCTAATTGGCTGTCAACACTCCAAACCAGGAAGTGTTGGCAGCCATCTTGTTCCTCGGTAGAACCGAGGAACAAGAAAGCAGTAAAAAAAGTGCGCAAAACGCACAAAAGGGCAGGGTAGAAACACCCTGACCCCTAGGTCTGCTCAGGGGTCCCACAAGGACCCCCTGGGCAAAAAAGCATTTTTAAAAAAAATCGGCAGGATGCGCTCAGGGTGCGCGGATCCTGCCGATAAAAAAATCGAAGCGCGGTCTCCCGCGCTCGATGTTAATTGCCCCCGGGTGGGCCAAGTCCCGGGGGCATGCTGAGGGGTTTATTTTATGTATGGGGGCCTCTAAGGGCCCCCAAGCCCCGGGGACCGCCACCCCCGGGGCTTTATTTGAAAAGTAGCGGGAGGGCTCTGAGCCCTCCCGCAGCCCCGGGGACCACCACCTCCCCGGGGCTTCTTTATTTTTAAATTAACATGTGTGGGGGGCTCCAGCCCCCACACGCCTCGGGACCACCACCTCCCGGGGCACTAACAGAATTGAAAATGGGGGTCCGTTAAGGACCCCGAGCCCCGGGGACCACCACCTCCCCGGGGCTGTGCATTTGGATGGGAGGGGGCCGCGCGGCCCCCTCCTGGAGCCTGTGGTGGACCTGGGGACTGCCACCCCCAGGGCCGGCTCCTGCAGTGTCCCGGGTGCCTACCCCGGGACACTGCTGTTTGCAATGACAGGACGGGAGCCTCGCGGCTCCCGTCCTGTCATTGCAAACTGCTTTGGATATTGGAAGAGAGAGCAGGGAAACCTGCTCTCGCCTCAATATCCAAAGACAATTGCTTTCCACACGGGGAGCAGCATGTTAGCTGCTCCCCATGTGGAAAAGCAATGCCGGCTCCCGTAGGACACGGGGAGCTGGCGGGACTGTCGGGGGTTTGGGGACCCCCCCCACAGTCCCCAACCAGAGGCCAGGCCCCGGGGGATGGGGTCCCCGGGGCAAGTAGTGGCCCGGGAGGGGGGCCACGCGGCCCCCTCCCCAGAAATAATTTTTTTTTTAAATAAAAAAAAAAGGCCTGCCCCGGGGATGGGGTCCCCGGGGCAAAAGGAGGCCTGAGGAGGGGGCCATGCAGCCCCCTCCTTAAAAATTAATGTAAAAGTGTGGCCATGCCCGGGGGATGGGGTCCCCGGGGTAGGATTCGGCCAGGGGAGGGGGCCACGCGGCCCCTTCCCGTTTAATTTAATAAAGGGGATAAGGCCCTGGGGGATGGGGTCCCCAGGGCCCAAAAATAGGAAAAGGAAGGGGGCCACACAGCCCCCTTCAGGGAAAAAACAACAAAAAAACGATCGGGCCGCAGGCCTTGCCCCTTCCTTCACCACTCTGCAAACGCGCCCCTGGCGCGTTTGCAGATGGGGAAGTAATTCCCCTTCAATACTAGGGGTCCCTGGGGCCAACTAGCCCACCAGGAACCTCCAGTATGCGCCAGAGGCTGCGTTGCAGAGAGGTGTACAGAGGCCACGCCCCTTTTACACCTCTCTGCAACGCAGCTCTGTGGCGCTTTTTGGATATACCTGTTGGGCTAGTTGGCCCCCAGGGACCCTCAGGATTCAAGGGAGTTAATCCCCCGACTTAAAACGCGCCACGGGGCGCGTTTGCACAGTGGTGAAGGGAGGGGCGGGGCTTCAGGTGACATGTGTGCAAACAGGCCCCGTGGCGTGTTTTAAGATGGGGGATTAAGTCCCCTTGAATCCTGCGGGTCCCTGGAGTCCAACTAGCCCACCATGTACTTCCAAAAGCGAAACAGAGCTGCCTTGCAGAGAGGTGTAAAGGGGTGTGGCCTCTGTACACGTCTCTGCAACGCAGCCCCTGGCGCATACTGGAGGTTCCTGGTGGGCTAGTTGGCCCCGAGGACCCTCATGATTAAAGGGACTTAATCCCCAACTAAAACGCGCCACGAGGCGCATTTGCACAGATGTCACCTCAGGCCCCGCCCTCCCTTCACCATTGTGCAAATATTCCTCTAAAATCAGCCGAAATACGAATTCCGATTTACTCACCTGTTATCAGGAGAGACCTCAGTGCTGCATCTTTCAGCCCAGTACTGATCCTGAAAAGTAATTTTAACCGTACTTACCAGTAACTTGAATTTCCTTCCATAGGATATCATTGCCTGCTTTTTGCTGAAAAAGTTTCTGTGTCGATTTTTGAAACATACAAATATTCCTCTAAAATCAGCCGAAATACGAATTCCGATTTACTCACCTGTTATCAGGAGAGAACCCAGTGCTGCATCTTTTAGCCCAGCACTGACCCTGAAAAGTAATTTTAACCGTACTTACCAGTAACTTGTATTTCCTTCCATAGGAATCCATTGTCTGGTTTTCAGCAGAAAAGTTTCAAAGTGTCAATTTTCACAAACTACAAATATTCCTTAAAAATCGCCTGTATGACTTAAACGCATTCTTTCAACTGTTTACAGGAGATGCACCAGTGCTGGATCCAGGATCCACCACTGAGTGAGAAAAAGTCACGATAACACTACTTACCTGCTAAGTGAATTTCCTCCCATAGGATAACATTGGTGATGTGTCAACTTTTAAAATACAATAATATTCCTTAAAAATCACTACTGTAACCAAAACGCTTTTACTCAACTGTTTACAGGAGATGTCCCAGGACTGAATCTAGGATTCAGTCCTGTGGTTAGAAAAGTAATCCATAAAGTAACTAATTGCATTTAGCTAGAAATTCACATTGAGCTCAATGTTGCATTGTGTTTGAAATTGTGTTGCCCATTGCAACAACTGTAACTACTGTACTTAAAAGTCTATTGCCTATTTGCAAAGTATTTAAAGTAAATTAATTCATTCTGAGAAAGTATATTTTGTAATGTAATGTATAATGTAATTACAATGTAATTTAAAAATAAAATATCTAAAAATAAATAGTTTAAAAAATGTAGTAAATCAGTATGAAAAAATAAAAATAACAATTAATACATTTAAAAATTGGCATTTACAAAACCTTTGAAATTCACTGAAAAAAACATAGGTTTCAGACATGTTATAGTTAGGAATTAGCATTTAAAAAACCTTTGAAATTCACTGAAAAAACCATAGGTTTCAGACATGTTATAGTTAGAAATTAGCATTTAAAAAACCTTTGAAATTCACTGAAAAAACCATAGGTTTCAGGCACGTTATAGTTAGAAATTAGCATTTAAAAAACCTTTCAAATTCACTGAAAAAACCATAGGTTTTAGGGAAAGTTATAGTTAGTTGGACATTGCACTCGTACAAAACCCGTGAAATTCCCCCGTGATGTCATCAGTGATGTCATGAGTGATGTCACTGACCATGTCATGAGTGATGTAATATGTGACGTCATCAGCAGTGCATTGCGGGGGCGCGAGTTATAGTTAGCTGAACTAACTATAACGGGGGAATTTCACGGGTTTTGTACGAGTGCAATGTCCAACTAACTATAACTGTCCCTAAAACCTATGGTTTTTTCAGTGAATATATATATATATATATAGTGGTCACCACTGGGTAGTTATATCTAGGATTGTGTTTCCGCATAGGATTGTATTTTTGTGCTAATAACTTTGGCATTATTTGAAGAATCGCCACAAAACATTCCAAAGAAGTGCTATTTTTCTACAAAGTTTGCACATGGAAAGCTTTGGGGTGATCCATCAAGTGGCGGCCGAAAAAAAGGGGGGTCAAAAAATGTGTTTTGCCCATTCACTTTTCCATTGGAACTTTAGACACTGCTAGAGCCCAAGCTGCTGAACAGATTTACACCAAATTTGGCATAAAGCTAGATCTTGGTCCAGAATGAAGGCTTTTTGTGTTTTGGTGTAAATTTGTTAAGTAGTTTTGGAGAAATTAAGATTAAAACATTTTTAATGTATCACACCGCAGAGGATCTGCAGAGAAGAAAGAGCTCAAACTGAGATCTGATTGGCTGCCACCACCTCTACCAGGAAGTGGTGGCAGCCATCTTAGGACTCGGAACTCAGTCCAGAGTCTTAGAAAAAATGTGAAAAAGGCATAAGGGGGTAGAGATACCCTGACCCCCTTAGGCCTGGTGGTGATCCTGTCCAGGGCAAAAAAACGTTTTATTTTAACTGGGGCCGCAGGTCCCTGGGGCTCTCCCCATAGCCCCCAATGTGTGTATGGTGGGTGCTCCACCTTGAAATAATGCAGGCCCCAGGGGATAGGGTGCCCGTGCTCGGAGAGGGGGGATGCTTAGCCCCCTCCACTTTAAAAGGCATATGGCCCTGGGAGATGGCATCCTCAAGGACTGATGAGGCTCAGGTAGGTGGACCATGTGGGCCCCCTCCCCTTTAGAAAAAAGATGACCCTGTGGATTAGGTCCCCAGGGCCTAATAAGGCTCAGGATGGGGGCCACATGGCACCCCTCCCCTTTAAAATACATAGGGTCCTGGGGGATGGGCTCCCCAGGGCCTAAGGAAGCTCAGGGAGCGGGGCCAAGCAGCCCCCTCCCCTTTAAAAAAAAGCCCTAGGGATGGGGTCCCCAGGGTCTAATAATGCTCGAGGAGTGGGACCAAGTGGCCCCCCTCCCCTTTAATGTACAGAGGGCCCTGGGGGAAGGGATCCCCAGGACCTAATAAGGCTCAGGGAGGGGTGCCACACACCCCGCTCCTCTTTAAAAAAAAAAAAAGAAGAACCTGGGGATGGGGTCCTCAAGGCATATTAAGGTCGGGAAGGGGGGCCACATGGCCCCCTCCCCTTTAAAATACAAAGGGCCCCAGGGGATGTGGTCCCTGAGGGCTAATAAGGCTCTGCAAGAAGGAACTGTGAGGCCCCTTCCCCTTTTGTATTATATTAGGCCCAAGGGGGTGGGGTCCCTATGGCCCAAGAAGGCTCTGGGAGGAAGCCCACACTCCCCTGTTTAATTGTATTTGGCCCTGGGGGATGGTGTCCAGGGGCCCACATGTAATCCTACACCATGTGCCAATTCTCAACACCCCGCTGCAAACAGCTGAAGGTCATGCACGGCATGAGGTTGGCTGCCTGTGGGAGGTTAGCTGGCCAAAGGGCCTGGTCACAGGCTAGGCCCTGTGGCCAACCCCCGACATGCATGACTAATGGCCCTGCGCTGCATGTGGTTGCTGTCTTTGGGGGGTTGGCCCCAGGGCCTGGCCATGGCCATTCCCCTCAACACACAGCTGAAGGCCGTGCGCAGATTGGGGCTGGCTGCATGAGGGGGCTTTTCAGGCCTTGTGGTTTACCACACATGGCCAAAGGTCATGAACAGCATGGGGTTGGCTGCAGGGCCTGCGTGGTGTGAGGTCAGATTTACATATGATAATAAATTATTACTATACGTAAAAAAAACTATAACTGGTGAGTTTCTGTGTTTTTTACAGTTTAAAACATTACGTTGTTACTGAACATTTCACCTAACTATAACGTTACTTTAACCTTTGTTTTTTTCAGTGAATATATGTACACATGCATTGAAAAAAGCAAAGATTAAAGGACGTTATAGTTAGGTGAAAATGTCAGTTAAAACATATCATTTTAAACAAACAAAACCACTGGAATTCACCAGTTATAGTTATCTCAAGTAACTATAACTCATGCCCTAAAGTAACCGTAACTTGCGCCTCTACCATGTACAGTGTTGTCATCTATGATGTAATTTCAGAGGTTGCAGTGATGTTATCAATGATATCATAGAATATGTCATAAGTGATGTAATAAGCAAGGTATTTAGCAGGACATGATTTGGTAGCGAGTTATAGTTACCTTAGGGCATGCTGGCACCCAAACCACATGGCCTTCAGCAGTGTGCAACGTGGGGTGGGGCACAGACCCTCGCCTGCAACCAGGCCCTGCTCCCAATCTCCATGAGGCTGACTGTGTGATGCTCCAATATGAAGGGAGTCATTTTAAGTATGGCAGACTTACTGACTTAGCCAAAGGATCACAACACCAAAATATTAAAATTGGGCCAATTGACTTTATCCGTGGGTCAACATATCAGCACATATAAAGAAGGCCTATCATCTTTTATTAAAAAAATTACCAATAACTATAATCAAGCGTATATCTCATTAATTCACACAATGCAATGTTTAATTAAAGTGATTGTCTTAAACAAAGTTTAATAAAGTTTTATTTAAAAAATCAATATGTCTTTGAGCCTTTCTTTTAACATTGATCAGCCCACAAAATACAAAATCGAGTCATAAAAACAACCACAAGAGGGCCCTGCATTCCAACTGAAGAGCATAGAGCTTCAGCTGGCAGTGCAAGCTGTCCTGGGACCATGGATTTAAAGACCAAATAGACTTACTGTATTCGGGGGCCAAATCTTAGAATTATCTAAGTGGGTGTAACCTTGTTGAAGTACACGTTTGATGCATTTTGACAGGAGAGAGTCACCAGCCACACCCTCTAACTCCCCCACCCGATAGTTGTCATCCACTCGATGGTCTCAATGTGGACTAGATGGACACAACAAGAGTAGGGAACTGAGCTGAGACACAACCAACATTTTGCTAATCTGCCCTGCAATGTTTGTATAGTGGGTGGGTTGGATGGAAGGATTCAAATGGGATATTATTGCTTACATCACTCTTAACCATGGTGGTTGAAATAATGTCAACACTTATGAACATTGGATGTCTTACTGTTTTTGTGTTCATATAAAAATAATGAATAAAAACCCAATAAAGAAAAGTTTGAGAAAACAAAATGTTGTTTTGGGGCTGCTGTACTTTCTGCAGCCCTCCCACAAATTAAGAAAAATGTTTGCTGGTTCCCCTGGCCCTTCTAGGGGCACCACCAGCATAAATAAATGTAAATGAAAAGCCCTCATAGGGCATTATGGTCCGTTCCATGCTGGAGAAGTGAATAATAAATGAGCAGCTCCTGACGCTCTTTATTTATTTTTTTTAATTATTTTTGGATGTCCCGGTGCCCACCTGTGACACTCACATTTTTCATTTTTATTTAAGGCAGCTGGGGGGAGCCCCGGGGCTCCTGTGGCCCTGCTGGCTATCAGCAAGCGGCCTCATGGGCATGTTGTTTTTTTACTATTGTTTTTATTAAACAACTAGGTTGCCCCAGTGTGCATCTGGGGCACCCCACAGCATTTTTCTTGTTGGGGGCCACGGTGGCCCTGGGCCTCCCCTCGCACCCTAAAAACCCCTTATTTACACCTTCAACCCTTACCCAACCATGTATTCTAAAAACCCTTACACACCTGTACCCTTAAAACTGTATGCACCCCTTAATTCCTTTATTAAAATATATTTAAGACACCTTTGTGGTAAAGTCCTAGATAATACTGTGCCAGAAAACAGCATGTTTAGTACTTAGCTGAGTCGTAACTGCTGTGTGGTAAATGTAACATGTGGTCATGCCTATGTTGTAAAGACTGCATATCCCATTTAACCCTATGGAGACCCCGAAAGAGTTTCAAACTCCAGTGGAGACACTAGCACTAAGGCTGTGCTTTATAGCTTTACTGGCTACAACAACACTAACTTGCCTTCCTATATCCTTCATTCCCCTGCCCCCAGCTCTCCCACTTCTCACACTCTCTTCAGGGAATGGATTCACAGAGTGTACTACCAGTTTGAGTCACAGTAATCACAATCAAACCATGGAACAACACAATGCCCATTCAAAGACAGACCTGATTACCTTCAGTGATTGGACCCGCAGTCCATTTGGTAACCATAGCCCTTATGGCAGCTCCACTGCACAGCCTACCTCTGCCAATGTACCTCCTGTCAAGTCAGACAATACTACAATAGCAGAACACAGATTGATACACTTCAAGAGGATTCAACTACTGCTAGGACTTTACCTTAAGAAAGATACTTTCATATACATTAAGAAAGATACTTTCAAATATCTGCAATATACATGCAGTATTATTACTGCCACTCATTGCCACACTTTTAATTTCATTTGCATTCACCAAAAGAAACTTCACACTATCAAGATGAAGCTATACCACTTGAATGAGATGATACAAAACCTCCAGAGAACATTCTCCTTCTCTCTCTCTCTCTCTCTCTCTCTCTCTCTCTCTCTCTCTCTCTCTCTCAAACTAGTACTCTCCTACTAACTCCAAACCCCTCCAGATCTGTCAGCCCACCTGCTCCTGAGTATTCCACATCACACACACATCACCTCCAACATAATTCACAGTCTAAATTGTACTTGGAGTTCCATATTCTACCTTGTATCCCATTCCCGAATCCCTAGAACTAGATGCCTCTAACAGAATCATAGGTTGGTTTAACCATTCAAACTCAGTAGACCAATTTCCTGCCAAATGATTGAACCAGCATCTTCACAATAAAATGACTCGTCTAAATTGTAGGTCTGTGAGTTCAGCAGCTCCATCCGTATCTGTTCCCATCCAAGACAAAAACCTTGATATTAATTCACTGGTTGGAGCCTTGTTCAGCCTCACCTCCATGCTACTATTTGTTAGAGAATGTTCTATATTTATGTTATTGTTACAAACATATATTAACACAAAATAATTGATATCACCATTTCAATGAAAATATTTACAGTAACAATGACACATTCCAAACTGTCCATCCTTTTTTGTTTTGTCCATCAGAGAGGGAGAGGGTTATAGAGAGATTGCAATTGGTCCGTCGCATAGCTTCCCAGCAAAACACTCATACATTATCAGATATGATGTTCTGCAAGAAAGCCCACAAATAACATTTAGTAGTACAGGCTAACTCATGTCCTCTAATTACCCTTCTAGTGTCAGGGTATTTCCACTAAGGGCATCCCAAAATTAGGATTCTAGTATCCAAATGTTGGGATGCACTTAGTGGAAATACCCTGACACTAGGAGGGTAAATAGAGGACATATTTTGGCCTGTACTCCATAGTTAGGAGTGCAGGCTATTTTTTTATAATGCTCTGTTGATTATTTATACACCATACTGAAACAGTATAGAAGTCTTAGCATTGTGAAATCACTACATAACTGTGATGTAGCTACAAGTTAGATGCATACTCAAGTTGAGGAACCAGACAATGATCCTCAACAAAAGAGAGCAATTATCAGATAGAGAAAGGTAGATGGCAGTAGGGGGCAGGGAGGGGAGAAATGAAGAACACAGCAGGGAGAGAGTAAGAACTGTGGTCAGTGAACCTAACGGAATACATTCACCTAATAGCGAGGAAAAACCTATATCAGCAGTCAGGTGTATCATCACCTACGTGAATAATGCAGACAAAAGCACGAATACGAAACCAGGAATATGATTTGACAATTCTAGACACGGATGACAGCTGCAAAAGATAAATGTATACAGCACATGATTCAATACAATATGGTGACTAATTAGGATACTGTATGCCTGGAAGCACCCCTAGATGGGTCTTGAGATAGCAATCCAAAAATTAGTCTATCATGTGTGGCCGTACGACATATTTCAAATATTCACTCACCATTTTTCATGGCATCAGTCCATCAATGTCAGAAAATACAAATTTTTAGGTTGAGTCTAGGCAGCGCATGCGCTGTCTCTTCGAGGCATGCTGTATTCACTCTGTGGGCTTACAGCCCGCCCATTGCCTTTTTATTTGTCTCTTTGATTGTCATTCAAAAATTCTCGCTTGCTAGTGGTTAATCCTTCCTCTTTGTCCCTCCTTTTTGTGTTTGGTTTTCTCCCGCAGAGCACCACCCAATTACTGTTAATATTGCACTTCTGTGTTTATGTGTTCATTTGGGGGACTATTTTTTCTTTGATCCCTGCTCGTGTCACTGTTTGCCCATCTTCGGTGGTTCAGTTTTGGCGCCCTTCACTTAATCTCCCCGTCCCATTCAAATACCGAGATGAAATATCAGACGCTTTAGACGCTGTTTTCAAAATCGCCTCTTTAATTTTCTCTGACTTCAAAGTGCAAGGATTTCCCCCAAACCCGTCCCGCTACACTGCTTGTTGCTTTAGCGAGCCTCGATCACCAGACCTTCAGCAGCCCAACCTTGCAGCACAGTTAAGGCCAAGGTTTCGCAACTCCTGTCGCATTTTCTTTGACACTTGTTCATATAATGTAAACTCGAGCAACCCAAAAGTGTTGGAGCGCTTTACAAGAGCGCTAGTTACATTACACAATATCAGATTCATTTTTGGGGGCATTTTTATAGAGCACAAACTGGACTAACCGAAAGGTATTGAAGCGCGTTACAAAAGCGCCAGTTGTATTACACAAGGTCAGGTAAATATTTTTGTTTTTAGGTGCGTGGAGATTAAGGGATGCCGATGCCACTCTTGTTTATTCATTATTTCCCCTCTACCTGACAAATGGGAGCAGCATTTGTCCCTCCCACCTCCTCAAATGAGGCTGCGTGCCCACCCTGCTGCCTCTTCCTGTCGCCGTCCTCCTCTCAGAGCTCTAATTTCAAAGCACATTCACGGCAGCTTCCCAGGCACTGCAAGGCATTTTTTATTATATAATGTGAACTCGAGTGACCCAAAGGTGTTGAAGCGCTTTACATGAGCGCTAGTTACATTACACAATGTCAGATTCATTTTTGGAATTTTTATAGAGCGTGAACTCGACTGACCCAAAGGTATTGAAGAGCTTTACAAAACCGCCAGTTACATTACACAAGATCAGGTTATTTTTTTGTTTTAAGGTTTTCGGAGATTAAGTGATGCCGATGCCACCCCTGTTTATTCATTATTTACTCTCTACCTGACAAATGAGAGCAGCATTCGTCCCTCCCACCTCCTCCCACGTCACTGCATGCCCGTCTTCTGCCTCTTCCTGTCATCCTCCTCCTCTCAGAGCTCTAATTACAAAGCATATTCACGGCAGCTCCCCAGGGACTGAAATATTTTTTATTATATAATGTGAATTGGAGCCGCCCGAGTGTGTTGGAGCGCTTTACATGAGCACTAGTTACATTACACAAGATCAGATTAATTTTTGGGGGCATTTTTATAGAGCGCAAACTCGACTGATCTGAAGGTATTGGAGCGCTTTGCAAAGAGCCAGTTACACAAAGTCAAGGTCATTTTTTTGTTTTTAGGTGCACGGAGATTAAGTGATGTTGACTCCACCCCTGTTTATTCATTATTTGTTTCCCTCTACCTGACAAATGGGAGCATTTGGTTGTTGTTGCTATGTCCAGTGCTCCTACACCTAGGGGGCTGGGACAGAGGACAGGGCCGGGGGCTTCCTCTAAAACGGATGGTGCGAGCAGCGTTTTAGAGGGAAAACTCTGGAGAAGGGTGACTGGTGAGTAGAGACCTGGGGGAGGAGGGATGTGATGTATTTGCCATTGGAAAGTACTTGACTGTTTTTTTTTCATAGGCTGTTCAATACTCTAGTAATGCAGTCATACACAGAATGTTATTGTGCTGTTGACTTGAATCGAGACACTTGTCTTTCTGTCTGTGTGTTAAAAAGTTTTGGAATGTGTCATAAATGTTTCCTGAGGCAAGCATGTATTCCTGAATCACACTGCATGACCCAGTGTGTAGTAATTGTATAGCTCTTCAATCCCTAGTGACACAGCACCCAGAATATTGTGCTGCATGGCTAAAGACTTATAAGGTCCCATAGACGAGGTCTATTGGCTATGTCAATGCTTGTTGCAATTGTCAGTGTTGTCACTTCATGAAGAAGAAGTAGCTATGCTGAAAGCAGGAAAGTATGGCCACTGGAATCTTTCTCGGGTTCTCAAATTGTAGCTCCACACATTTCAAAATTAGGACAGGACTTCAAAATATAAAGAAGATCACAGTCAGGTGAATTTCATCTGCAGAGTTGGAGCTCAGACCTGCCACGTGGAGTCATGAGGTAGTCCAGTACTAATTTTGCATTACTTTAAAATAACAAAAATGAAGTATCATAACCTCAGACCATCTGAGACATGTATCTCTTACTCTATTTTTTAAAAATGTTCAGAAGTAAGTGCATTTTATGAGCCAAATATCTTACTTCTATCCTAATACCAAATCATCAACCAACGAGGAGGCTTGTATTATTCCAGATGGGGGCATCGTGAATAAGTATACATATTTTCAGTGATTTCTAGACTCACAACCAGCCATCTAACAGTAAATAGATAATTGGTTTAGAAGACTTTGGTGGTAAGTGCTTCGTATTACACAAGATGCATAGGCACTGACAGCCTCCTACGATGTTTTCTTCGAGTCTTAGTCATCTTGCATGTGATGTTGAGCTGGGAGAGCTGACATGCTTTAAGGTATTGTTCCATATTTGGCAGCGGCAGGCCTTTTACTCCATGAACTTTCGAAGATTGCAGTCATTTTCATTTTCCCCACCACACACAGACTCCATGTCTTTCTCGGTCCCTCAAAAGGAAGAACTAGGGGTTACAGTTTGGTACATTCATGGGCTATGACAGTTTGAGCAGCGTTCAGCTTTGAAACCCAGGTATGAATCTTATGTGTCTCATCTATCATAATAGAACACATTTTCAAGCTAGTGTTATTAGGTCTAGGTTATGAAGGAAATAAATGCAGATACATATGAAGACTAATGTGATGCTTACTTTCTTCATTCTCTTTACATTCTTTATTTTCTCTATTTCCACTGTGTTAATGATGTTTGTTACAATTTTGCTGCATATGTTTTACTTTAGTATGGCACACAAACGCTTTTAGTGTACCAATTCATATGCTCCTGTATGATAATCTGGGAGGGAAAGGAAAACAGAGGGGGACTCACCAACAACAATGCTGAGTTTGTGGCAGGACTGATTGTCTGTCCCAAAATGAGTCCTTCTTCATTTAACATATGAGGAAGGGTTTGTGTGCCTGTTTTGTCCACCATGCATGGCTGGCAGTTACATCTTCACAATCTGAGGCTAAGAGAAATCTACTATGAGTCGCCAAAAAGCTCAGAGTGCATCACCTAGCCCAAGAAACCAGCTGCCAAGAGACAGCTGGCGAGAATCTCATGGACAACCTTATCAAATGCAGCTACAAGATCTAGTAACAGCAGTCCTACCTGACAGACTTCACCTTCAGTCATCCATAGTTCCTAGAGTGATGTCAGGAGGATGATCTCCATACTATGACAAGGCCTGACGTCTACTTTGATCTATCATTTAGGTGTCTCAGGGAGTTATGCAACCACATACCATGATCTTCACATTCATGAATCATATAGACCAATGTTCAAAGTCATACAATGAAAGAACTCAAGGGTCTTGTCTGTTTTGCATAGGATTTTGATTTATTGTTCAGTAACAAGCCTGCTTCTGAATGCAGTCACCTGCATGACTAATGTAATATTAGCATTCAGGATTTTCTTTTTCAATAGTACTCTTCCAAAATATAGGTAATCCTGTATCATTCCAAACATGTACATCACTCATATATAGAAGGGTGTTCTGATAAAAGTGGATTTGTTGGATTGTGACCACTGAAACTCTATGCTACATAATCTGTGTTAACTGTTGTTCTCTGCAGGGTTGGACTGGGAACCAAAATCAAACCTGGCAATAACGTTCACACCAGTCCTGCTCTCTTTCACCTTGCTCTCTCAACACTCTCTCTAATTCCCACTGTCCCCTCTCTCTCTTTCTCTCTCTCTCTCTCATCATGCTCACTCAGTCCATCACGAGTTTCAATGCCAACTGGTTCCCTAAGTATTTATAGAGAAGTATTGAAACCCCACTTATGCCTTTGGATGGAAAAAGAATATACACCACACTCACTGCCTATGAAGCTTCAAAGACTTCTTCTTTACTTAGGTGTATCTCTTGGATCAATACAAGAGAGAGTTTAATCTTTTAGAAGTGAAACATGCCTTTTCTCTTTTGCAGGGTCCCCAAACTACTGATGATACATGTAATGATAGTATATATTGCAAGTGTTGCATAGACAAATATCTCTTTCTACCTGCTAAGGTGATTGGTGTACAACCTTCAGTCGTGGATTAAATTATGTTTTGATGAAGGTCTGTGGTTAAAACAGTTTAGGAGCACCACTTAGTAGTAGAACTGTTTGAAGGTGCCCTTGGTTTCCACGGTGCTGATATGCTTTTACAGTTCTGGCTGTAAATATGGCCCAGTAGATTCTCCTCTGCTCTTACGCAAGCACTGGGTTGAACCAACTTACCAGTTTGAGCAGGGGAAACAGACAGGCTGTGACCCACAGATCTCCCATCACTTACCTGGAGATAATGCATATTAGCTAGTGATCAATCATACCAGATACTGTAAGAAATACATTTTAGTTAGATGCCGGTTACTAGAGTACGTTTTGCAGAGGGATGCACACACATAAACAATCCACACTGTTATTTAAAAAGGCTTTATTAAGATATTAAAGCCTCGATTTAGTGCAGAATATATGAATTAATGTATATGCAGATATAAACATGACAGGAAGGAGAATAAAGTGAATGTAAGTAAATGCAATGAAAATTGGCTACGTGTTAGTATAACAGATGCCAGTCTTTGAATGGAATCAATGATGGACTCCCTTATTCTTTAGACCTTGCTAATGTCTACATTACAACCAACCTTTTGCCAAAAATATGAGTTCCTAAATGGCTCCCAGCGCACATTATTGCTCATAGTTCAGTGTTTTTCTCATCTCTACCCTGCTCAGAGAGGCAGGCCAATATTTATTTATGTTACTTCACTTTTCTTCCAAGAGGCAGATAGCGAACACCAGCAAATGAGAGTATGCAAATTTGAGGCATACTGTCCCTGGCTAGATGCTTCTTCTGGAATCCCTAAAGCTTCACTCTCTTCAAGAGGCTCTGGCTCATACTTTATATACGCTTCTCAGCATTATTATGAGAAAGCATGAACCTCGAGATTAATGTTGTAAAGCGTCAATAGACAAGTGGGAATTCCCTTGCACATTTGCCTAAGACTTCTGCATTTCTCATAATATTTGAATATATGACATATGAACATATGGATACACTATTAAGTTATAAGAAAATATCTTTACACTGTGAGAAAACATACATTGTAAAATATACTGAATGATAAGAACAGGAATAAATGCATGTTTTGAAATAAGACAGAAATAAGGCATGGTCCTGATAAATGAGCAATGATGATTTTCGTAGAAACAGGCATCCGACCACCATATAATCCCTAGAGCGTTTAAAAAAAAATGAGGAACTGTGGGGAGCTGACAGGCCAATGGAGAAATTTCTTATACCAAGGCCACAATTTTATATACCTATTCCTATGCATTTTTATATGCAATTTTATATGCATATATCACTTTGACTATTACATGCATTGGTGATATTAACTTAAAAAGCTCCCATGTTGAAATGTGCTGGCTGTTTGGTTTCTTACAACCCATTAGTGCATGTAATAATTACTATATCATGTGACTCGTATCAATCAATGTAGTTTTATATCATGCCTGCTCCGTTCAGCTTTTGTTCATCATGTCTTCAAAATAATTATTATTCATTTGTGATCATTTAAACTTCCATTACTGACTGTGCTTCAAAGATGCAAGAACAGTAGGCTCTGTTCATTAATCCATTCTGCTTTAATGTACTACTGCTCCTATCACATGTATAATTCCTGCACCGGACCAACTACAAACTGCCATAAATGCAGTTGCTTACATACACTCAATAATGTTTGCCAACACGCGTTGTGCCATGTCACTTTGTGGTCGATGTTGGCTGCAGTTTATTTGCATAACATGTATGAAATACTTCTTACATACCTGCATATGACCTGCAATAAATCAACGTCACAAGCTGTCATAAATCACTGTCATAAATCATTCTGCTCATCTTACAAGCTCATAAATCATCAGCCTGACAGTTTGTTATTAGTCCATTTTGTGGTCATAAATCATTTTTGCCAGACTTGTAAATCATGTGACATATCATACTCCCAAGGCTGACAGGTCATAAATAATTTCTGAAATCTCCAATCACGTTCTGTTATCTGCTTGCCCTTCTTAGTTTGTTCAGGCCATCATACATGACATTTTTATGGGGTAATTACGTTCCCTGTTGGTTTTCATGCCAATTGCATGGTGGAGTAACCTCTCCCTGGAGTTAGGCCCCAACTCACTACCTTGTTTGTCCATTTTGTGCCCTGCCATCCGCAGGTCTGTGCTGCGAGTGCCATCTCCATTTGCTCCCCCTTCCGGCCTACTCACCTTGCCGTAAGGCATCCCCAGGTGAGTGGCCTTCCTCCTGCAAACCGCCCTGTGGGCGTTCCTCCATAACCAGCAAATGTACCCCTTCTTATCTGCCACGATGCAGTGGAGGCTTCCATCTCCCGGCGGCTCCCCCATCCTCCTTGTCTTTTATTTCCGCCCCTTTTAGGTGCAGCCCGCCAGTGCCATGGCTTCTCATAGGTTGGCCCTGAAAACTTTCATTCCTATTTCTGACAGATGCACCCCATCCTGGGCATAGAGCTCTGGGAACCCTGGGTTGATCAGGCAGTGCCTGATGCTTTCCAAGCCATTGATCCTGCAAAATCTACTGACTGCAATTTTCAGTTTCCTCCTTGAGTTATCAACTGCCCTATTTGAAATGGCTCCTCGCCATACCATCCTGGTGATTATTTTGGACCATTTGATGGTGGTGCTGCCAAATAGCTTGGTTGCCTCCACTAGGCCTGTTTGGATGGCGTGGAGGAGGTGCCTCCTCTCAAGCTGCACAATGTCGTTACCTCCCAGGTGTATCACCAAGACGTCAGGGTGCCAGGTGGCTGCCACCTGTAGACCCCTTGGGGTCTTGAAAAGCTGGTTCCATTTCATCCCTGTGCAGCCCCACCACCTGATGCCTGCCCTTTTGCTTGTGACCTCTGTGCAACCACCATGTATGCATCGGTTGACCTATGAGTGGACAACCACCCAAACTATTAGCCTGGGACGGCTCCCTGCCGAGGCAACAATCACAGTGCCAGTTTGCACAGCTCTCATGTGTTTTTTTGTTGTTGTTATATTAGCTGTGGTCTCACGTATATTTTATATTGGTTGGATCGCCACCTGCCCACCGCCTTGATCCCGACCTCTGGCATTCCGTGTTGTGCTGCCAATGGTTCAGCCCCAATCCTAAAGGGATGTGATCCAAAAGCTGTGGTTGGGAGCTCTGCTCTGCCCAGGGCTTGGCGCATTACCGCTGTGAGCTGAAATTTGCTCAACAGGTCCCCGTTTCTGTGCTTGAATAGTGGAACCTCCCCTGTATGTCCTATCGCCATGGAGGCTAAGAGGCAGCAAACCGCACTGTATCTGGGGTCCTCTATGTGGTCTAGTCGCACCCAGGCCCTGATCTGTCTTTGACCGTCTCAGCCGCAGATCTATTCTTGCCATTCCTGGCTTGATGTCAGTTGCCTGCAGACAGCTTTTGGCTGTTTCTTTTTTTGCTGGGGCCAAGAGTTTACTGACCCTAAATGCCCTAAAGAATGCTGTTGCAAAACAGCCTTGAAAATCCCTATCTCAGATGCGTCTTTTGCTACCTCTACCAGCGTGTCCACTAGCAGGGTCAGCTTCCTGAAGTCTATGGGTGGCCGTGTGTCTGGTTTTATCCCCTCTATGCGCTTCCACCCTTTCATGGCTGCCCTGATGTCATGGGAGGCTGTGGGGTCTTGCCCTCTGTATATCTTTGAAAAGTGTGCCTTAGCTGTCAAGTGGGCCTGCACCCATGATTTGTACTTTTTCTCTGTATATGCCCACAGGATCAAGCATTCCACTGCCTTGGTTGTGTCTCCTGGGTCCCCCAGTGTCTTAAGACCCCAACCCACATTACTGTGTCTGGGTATTTCTTATAGCGGTTGGCTGAGTCAGGGGTGAGTGCTTGGTGGACTAGGACCGACAAGTCAGTTCTGCCAGCCCCCGTAAATCCTCTGGGAAAGGGGTCATCCTCAATTCTGCCTCTGGTGCTAAGTCTCTGAACGTGTCCATCTGTACTCGTGAGAGTGCGTCTGCTATTGAATTCTCCACCTCTGGAACGTGCCAGGCCTTCAACTCTAGGTTTCCCTCCAGCTGAAATTAAACCATGCAACGCATTAATCTCAGTATGTCAGGGCACCTGGCAGTACCTTTGTTGCTAGCCTGGACTACCCCTTTGTTGTCTGACTGAAGCATCAGTTCATATCCCTCAGATTCCTTTTTCAGACTGATAGTGCGACTACTATTGGGAACAGCTCCAGGAACGTGATGTTGCTGGTGGTTCCCAACTCTCAGGACATTGCCCCATGCACCACTTTCTCCCTAGTATTGCCCCGAAACCTACGTTGCCGGCTCCATCAGTGAATAGGGCTATCTGTCTGGCCATTACTCAGCCTTCTCTCCATATTAGTAGCCCATTGAAGTCTGCAAGAAATGAGTCCCACATGAGCAGGTCCCTTTTAACTCCTGCACCTAGCCTGACGTGAAAGTGCTTTTCACTGAGCCCTGCCGTTTGCTACATTAGGCGCCTGGCAAATTCCCGCCCTGCCGGGATGACTCTAGCAACAAAGTTGAGCTTGCGATCAACCTTTGCAGTTCCTGGAGTGTCGCTTATTTCCTGCCGCATATTGCCCTTATCTCTTCTCTGAACTCCTTCACTTTGTCCCCTGGCAGCCTGGACATACCTGCTTCTGAGTCTAGTTTTATGCCTAGAATGTGAGCTTGGTTGTGGGACTCACTGTTTTTCCCCTGCCCGAGGTACTCCCAGATCCCTGGTTAGGCCTTGGAATGCTGCATGTGTGTCTCCGCACTTCCTGGAACCTGCCCGTCCCATGATCAAGAAATCATCGAGATACTGCAGCTTCCCTCTTTGTGGGTGCCTATCGTGCAGGGCCCATTCTACAAAACGTGCTAAATTGCTCAAAGTAGGAACAGGACACCAAGCAGCCCATTGGCATTGCCTTGTCAAAGGAGGTTGCCCCATCCCAGTGGAAACCTAGCAAATGAAAGCTCCCCGGGTGAACCGGGAGGAGGCGGAATGCCGACTCGATATCCGCTTTTGCCTTGAGGGCCCCTCTACCCATAGCCCTTATCGAGTCAACGGCGTCGTCCACTGTGGCAAAACCCACCAAGCATGCCTCGGGATTGATACCATCATTTACTGCTGTGCCCTCAGGGAAAGAAAGGTGGTGGATGAGCCGGAACTGTCCTATCTCCTTCTTAGGCACCCCCCCCAGAGGTGAGATCACCAGCCCCTTGGGCAGTGGTGATGGTAAGGGGTTCTTGATCCTTCCTAACTTCATCTCCTGTTTGATTTTCTGCCGCATCACTTGGGGGTGTTCCAGGGCTGATTTCAGGTTTTTTTACCCTGCCCTTGGGCAAGGGGCATTCGGATGGAATTACAAATCCTTCCTCAAAGCCCTTTACCAATAGGGCTACGTATATCTTGTTATGGCACCTGTTGACTAGCCTCCTGAGCTGGTGGGTGTTGATGGGGGATCTGGCTAGCTGAAAACTTGTGCATCTTGTTTGCTCCCCCAGCCGCAGTGTTCCTGCTAGTGCTTCTTCTTCTTTTCTTTCTTATCCCTGCGTTATATGCTGCACCTGCATCCTGACACTGGGTGTCCCTACCCAGCATTCTGAGCATATTTGCTGAAATTTGCACAATGTGCCCCATGTGCATTCTTTGGCTTTGTACTTCCAACAAATCGCTGCTGGACCACTGGGGGTTGGGGGTTTCCAGATGCTGTGTGATTTTGGTTTGCAATAAGTCTTGTGCCTCCCCTTAAAGGAGGTGTTCCGAAAGGACTGCTCGCCCTTCCCCACCCAGGTCCTGACCTCCTTTGCTACCAACATCTTGTGGATGAACCTGACACATCCTCTTCATTCCATTCCATTTCAGGGTGTGTCTGCATTTTTATTCTAAAACCTTTATCCTATTCTAACCAGGCATCCCCTGGGAACTTCCTATGTGCCCTGTGGATGTTGGCCTGATACAGCCAGAGGTCTGCTGCACAGTGTGGAAACCTTTCTACAATAATGCATGACATTATTCTGAATGAATCCAGCCAATTGTTAAAATGTCTCTCCTTTCTCTCCCTTCTCCTTTCCCTCCTGCCTTCCTCTTTTTTGTCTCATAGGGTTAGATCCAGCCTGTCTAACTGTATAGCCAGTAGTGAAAAAATGTTGATAAATTCCTTCCTCCAGATCCTTTCCTTTACTGCTAGCGGGATGAGGCTTGCCAGCCCGGTCGCTCTAGTGGTCATTGATGGCTGTTCTGGTGACGGTCTTGCATTTGCCTCTGGAGCTTTCCCTACTAGCGATGGATTGCCTGCCCAGCTTGTGCTGCCCTAAGCTGCCAGAGGGGACACTAATACCCCACTGCTGCCCCACCCCACAGCCAGGCCCATTGCCGGTCTTTGCCTGTCGACTTCCCCAGCTGGGCCATCCTGCTGCCCCTGCAGCTGTCCTAGCCATGTGCACCCTGGATCCAAGAGGTGCCATGGGAGCCCAGACACCCCCGTGGTTCCCGCGTGCCCACTACGCCCTTACCCTGCGTGCCTAGACCATTAAACAACAAGGGGGCAATTGGCTTTAAACATTTGTGTACTATTGCGCCGATATGCTCACCACATGCCACTGTGTTGTTGGCTCCGCCACTGGGTCCAGCCATTGCCGGGATGGCTACAGGCGACAGGTCCGTCTGTTTGCACCCTTTCTTCGCCTCCGTCTCCTTCAGTGCTTTCGCGGCGGGTCTCTGGCACTTACTAGTGTCTGGCATTCTGTCAGTGCCTTTTGATCCTCCCCTATGCTGGCCGCTTGGCCCTTCGCCTGGGTCCTTATCCAGGTACGGCAGTAGCCGATTTGTCGCATGTTTCTCAGATGCTGCCCGAATCCGTTGCAACAGCTCCTCAAGTTCGCCTGGTTGGTCACCTGCATTGTGGTTCTCCATGCTCGTGCTCTGTAGCGGCGGGGCTGCTTGTGCCCTAGTAGTCAGCGTGGGAGGTGTTGCCTTCAGGGGGCTGGGTTGCATTGCCCCAGGGAGAGCTGTCCCCAGCCTTTCCTGCTTTCCCGTTGCTTGCAGAGGCTGGGTCTTGTCACTCTGAAAGAGCTGTTCCCAGCCCCCTCACACCTCTTGCTGCTGCTGACACCAAAAGGGACTGAGTTTTACTGTTAGAGGGGGGCTGTGTTACGTCGCCCTGAAATGAGCTGTCCCCAGCCCCTTATGTAGATTTCACTGGGATGCTGCCACTCCTCGTATGCAGCAAATAACCATTCTGCAATATGCACTCTATGAGATGCAAAATGTTCAGGTATTGCACCTTGATATTTTACCACCTTAAGATACTTTGATGGTTTTAGCAGGATTGGAACCCTTGTCCTTTGCGAGCCTGTGCCGCCAGCTCTGTGCCTTTAACTCAGCTTTGCCGTAAACTCCTGTGGGTGGGCAGTGCTTCCGGGGGCGGTCTCACTCTATTGAAGCACTGGCCGTGTGCAGTCGCGTTGCCTGATTCGTGCTGTTTCCGCCACCTGCAGGGCTCATAATGACTCCATCGAAGGACGGTTGTGGCTTCCCGAAGCTGCAATGCCAGCCGCAGCGGTGCACTCGCTGGATTCTTGCCGCTTTGGAGGGAGTGTTTTGATGGCGCAGATCCCTCGATGAACGGCTCTCCTCTCCAGGTAACTCCTTTCGAAATTGCTCAGCGCACTGCCCCCCAGCTCCAAAAAGTAACCTGTGCTGGGGTCAGCGGTGCGCTTATAACCCTCTTGTTGTCCCCTCTGGCTGGCGGTGGCGTTCCCTCATTTGTGGGTTCAAATCATCACCTGCCCCCCCATTGGCCAGCTTTGGTGCACATTTTGCCCAGGGAGGGAGTGTGGCGGAGGGCCCCCCCTTTGTTTTTGGGCACTGCGGCGGCCCAAACCATTTTTTTGCGGGTCCTCGGCGGCCGTTATTGCGCCAGCTCACGAGGGCCCCTTTAGGACCGGCCTCTGCTATAACTTCTTGACACCTGTTATTGACAGTGCTTCATAGCTGGCAATATGTTGCAGTAAGCACTATGGTTATCACAGCGTATAATTACTGAGCAAACAAATTTGATAAAAAACGGCCCCTTTTAAGGTAATTTCTAGAGGCTGTCCATGACACCGCGGTGGGCTTGGGGTGGAAACTGACTTTTAGTAAATGGCAGAGAAAGCCCTCTGGTTGTTGCCAGTAAAGAGGACTTATGATGGCTGCATGTGGAACACAGGAAACTTATTTCAGTTAATACATTCATACAAGTACCTAATTCTGAACTTAGCCGTGTACCTGACTTTGAGAAGCAGTCGTTAATATTGGTTTAGCTTGGTATGCTTTGTATGACTCTGAAGCTGGGGAACCAGGTTTGAGTCTGGCAGAAGGCTCAAACCTCCTGTGATTCTGGGCAAATCACGTATTCCCCAGTGTCCTTCTGTAATGCAACTGGTGCTCATGTAAAGCACTCTGATACCTTCGGGTCGAGTTTGCGCTACATAAAACTGCAAAATAAAAACCAAAAACGAAAATATATATACGAATCTTGATATAGCATGATCTATAGTAGTTGCTATTTTATACATGCCAGATGGGTGTTGAACCTATAAGTGTCACTAAGACACAATGGCATGAAATTGAACTAAGCAAGGGTGCTGGGAGTAATAAAAGTACTATTTTTCCATACCATGTCCAGGCATATAAGATCACATGCCATGATAATATGCATATCCAAATGTAAGTCCACTCGAGAAATAGTATTATGATGCTTTATTGATAACTTGTGGTATATATGACTACCACTCCCACAATGCCTTATAATGGGATAAGTGGGAGAATGGTATAAAAGGCGAAAATGGACTATCGCAATGTACCGTGACCAAGACCTGTGTGGTTCAAACGCGTAGGTGGAGCAAGATGGCTTGATAATAAACAAGTAAAAAGAACCCCAAGGAGAGTGCTGCGTTATATTTGAATTTGGTGGAAAACAAAAATTATATATATATATTGTCTGAATCCAGGAGAAGAGTGATACTTGGCTGCCCTACGGAGCTGTCGGCGGTTCCAAGGAGTCGGAGGACGCCAAGGAGTCGGTCGTGCTCCGGTATGGTAAGCCAGGTCCGCTCTACCTCATCATAGAGACAGTTGCGGGTGAAAGGGATTGTGCGCATATTTTTACGTGCCTGTGAAGTCTAATACGGCACAACAGACACTCGAAGTGCAGACTGAGTATTTGCAATTCAGCGTAATATGTCAACTTCAGCAGACGCGCTACGGGACCGGTAGGCCGTGGCGGATGCTTTATTTTTAAATTTACCCGAAAAGATGATGTGCAAAACGGGCAAAACAAAAGTACAAGCAACAACAATGACGTGAAAACACTTTTAAAGAAATTGGAAAAACTGCTCCGGACGGAGCTGATAAAGTGGTGGGAAAAGAAAAGTCTAGAGAAATACAAGGAAGTTGGAAGGGTGCCACGTGGGCTCAGGGTTCTTATAGCACCATCCTTTGAGAACCCAAACCCGCTCATGCTCAAAGAGTGGGCAACCAATAATTTAGAAGCCTCCATGAACATGGTATCTATCTTAGTAAAATATGCTGAAATTGACAGGACAGAAATTGTGAAAGAAATTGACAAAATGAATGCTTTATTGGATGCTCATGAACAAAAGGAGTTGGTTAAAAAAGGCCGTGATGAAATTGACATTCGTCTAAAAAAACACGAGGAAACAATCAAGGCCCGGAAAATATTTAAATTTGCCTGAGATAAAAAGGACTACGAGACTGGCAGAGTATTCACTTTCTCCAGGAAGTTTGATACAGCAAAAAGACAGGCCTTAGTCTCAAAAACACCTGATAGCATTACCACGGCTCAATTGGGCAATGAATCATCAAACACGGATGACAGTTCAGCAAGCAGCATTTATGATTCTGATGATAGCAGGACCAACAATCAATTAACAAAATTACCCACGAATTTCACACCTTCTGAGGAACTGGGTTTTTTAATCCAGGACCGCCGCCAAACACTTCTTTCTCACAACCCTACGAAGAAAAGCGGCGACGGCGCAATGAATGTAGAAAACAAAGGCGGAAACTCAGGAGGCAGAGGGGGCAGAGGCAGGAAGTGGCCCCAACAGTGAAAGAGGTCAAACAACCGGATAATACAGTTATCAATTTATCCGAGGTTGAATTATCAATTACTGAACTCCAACTGCTGTCTCTGGGTTTATCATTTTGCCCTGCTAACAGTTTCAAATATACTCAGTCACATGTGGATGTGTTCAAATTCATCCGTAAACTTAAACTCCTGAAATATTTCAAGTTGAACAAAATTAATGAAACCACCACTAAGGGTGCATTATCAGCTGCACCCAAGGAAACCTTGCAAGTATCGGATATCAATCTGCTAAGATTGATGCGTGCATTGGCCCAGAATGATGAAAATGTCACTAGTTCCACTCAAGAGGATCTTTCTGAACTGGGCGTTCAGGGCAATATCTTGACATCAACACCATTTCGTCTGCCTTCTGCTTTTATACCATTGATGCCTAAAGATGCAATTGATATATTCAGCGATTGTGTTGTGGAAGATCTCAAGCAGTTAAATCGAAGGGTGTTGCGCAAGGTCAAACAAAGGAAATTTAATGAAAAACAATACTCTATACTTATGTGCAAACTGCAGAGCAATGGAAACATTATCATCAACAAGGCAGATAAAGGGGGAAATATTGTGCTCTGGCCCAGGGAACTATATATGAGAGAAGCAGAACGACATTTAAGTGACCATGCATGCTACAGAAAAGCCACCTTTAATGACCTCAGGCGCATCAAGGAATCCACGTTTAGAGATCTTTCCCAATGGAAAAGAATGGGACTCATAAGCAAAAATGAATTTTGTTTTTTAAGAAATGATTACCCTACCACCACAGTGTTGTACTTCATCCCGAAGGTACATAAGAATGAAATACCTGTACCCGGGAGGCCCATTATATCCGCTCAAAAAGGTCTACTTGAACCAATGTCCAAATATGTGGACTATTTTTTACATGAATTTGTGGAGAATTTACCATCCTATATACGAGATATGGGCCATTTCTTGTCCAAACTTCAAGGGGTGGAGTGGAAACAGGACTATGTTTTCATTGTTATGGACATATGTTCATTGTACACCAGTATATATCATACTGATGGTTTGGCAGCGGTTAACTATTTTTTATCTAAACGGAGTATTGAATTTTATCAACACAATGAAATGCTTTTGAGTATGATCAGGATGTGCCTTACTAATAATTATTTTATTTTCAACAAGGAGGTCCATCAACAGCTACGTGGTGTGGCGATGGGGGCGTGCTTTTCTCCCAGCTATGCGTGCTTGCACGTTGGTTGGTGGGAGGAGCACGTCCTCAGAACCACCCACAAAGAACTGTATGATGCACATGCAAAGTATTGGTGGCGATTCATAGATGATGTGTGTATAATTTGGAATGGCTCTATTGATTCTGTTTTTAGTTTTGTCAATGACATTAATAAGAAT
Organism: Calotriton arnoldi; assembly: GCA_963921515.1. Lineage (NCBI taxonomy): Eukaryota > Metazoa > Chordata > Amphibia > Caudata > Salamandridae > Calotriton > Calotriton arnoldi. The sequence continues at coordinate 756,193 of CAWUFW010007365.1, read as the reverse complement.
GAATTGAATTTGAATTTTACTGCCCATGTTAGCAAGGAAAGTGTACAATTTCTGGATGTTGAGTTATATATTAAGCATGATACCATTTACACTAAACTCCACAGAAAGAGTACCGCAGGCAATGCGGTACTTCATGCTAGCAGTTCCCACCCCAATCACCTTATTAAAAGTATACCTTATGGGGAATTTTTAAGGATAAGGAGAATGTGTAATTCAGAACAGGATCTTAAAATATGTCAAACTGAATCAATTATAAGATTCAAAGCTCGAGGATATAATGACAGGGATCTTGAATTAGCTATGAAAGGAGCGAATAGCCACACCAGAGAAGAATGCTTGAACACTACTAAATCTGATACCAGCTCTACCACTAATGAATCTATTACTGATATGTCTAGACCTAGTGACGCAGTAAGATTAATCACTACTTACAGCCGTCAAGAAAAGCAATTTAGGAGGGTCATTTCAAAAATTGGCCTACCGTTAAGGCTGATTTAACTCTGTCACAATTATTGCCAGATTTACCCCCCTTAACCTTTAGACGTGCACCCTCTATGAGGGACGCACTGGTTAAAACTAGCCCTGAGGTTATTGCTTCGTCGAATTGGTTGTCCAAAAGAACTGGTTTTTATAAGTGCAGCTCCTGTCGAGCTTGCAAATTCGGGATCAATACTACTGAGTTCACTACAGCATTTGAAATTAGACCTACTAAGATCATGGGTTTATTAACATGCAGTACGGATTTTGCAGTTTATGTTCTAGAATGCTCCTGCAAGTTAAAATACGTTGGTAGCACCAAACTGCAAGTCTTCAACCGAATTCTGCAACATCTGCGGGCTATAGTGAACTCGGATCCTAGTTATCCGGTTGCTCGACATTTTAAGCATGTGCATAATAACGATCTTAAAGACCTGAGTTATTTTGTGATTGACTGCGCACCTAAATCACTCAGAGGCGGTAACAGAGAGAAGAAACGTAGACAATTAGAGTCCCATTACATTCTATTACTCGACACCAAGATGCCTAATGGTCTCAACACGGGAGAGGACCTACACAATTATTTGTAAAGGATTAGGCATGGTGACTCTTTTGTACTTTGAGTGATATTCTGGTAGGCTGAGTAATAGATTTTATCTTATTAAAAGGTTCCATTTTTAGAATAACAGGCGTGTCGAGTCTCGATGGTAATTGAATATAAATATCCATAATGGTTTTCTTTTTCTTTTTTTTTTTTTTTTAAATTTTTTTTATTTGTAGCAAAAGTATACTTTACAAAATAAGCCATTTAGAAAAAAACCGTCATCCTAAATATTACAAACATTTATATTTACATTTGCACAATTCTCTAGACACAAGGAAGAAACAATTCAAGAATTTATAAAATACTAAGAAGCACAAAACCTGTTAAATGCAAATAGTTCCAAATTATATTTATAATGCTTATAATAATTCTAAAGTAAAATTGTAATAAAATAATACATAATTATAAATTAATTGCAGAAGTGCTTTCATTCCAAAATCGCCAAATTCTATCGAGTTTAGCAAAAGAACCCAATCTTTTAGCATATAGTGTTTCTCGTTTAAAAACTCTTTGCATTTTTATGATCCATTGATGGACCGTTGGAACTGCTTGAGATTTCCAATTTGCAAGGATAAGAGATCTTGCAATTAGTGTTGCAATAAAGATAAATTGACGTTGGCCAAAAGTCAAGTCTTTGCTCATCTCGGATCCACCAAAAAGAGCAGATAGAGGACTAGGAGGAAGATCGATTTCCAATTTTTACTAATTTCAGAGAAAATATCCTGCCAAAAATGTTTTAAATAGTTACAAGTAAACCCCACATGAAGCCAATCCCCGGTTATAAATCCGCATCTAAAGCAGCTAGGATCAACCGTAGGGAACATTTTATGAAGTCGATCAGGAGTGTAGTAAATCATCCATTTGCTAAACCATGCAATTCTTCTTAGATTGGCCGCCCTAACTGCTTTATAGCTCATTTTGTTGTAGCTCTGCCATTGTTGCAAATTAAAAGTGCAACCAGTAGTTGAACTAATCTTCTCTAGGTGGCTAAAAATTACCTGTTTATTCTCCACTAATTTAAATAATTTATACCAGTTGCCTATCCCCTTAATTTTAGAAATAAAATGAGCCTTCCCCAAAATAACGCCAGGGCAGTCTTTCTTGAAGGTTAGATCTACGCAGAACCGCTTAACCCGTGCAAAGCTGAACACCAAGAGACTGCTTATATTGCTATTAAGGTTTAATACTTGTTGCCAGGTAAGAAATCTTTCATTTCTATAAAAATCTTGAAGGGTAAAAACCCCAATGTTCCCCACTGAGCGCAGTTCTGGTGAGACCATTGCAGCCCCTGAGGAATGCATTCTTTTAATTTCATCTGAGGATGAAGCCATGGGATATCATATATTTCCCATATTCTCTGAGAAAGCGAAATAATCGTCCTTGGGATCTTATAGCGCTTTTTGGGGGATTTTAGGTAAACGTAAAAGGGAGCAAGATCTACCTCTAATTCCTTGAGCATGGTTGTAAGAAAAAATTGGCATCGATCAGTTCCTTTGAGATATTGTAATTTAGCCAATTAAGGATTGAGGCATAATAATATAGCTGTAAATCCGGCAAGGCTAATCCCCTCCTCTGCTTCTAATTGTGGAATTTTCAGTTTTAGCCTCGGTTTTTGTGCAGACCAAATAAAACGTCTAAATTCTGACTGAACGGAATCAAAAAATGATTTAGGAATTTTAATCATTAAATTAGAAAAAGGAATAAGAATAATGGAAGGATGTTCATCTTAATGAGAGCAACCCGCCCCATAATTGAAATGGGAAAATGTTCCCATTGTTTCAGGAGGTTCCGTGTTTTATTTAAAGTAGCAATGAAATTTAATGGATAAAGATCTTCCAATCTAGTAGTCACAAAGATCCCTAGGTACCTTATAGGCTTGGTGGCTATATAATGTTCCCGCATAGCAAGGGGCAAAATATCAACAGAACTATTAAAAAGAAGCACCTCTGATGTGGCATGATTTATTTTATATCCTCCGATATTAGTGAACTCCTTAATTTTATCTAAAGTCCTCAATATATTATCCCTATCAGCTGTTAAATAAAGTGCCATATCGTCAGCAAAAAGTTTAAGTTTTGCCGAACCCAGTAGGGGAGCAGTGATAGTTTGATCCTGCCGAATAGCACATGCTAGAGGCTCGATAAATAAAGAGAATAGAACAGGAGAGAGGGGACAACCTTGTCGAGTTCCCCGACTAATGGAAATTGTACCTGCGCTATTCCCATTAATAATTATGGACGCTTTGGCATTGTGATATAGATTTTTCACCACCTGACAGAATACACTGGGGATCGCAAATTTGTTTAAGATTGTAAATAAGACCTGCCATTGTACTCTGTCGAATGCTTTTTCAGCATCGAGCATTATTATAGCCGCCTTGATTTTATTAGCATATAAGTAATCAATTGCCTGCACCAAATAATGAGTGTTAGAAGCCAGAAGTCTATTTTTAAGAAAGCCATTCTGATCATGGTGGATAAGTAAAGGGGCAACCTGCGCAAGTCGATTTGCAAGAATTTTAGTGAAAATTTTGTAATCGGAATTTAATAAGCTAATAGGCCTATACGAATTAGTCTCATCTTCTGGTTTCCTTTTTAACAAAACTTATTACTGTAGCTTGAGTAAAGTTATCTGGAATTGGATCCCCTTCAAAGATTCCATTAAATAACGTTTTTAAAAAACAGAAAGTTGGGGTGAAAAAATCTTATAAATCTCAGAAGGGATTCCATCTGGGCCACATGCCTTGGCTGCAGGAGATGAATTTATTGCCTGTATGACTTCGTCCAAAGTGACAGCTGAGCTCAAGAGCTCTTGAGACTCTGGCGATAATATAGGGATGTTTATCTTATCTAGCCAAGCTAAAGCAGTCTCAGAGGTAGTATTATGTGTCTCGGTATAAAGGTCTTTATAATGATTGAGAAAAATTTCAGAAATTTCCAAGGGGAGAGACGAAGAACGTAAAGAAATCGGGTCTACTATTTTTTTATACAATTAGTATTAGATCTCTTTTAGTAGACCAGGCTAAGAATCTACCTATATGATCGCTCTCCTCATATCTTTTCTGTAGTACTGAATTATGATGCAAAATTTCTTTAGCTACAAAAAATTCTTGTAAATTGGACTTGGCACCAGCAAGTTTAATTTTACCTACTGGTGATGGCGTAGCAAGATATTCTGCTGTTGCGCTACTTAGCTCCTTCTCCAATTGGAGTCTTTGAATATTTTCTTTTTTTCTTCTAAAGGCCAAGTATGCAATCACCTCACCTCGAAAGAAAGCTTTTAAGGAATTCCAGACGTTGAACGTAGAGGCGGTGTTAATATTTAGTTTCAGAAACTCCTCGAGCGACATGCGCATGTGTGAAACCCAATGTTCATCAACAAAGAGGGACTTATCAAATACCCATCTGGGCCTAATTTTTGATTGAGTTTTAACTTTAAATTTCACAGAAATCAAGGCATGATCCGAAAAAGGATTTTCATAAATCTCAGATTCAGTTTTTAAAAGAGTATGTGAAATCAAAAAGAAGTCAATCCGAGAGGAGGAGTGAAATCTTCCTGAATGGCAAGTATATTGCCTTTTATCTGGGTATTCATTTCTCCAGCAATCTACTAGTGCAAAGTCCCGTAAAAGATCGAGATATAACCTTTTAGACTTAGGCTTGGTTTGTGTTTTATTAGCCCGAGAACAATCTATAGCTGGATTGATCAATAGATTGAAATCACCCCCAGTACCAAATACCCGGACTGGTTAGTTGCAAAATCGTACAAAGACTGCAGGGATGCTGGGGAGTCCTCAATGGGGCCATAGTAGCTCACAAAATTAAAAAGTTGGTCTGAGATCTTCATCCGCACCCAGAGCCACCTGGCATTAGGATCTTTATGAACCATCTGTATCTCACACTGAAAATTCTTGGATACTAAGATAGCCACCCCTCTAACAGCTGCATTATAGGAAGCATAAAATTCATATTGAATATAGCCAGGAGGTCTATCTATAGGGGAGCCCTCTTTATAGTGTGTCTCTTGAATGAGCATTATATCGGCCTGTAAAGCTCTAAACCAAGCCATCATAGACCGTCTTTTAATTTTGTTATTGAAACCGTTAACATTGCAGGACACAACATGTAGCTTTTAGTAAACATTCTTTTTCCTTTTTTTTTATTCCTTTTTTCAATAAATACTGTCTAATAATAAAGCCGGAAACAGCAAATAATTTTTCCATTGGTCTTTGAGCTGCTAAACAAATATTACTTGAAACCGTTAACATTGCAAAACACAACATATAACCTTTTAGAAAACATTCTTTTCCTCCTTGTGCAATAAAAGATTGTCTACTAGTAAAGCAAGAAAATACAAATAATTTTTCATTGGTCTCTGAGCTTCTATACAAATGCTACATTTTGTTTTCTCTCCCGTGACCCTACCACCCTCCCTCCCAACCCACTGAGGTGACCCCCACCCCACCAACCCTCAGGCCCCCTTGACCTTGGAACCCCTGCCCGTCTAGGGATCCCTGGGTGCCCCCTCCCTTCACAAGTGATCCTCCTCCCCCTCCCTCCGTGACCCTATCCACCCCTTCTTCTCCCTAAGTTGGGGTGCAGTGACATGGCACCCAAGGCGATTGGGCGGGCGGCTAATATTCTTCAAAAAAAAAAAAAAGAGAGAGGAAAAAAGGAAAAAAGAGGAAAAAGAAAGAAAAAAAGAGAAAAAGAAAAAAAACTATTTAAATCTATTTCTGTCTAAAGTCATCTATAGCTCTAAAAAAAAAGAGAAGAAGTAAGAAACATTCACCCATATTCACATCTCTTGCATGTCTAGATCTACTACTGTCTATAGCCATGTGTAGATCAGAGAAGAGAAAAAAGAGCAGAAAAGACTAGAAAAACACTAGCCCTTATTTTCATCCCCTACATGTTGTAGGGACCGTAGAAATTCCTGAGCTGTTTCGACCGATTGGAAGATCCTAACACGCCCTTTATTTAAGACTTTCAATTTAGATTGCTGGATTATACCCGCCGGGGCCCCTAACTGTTGAAAGGAATTGATCATGCCTCTGAACTCTTTTCTTCTCCGTGCTGAGAAGGCCGACATATCTGAAAAAAATTTAAATGAAAAGTTATCAGAGGTCTGAAATCCTTTCTCTTGGATGGCACGCGCCAAAATCTTGTCCTTAATTCTAAAGTCACCAAAATTTGCAATGATAGTTCTTGGATATTTAGCGTTAGAATACTGAACCGCCGGGACACGGTGAGCTCTGGTGATAGTAAAATCGGTCCCTTCAATTGCCATTTCAGGACAGATATATTTAGAAATAAGATCCAAAACAACTTCCACCACAGGTCGGCCATTTTCGCTGCCCTCAGGGACTCCAGTAAAACGAAGATTACATCTTCGTGATCGATTTTCTGCATCATCCACTTTAATTTGGAGGCTGATAAGTTCGGATTGCAATTTTGAGATCTGACTCGTCTGTTCAGGCATATTATCTTCGAGATCTGACACCCGTTGTTCTATATCGGTGGTACGTGATGCAAGTTGCTGAATGTCGGAATGTATCGACCCCAGCTGAGATTCAATTTCTTTTGTGCTTCCCCTTGAGAGATTTGCATATTCTGAAGTTCTGTCAGTATCTGCTGCAGTAGAACCTGTGACGTAGCCTCCACTGGTCCTGGATTTTCCAGTGTCATAGACTGAGCGATCGCTGAACTTAAGACACTCTCCTCCATTGGGGTTTCACCTGGAGCTTCAATAGCAGTAGTGAAAGGAGAAGTACTGGGGAGCTCTAGTATTGACTGTTCCCCGAGAAGCCTGCTGCATGATTGTCAAAAGTAAGACCTGTAAAGTCGGCAGTGTTTGGATGAGTCTTCATGCCAATACCTGCAAATAACGAATAAGTTCCCTGCTGCATTTCTCTTAGGGGCAATTTCATTGCAGGTATGACATTTGATACCGATGTGCTGGCTTCTGGACTTAGAGGGGAGTCCTGGTCTGCTGCACGTAGAGGATCAAGAAGGCTTTTAGTAGCTGTAGGACTCCAGGGCGCTGCTAAATTGTGAGTCTCCTGCTCACTAGGTTTTTTAAAAAACAATTTCTCTTTGGGCGAAACATATTTAGATTTCCCGTTTGACAGCCCGGTGTCCATCTCTTTTATGGATGTGGTTCTACTACGGTTTTTTGCGGCTCGTGTAGAATTGGCCACTAGTCGGGGTTTAATAGTGCTCTCACGAGAAATTCTTTTCATGACTTTTGGTTGAAAACACTAAAAGAGGACGGCTTCAGGGGGAATGAACCGGAGCTTAGCTAAGCGGCTATCCCTCGTATATTGCTTTCACAGTAGCAGTGATCCAATTAAGTTTAGAATTAAAAAGCTTTAAGAAAAAGAGACCGGACAATAAAGGCTGGAGAAAAAAAAAAAAAAATTATACCTGGGATGCCTGAAGAGTTCTCCAAAGTCTCCTGGTCAGCTATGCTGCCATACAATAGAGGTTGCCAATTGCTATTTCCAGGGAAGCCAGTAGAGCAGAACTGTGATGCATGCAGCAGTTCACTAATTAGTGATCGTCCCGTTCTATTTCCCGCCTCTTGCCGTTCCAACTACAGATTTCTTTCAAACCCTCTCCCCGAGGCTAAGAACAAGAATATTGCAACAATGTAGCACCATAAATCCGTCTTAGTCACAAGCGCCAGTCCAGCCTCGAATACGCTGCAATATAGTAGCACTCCCCATGAACTTGCCGTACATCAAGACGCCGCGGGGGAAGAGAAGTCAAGCCTGCTCCTCCTTCCAAATCAGCAAAAAAGCGAAGCACCATAAGTCACCCAGTCCGTCTTGCCTCGCCTCACTCTTCACTCGTGAAGCATAACAAAGTGCAACGAGATGCCGTAGGGGAAAGAAATCAGGTCCGTTCCTCCTTCCAAGTCAGACTGCCGTCAGCCGCCCAACCCGCCTCGCCTTCACTCGCGGAGCATGACGGGAGCTCCGCAAGTGAGTCTTTTTTCGGCCCATAATGGTTTTCTTGAGTAGATCATATTTATTCTAGATTCCTCTTCACGACTTCATGCTCTCTTAAAAGCCTCGCCCAAAGCTTCCACCATCTATAAATATTTACATGGTGTCGCTGGTGTTAGACAAAAATCCAAAGCAGAAGAAGCTTGGGAACAGGATTTTGCAACAGAGTGGTCAACACACCTTTGGGAAAATCTATGGACTAAGTTACGCAAGTCATCCAGAGCAGCTAACACAACGCAAACATTGTTCTTTGTTTATAACAGACTCCTATTAACACCGGCTACCTTGAACAAGAGATTTTCAACTGTACCAGACACATGTTGGACCTGTACGTCATCAAAAGCTGATTTATTTCACATGATTTTTTCCTGCCCACCCGTCCAAGTTTTTTGGCAACAAGTATGGTCTCAAATTAATTTAATCTTTGGCACTAAGTTTTCTTTTTCCTTTATTCACGTTTTTCTGGGCAGTCTTTCTTCCGTTTGGGAAAATGTTACATTTAATTTCAAAATTATTGATTTATTGCTAGCAATTGCTTTCCAGCAAATCACTGTTAATTGGAAAGATTCTAACAAAATTTCCTATAAAGCTTGGTGGTATGCTGTCTGCCATAACCACAGATTGGATACCACCTTTGTTTACCCTTTGCGTATGACAATGAAACGTGTGGATTTGTGGTTACCTGTTACGAACTATATTGATGCAAGCGCTAAAAAATTCTTTAAACCTCTGCCATCCCAACAGGAAGTTCCTAAACCACCTTGATTCCCCTAACATGTTCCTAATATGTTATGTACTCAATTGACATTTACATATCACTCCGTTTGTTTGATTTCTCCATTTCTATAGGTAGTCCGATTCATTCATTTTCACTGTCACAGATTTAAATTGTATTGATGCGAGTTTATTATTCTGTACTGTTTACAGACATCTTTTATCTCTTAATAAAATCTTCTTGAACTTAAAAAAAAAAGGTTCCATTTTTTGTACCTGGTTTTAACCTAGTTTTTACCTGGTTTTACCTTCTGGTTTTCTTGGTTGTTACGTGGTTTTGCCCGGTGTTTTAATGGTCCTTTTATAGATTTTATCTTTGAGCCTCAGTGATCCTAGTACTGTATAGAATTTTTTCTACTATCAGTGTTTTTATAGTAATAAGTTATGACAATGCATTGGCACTTTATTTTTCCATCATGTTTACTGTTGTATAGAGCTTTGAGTATATATGAGGTTACTGTATACTGATATGTTTTTTTACAAGCATGAGCGTATTTTGCACATCATTGTTAGTTTACAATGCACTTGCACTTTATGTATCTTGCTAAAGTACTGAAGCATCAATCGGTCAACCTGAAGGTTTATTACCAGTTATGCCTTTCAATAACTGGCTATAGATGACGAAATCTATTCATTTTTTGCACTTGCACTTTTTCACTTCGTGTATGCACTTTTTCTCGCCCTCTAACAATTATTAGACATCATGGTTGAATACCATACTGTATATATGTTTGAACATGGATGATTGATATTTTGAATAGACTCATTGCGCATTTGACCACTCGGTCTACATTGTTTTATTTTATTTTATCAATGTGTTAAATTATGCAGGTGAGTCATTAGATGTTGAAACATTCTGCATCCATGTTAAACTATTCAGTCATAGACTATTATGTATATCAGTATACATTACAGCATTTACTTGATGGCACGTTGCCTCTGTTGCTAAGTATGTCTTCTAGTTCTATGGCAAGAGAGGGGCGGGCTTTTTTCACTTTTTTCCCCATTGTCGTCACTATTTATTGCTTTCAGATGCCCACAGCGCGCCATGTGATCAAGACAGTGGCTAAACTGTCAAAACGCGTCATGCTGGGCACTTGCCTTATCTTACCTATGCTGATTATCTTGCAATAAACGCACTTTGAAGCAACCAAGCACGGTGTGGTCCTTACCTGATTTTTGCCGAAACGGTGGCATTCCAGGATTGTGAAGGTCTTATATATATATATATGTATATATTATCTACTGGCGGTCGCCAGTAGATAGTTATAGTTACAACCTATTATCCATAGGAAATCCGCGACATTCTATTTGCAATAACGTTGGCGTCGGTTGACGAATCTTCGCGAAAGCTTCCAACTTGTTGGGGCGCTCCGGTCCGCTCCTACCCTGAAAGTCTCGGGGTGATACGTCAAGCGGGGGCCGAGAAAAAAGGGGGGTCCCAAAACGCGTTTTCCCCATTCATTTTTCCATAGGAACCTTTAGTCGCAGCTACAGCCCGAACTGCTGAACGGAATTACCCCAAATTTGGCAAAGAGGTAGTCCTTGGTTCAGACTGGTGCCTTTTGCTTAAATGGTGTAAATCCGTTCAGTAGTTCCTGAGAAAATCAAAAGTAAAAGTACATATATATCTATGGGCGCGTCGGATACGCGTACCCTCAGCGCACCCTGCGCGCACCCTCCCGATCACGAGCTGCATGCTAATTGGCTGTCAACACTCCAAATCAAGAAGTGTTGGCAGCCATTTTGTCCCTCGGTAGAACCGAGGGACAGAAACAAGTGCGCAAAGCGCAAAAGGGGGCAGGGTAGAAACACCCTGACCCCTAGGTCTGCTCAGGGGTCCCACAAGGACCCCTGGGCAGAAAAAGAATTATTTTTTTTTAAATCGGCGGGATGCGCTTAGGGTGCGCGTATCCCGCCGAGAAAAAAAAGAAACAAGTGCGCAAAACGCACAAAGGGGGCAGGGTAGAAACACCCTAACCCCTAGGCCTGCTCAGGGGTCCCACAAGGACCCCTGGGCAAAAAAGCATTTTTAAAAAAAATAAAAAAAACGATCGGGCCCGCAGGCCCCGCCACCTTCCTTCACCACTCTGCAAACGCGCCCCTGGCGCGTTTGCAGAGGGAGAACGAATTCCCCTTGAATACAGGGGGTCCCTGGGGCCAACTAGCCCACCAGGAACCTCCAATATGCGCCAGGGGCTGCGTTGCAGAGAGGTGTAGAGAGGCCACACCCCTTTTACACCTCTCTGCAACGCAGCTCTGTGGCGCTTTTGGAGGTATATGGTGGGCTAGTTGGACTCCGGGGACCCTCAGGATTCAAGGGGACTTAATCCCCAACTTAAAACGCGCCACGGGCGCGTTTGCACAGTGGTGAAGGGAGGGGCGGGGCTTCAGGTGACATGTGTGCAAACAGGCCCCGTGGCGCGTTTTAAGATGGGGAATTAAATCCCCTTCAATCCTGAGGGTCCCTGGGGCCAACTAGCCCAACAGGTACATCCAGAAAGCGCCACAGAGCTGCGTTGCAGAGAGGTGTAAAAGGGGTGTGGCCTCTCTACACGTCTCTGCAACGCAGCCCCTGGCGCATATTGGAGGTTCCTGGTGGGCTAGTTGGCCCCTAGGGACCCTCAGGATTCAAGGGGACTTAATCCCCCAACTTAAAACGCGCAACGGGGCGCGTTTGCACAGATGTCACCTCAGGCCCCGCCCCTCCCTTCACCATTGTGCAAATATTCCTCTAAAATCAGCCGAAATACGAATTCCGATTTACTCACCTGTTATCAGGAGAGACCTCAGTGCTGTATCTTTCAGCCCAGTACTGGTCCTGAAAAGTAATTCTAACCATACTTACCAGTAACTTGAATTTCCTTCCATAGGCTAACATTGACTGGTTTCACTTGGAAATTCTTCTAAGTGTGGAGTTTTGGAACTTTAAAATATTCCTCTAAAATCAGCCGAAATACGAATTCCGATTTACTCACCTGTTATCAGGAGAGACCTCAGTGCTGCATCTTTCAGCCCAGTACTGATCCTCAAAAGTAATTTTAACCGTACTTACCAGTAACTTGAATTTCCTTCCATAGGATATCATTGCCTGCTTTTTGCTGAAAAAGTTTCTAAGTGTTGATTTTTGAAACATACAAATATTCCTCTAAAATCAGCCGAAATCCGAATTCTGATTTACTCACCTGTTATCAGGAGAGACCTCAGTGCTGCATCTTTCAGCCCAGTACTGGTCCTGAAAAGTAATTTTAACCATACTTACCGGTAACTTGAATTTCCTTCATAGGCTAACATTGACTGGTTTCACTTGGAAATTCTTCTAAGTGTGGAGTTTTGGAACTTTATAATATTCCTCTAAAATCAACCAAAGTACGAATTCCAATTTACTCACCTGTTATCAGGAGAGAACCCAGTGCTGCATCTTTTAGCCCAGCACTGACCCTGAAAAGTAATTTTAACCGTACTTACCAGTAACTTATATTTTCTAACATAGGAATCCATTGTCTGGTTTTCAGCAGAAAACTTTCAAAGTGTCGATTTTCACAAACTACAAATATTCCTTAAAAATCGCCTGTATGACTTAAACGCATTCATTCAACTGTTTACAGGAGATGCACCAGTGCTGGATCCAGGATCCAACACTGAGTAAGATAAAGTAACGATAACAGTTTTTACCTGCTAAGTGAATTTCCTTCCATAGGATAACATTGGTGATTCTATGAGAAAAAGTTTCTAAGTGTCAACTTTTAAAATACAATAATATTCCTTAAAAATCACGACTGTAACCAAAACGCTTTTACTCAACTGTTTACAGGAGATGTACCAGGACTGAATCTAGGATCCAGTCCTGTGGTTACAAAAGTAATCCATAAAGTAACTAATTGCATTTAACTAGAAATTCACATTGAGCTGAATGTTGCATTGTGTTTGAAAATGTGTTGCCCATTGCAACAACTGTAACTACTGTACTTAAAAGTCTATTGCCTATCTGCAAAGTATTTAAACTAAAGTAATTCATTCTGAGAAAGTATTTTTTGTAATGTAATGTATAATGTAATTACAATGTAATTTAAAAAATAAAATATGTAAAAAAATTGTTTCTAAAAATGTAGTAAATCAGTATGAAAAAAATTAATATAACAATTAATACATTTAAAAATTGTCATTTACAAAACCTTTGAAATTCACTGAAAAACCGTAGGTTTCAGGCACGTTATAGTTAGAAATTAGCATTTAAAAACCTTTGAAATTCACTGAAAAAACCATAGGTTTCAGACACGTTATAGTTACAAATTAGCATTTAAAAAACCTTTGAAATTCACTGAAAAAACCATAGGTTTCAGACACGTTATAGTTACAAATTAGCATTTAAAAAACCTTTGAAATTCACTGAAAAAACCATAGGTTTTAGGGACCGTTTTAGTTACTTGGACATTGCACTCGTACAAAACCCGTGAAATTCCCCGTTATAGTTAGTTCAGCTAACTATAACTCGCGCCCCGCAATGCACTGCTGATGACGTCACATATTACATCACTCATGACATGGTCAGTGACATCACTGATGACATCACTGATGACATCTCAAATGACATCACTGATGACATCATCCACGTGATAATCTGATGCACCTCCTCACACCCTAATATAACCTTTGATTCACCCACTCTAAATTACAGACTGCCATTCGCAAAACCATAGACACTCCAACACCAATAACTACATACCCACTCACTGATTCTTAGGTCTACACACACACATCCACTCACTCACCCGTACAGTCACTCATACTTACGGTCACTCAGTACAGGACTATCATATGCACTCTTACTACTATATAGACACTCAAACAACGCCACTCATCCATAGAGATACTCACACACCTAGTCAGTCATGCAAATAATTAAACACACTGCCATTTACTCACCTATACAGTTATACACACACCAGCTCACTTACTCATACAAATAGTAGCACATTGTTACGCTCTTATACAATCACAGATACAAGCACACACTCATCCATACAGCCACTATCACAATCACTCACTCTTGCTTATAGCTATTTATATACTCCAACACACATATATACTGCCTTTCACATATGTAGTTACTCACACATGTACCACTGGGACATACATTCACTCACTAACACACTCTTACACACACTTACCCACCCATACAGTCTATCACAGATGCACTCTTGAAACCATCCACCCAGTGAATCACCCACTCACACATCTATGCACAGAGTTGCACACACCCCTCCCACACAAACACTCAGGCACCCATACAGATACTCAGACAAGCATTCAATAACTCATATAGACACTCATTTAGCTATTCACAAACACATGCAGCCACTTACACATCAACAGACAGACGGATACAGACATTCACCCAGTTTAGTCACTAACCCATGCATTCAGTAAGATACGTTAAATCACTCACTTATAGAGTCAGTCACGCACCTACTAAATCATCCATACAGACACTTACACACCCACTCATTCTTCAATACGTCTTTTCCTATATATATTAAAAATATTTAAACTTTACAGAAACACACAGTCACTGGATGATGTCATCAGTGATGTCATTTGAGATGTCATCAGTGATGTCATCAGTGATGTCACTGACCATGTCATGAGTGATGTAATATGTGACGTCATCAGCAGTGCATTGCGGGCGCGAGTTATAGTTAGCTGAACTAACTATAACGGGGGAATTTCACGGGTTTTGTACGAGTGCAATGTCCAAGTAACTAAAACTGTCCCTAAAACCTATGGTTTTTTCAGTGAATATATATATATATGTCTCCGCAAGTAATAGAACATTTTCCACTTTCAGCAGCTTGTGTCATTTAATGCAAGGTTTATGTGAACACCGTGATGAAATTAAGGGTTAGGGTGCATGGCTACGTGCTATTATGTCAGTTTGAGACACGGTAATACAGACGAGCTGGTATTTCTCCGAATTATTCTCTGTACTGTTGCAGCTTTACAACACAGACATAAATAGGCAGGTATAGTCTACTGCTGATTTAAGTACTCATATACATTCATTTGAGGTGTACATCCTCTTTATGTACCCTCAGTAAATAACTTTTAGTTGCTTTAAAACTCACTGCCAACTAGTCCTGGTAAGTGTTAGTAGTCATACTGGAGGGTTTTAAACAAAGAAGAAAGATAAACATGAAATATGAATATCAAGTGGCTTCTTTTTTTTCAAACTCAATCGGACTTGTTCTAGTATGATTTTTGTGTAAAAAAACTTGATCCCATATGATCAATTTAAAAGTTATAATAATCGAATTCTCCAGGTTTAGTTACATTTTAAAGCAAAGATGTGAAATGAGAAGACTCAAATATTTAAATCAGACACATTTTATATAGCTATCTGTGCTCTTGCAACATTCCTGCCCTGGAAACCATTGAAGGTGTTCTCCTAAGAGAGTAATTGGGAAGCAGGGCTGGTGACAGATTGGGAGATGAATTGGCACATGGACTGTTTAACTTCAGAGTGCCCTGGGCTCAGATATCTAGCCCTAGGAAAGGTAATGATGTGATCATCAAAGAACAATCACAGAAATATACTGTTCGGCTAGATGGAGAAAAGACAGAAGCCCTGAAGATGTAAACAGACACTGAAATGAGAGAGCAGTTCATAAAATTATGGTTGTTGATTGATAGATGAATTAATGTTCTTCCTCATATTTCATATTACTCTGCCCCTTACTCAGTTTTGATGAAGAATCTTCAACACCCCTCCAGATATATACCCCTTTTATGTCATTATTATGTTATACCTGAGTAAAGGTGATACATATTTCATGTGATCAACAGCTACTGCGAGATTCTCACAGTCAGGTTATAAAGAAGGTCCGCAAATCATTTTAGTGTTTTTATTTTATTTCACTTTTTATATATTAGAAAGGTACATTGAATTTAGATCTTTGTTTGTGTGATGGCTGTGTCAAACTTCCAGTGACATCACGGTGTTCATACATTTAGCAACAATGCTCTGCCACATTAATTTTCTGGTGAAAAATATTGGAAGGGAGTGGGTCAAAAAAAGGTGTTTTTCCATTTTAGCTCCCACGGGACATTTTAATTGTAGCAACAGCAAATACAGAGGAAACATTTATGCCAAAATGTGCGTGAAAATGAAACTTTACTCAGAGAGCCTGCCTTTTTGGCTTGGTGTAAACCTGTTCAGTAGTTTTTGCAATATAAGCTTTTGAAAAAGGTGCTTTGTGTACTTGAAGCAGTAAACACTTGTTTTTCTTGTTAGTTAAAAAGCCGTTTGTTTATTTGCTGATAGTGTTTGCACCGTTTTGATGTATATGCATGAACTTTGGCAGGCTATGCATTTGGCATACTCTTTGTATATTCTAATCCATGCAGCCCCATCAAGACGGGGCCTAGTTAAAAAGGTGGTCAAAAAGTGCTCAATATCTGATAACATTGGCACTTTCTGGCAAATCTGCACAGCATTTGGCAGAAGCTTTGAAGGATTCGTTTTATATTGGTTTGTCAACATTTGCTCCAATCTATGAAGGGGTGGCAAAGTTAAGGTGGGGTGCTATATCATTTCATTTGCTTATAATTTTTGCGCTTTTTGATGACTCTGCATCAAACGTGACAAGCTCTTATCAGGTCAAAGCCAGTACAGATATTTCAGATTTAAAGCATATGCAGTTGGGGGTGGACAAATTTAAAGGGGATGTCAAAATATGTTCATATACTAATAACTTTGGCACAATATGTGGGCTTGGTATGGTGTTCCTTGATTTGCTTCAGCTGAATATTGTGATATTGCTCACTACAACAGATGACTATGCCTCACAGTAAACAATGTAATCCCACAGACATATATCAGAGAACAATGTCTTCCTGCTTTTCCTGTAAATTTACTTCTAACAGTCGATCTCCTTCATTGATTGCATATTTATTGGTCGCAGAAAATGTACTTGTCCTCTTCCTCTTCACTTTTTAAGCAGTGAACTGCCGTTAATGACAGACATTATGATGCTAGAGTACAGGTGATGTTCTGAAGTTGTATTTTGCTCTGCTTTCACTGTTGAAATTCTAACAATACAAAGTGCACATCACACACTTGGTTTACAATCACCTTTTACCAAGTGGAATGGTGGGAAATTTCAAGCAATAGAGTCAGGTGGCAACTTGGGATCCTCAGTCTGAACATTTTCCTCTGTTGTATTTCCTGCTTCGCCGTCTTCTTCTGGATTTCTCCTCTTCTTTTCTCGTTTCTCTCGATTCGTTGTCTCTTTTTATATCCCACAAACTTTCAAAAGCATCAGAAAAACAATGTCATCCAATGAATTGTGCAGAACAAGTGGTATCTGCACCATTTACATTAGTCCCAAGATCTGGCAGGAACCCCTGTCCTAAAGAATGCCATTAGGTAGTGGAGAAGCAATGTTGTTAATAGCATTGTATCTCCTTGCCTCATGATATGATGATGAATGTGGATGCAGCAGTTGTATAACAGGAGATGGTGGCAAATACTGGGCCATGTGACCATGCGCCATCCTCAAATGATAATCCGCATTGTAATCCACAAAAGTAAGGAAGAACTTGCCCCAAAAACCCAAATATGGTGGACGGCTGTACCCATTACTATCCAAGTATTAGGTGATCATCTGTCTAGAGTGCTGCTTGCTGACTTCAGCGTCTGTGTTTTTGGGAGAGATGGAACAACAATGACTCTTGTTTCCTCAGGTGTAAGAGCATCTTTTGATTTTGCAACTTCTTGTAGAGGAATTAAATGTTTAGCTACTGGAGATTCTTGTGATGCTGCAGATACAGTCAATGTTGAAGCAGATTTGGGTCAGTCATTGAAGGACTCCTTTCACCAAATAAGATTTCGGTGGTAGGCCAAAAGAGATCAAGCAGTAAAATGGTCCAAATTCTTTGAAAACAAAATTGAAGTTTAAAGGAGGATAATCAGTCAAGAATGTGTTTCAGGCCCTTGAAGCTACACAGAGGTAACTGTTCAAATTGAAGTGCTCAGACACATCTATAGTAAAAGCACAAAATCCCCCAACATCCTCCATGAACACTAGCCAGTAAAATTTGGAAAGTGCCATTGGTTAGCTACTAAGGAGGGAGTTGATGTTGATTCAGAGGTGTCTACATTATTTGAGGAGGGAGTGCTGCCTCTGAAAATAACTAACTCTCCATCACTGATGAGTCCTGGGAGTTCAAATCTTGCCTTAGTTTATCTCTTAAACCCTAGTTATAGCCTCTCTTTTGACAAATCTCAGTGGACACCATTGTTACCACAATATATTAAGTCAAACTGTTTCAAAAGTACATCAGAAAACAAATTTGAGTTGACAATAGATCCTAAATTTGGTATACAGGTTACTGTATTTCAAATGTTTAACTTAATCTTGAAAGAAAATAAATATATAAAAGTGGCACATGATAAGACATGCTCCTTACCAAACACTGTGATAGAAAATACTGATGAAAAGCTCATCCAGTTTGAGAATGGACTCACAGATTTAGAGCAATGAGTTTCAATTCTGAAGATTAACAGCACAGCGTTTCCTCCAAAGTTACAAAACTTTCCAAAGAGAATTCATGGCTCAAAAAATAAATATGAAGATTTAGAAGATAAAGTGAGAATGTCCAATCTGTGATTTGTAGGTATTCTGGAAGCTTGAAAGCCAGAAACAAATGCAGTAGATCTACTCTCAGAGATGATCAGCTTATATTCTTACATACTGTCTGGGTGATTTAACCATCATGGAAGCACACTGTGTTCTCTTCAAAGTGCCAAACATTAATCTCAGCCTCAAACTATTTTGGTAAACTTTTCAGATTACTGAATCAAAGAAATGTCCTATATTTTGCCATTTAAAAAAGATGCTATAAAGCAGAGAATGAGTTCCCCAAGTCTTTGTTGATAAGTCAGTTAAAAGAGGCAAAAGATGATGGGAGTTGAAGCAGCTGATACTCCAAAACAATTCCAAACAATATGGATTCAGGCAATTATGCTTCAGCAAACTTGATGTCCAAGGCAAGTTGATAATTATGTCACAAATGCAAGAGGCAATTCAACTTTTAGAAGAGCACTCATAACTCATCAAATTGTGTTCAAACTTAGCTTGTGATTGGCAAGGTTATTGACCTATGTAATTTCCATCATAATGGGGGGAGTCAGCATCTGGAGAATGGGTGCATTCAATGCCACCTTTTGCTGTTAGGGGTATGCTAAGAAGGTTTCACGTGCAAGCTTTGCCACTGAGCGGGGGAGGCATGTAGAAGGTGGGAAAGGGAGGCAGAGCTGAGTGGGGTTTGGGAGAATAAATGGGTAACCTCAATTGCCAAGATATAACAAAAGATATAGGTGCAGTTTACAGCAAAAAAAGACTAAATATTTTTTGGAAGACAGAGAATTAATTTAACAGATTATTTGGTTAACATGTTGATAAATATTTATAAACCTATATTCTCCAGATTTGCACCCTGATCCACAGTATGAGTTTAGTTAAAATAATCTCATTTAACTCCAATGGTTTTAATAACTTGCAAAAGTTCAAAGATCTAGAATCCTGGATTTTGAGTCATAATAAGTCATTATATTTTCATTAACCCTGGGTGTAGTGGGCGTAGCGGGGCTACACGGAGGTCCACGGAGTCTCAAACAAACTCTGTGGAACTCCGTGGAGTTCCGCTACGCCACCCGTCTCCACCCCCCACTATTACAAGTAAGTAAACATTAAGTAAAAATACATTTAAAACCACTTACCTATGTACTGCGGCGTCCCCGGGCTGCAGTCCTCATCTTCCTCGTCGTAAGTGTAATCCTGGTGAAAGCTGCACATGCACATTTCTTGTGAGAAATGCGCATGCGCGGGTGCGTGGGCATGCGCAGTTTTCACCAGAATTACCCATACGGCGAGGAAGATGAGGACTGGAGCCGGGAACGCCGCAGTACGTAGGTAAGTGGTTTTAAATGTATTTTTACTTAATGTTTACTTACTTGTAATAGTGGGGGTGGAGGCGAGGGCTGGCCAACTCCGCTCCGCCCGCGGAGTGTGGAGATTTGCCTTCTCCAGGGAACGCGGAGAAGGCAAACCTCCGCACACTCCGCGGGCGGAGCGGAGGTCTCCGCCCGGGGTTCATTTTCATGGCAAACTCACTGATTTAAATTTGAACTAAAATATAACTATATATTCGCAAAGTATACAGCAAAGGCATATAATGTTTCTTTTTCTTCTACTGGGGCAGTGTATGGAGAGTTAGCCATAGTTATTTCAAAACAGTGGAATGCTAAATGTTTGTCTTCATGCTCCCGTGAGAAAAGGAGCTGGGTTTCGGTCAACTGCCAGATAAATGAGAAATTATTTACATTAGTCAGACTCTATGGTCTCATAGAAAATGACCCTCAACCTTTTAGTGATTTAAGGGCTGATTTCTTTATTGATGGACTGAGTAATTGCCATTGCCATGAGTACTTTACACAAAACCTTTTTTTTTTTTTTCAAAAAGAAAAATCCCAAAGCAGGATTTTATTTTTGAAAATAAAAAGAACAATGGCCCCCTTGCCATGGGAACATTCTCCCATGGCGTGGGGGTAATTCAAATTTGTTTACTGTCACTTAAATTTTTCATGGTGCCGCTGAGGGGCGGTGAAACCTGGCCATGTGTCCACCCAATCTAAATATGGTGGGCAGACACATGACCAAACTTCGGACAGCCCCTAATCTGTCAGGCAATCAGAGGTGTGTACAGGTGGCGCAGATGGAGTAGTCTCTGCTGTCTACACACTGAAGTTCAGCCAAACTATAAATGAGGCGGGCAGACCTTCAGATTGGCAGAAAGGGTACTCCATCGCTGTTGCGACAGATTACCCTTTCTGCCAACAAATTAATCAGCCCCTTAATCATTTCGTTATAGCATCTGAAAAGGGAATAACTTATTCTCAGAGATTTTAATTATATTCAAGATCCAAAGCTCAAAGCTTCCTTAAAGTTTAAAGGAGGAAATGGATCTTGTAGAACCTCTGAGGCATACAACCCAGAATCCAAAGAATCCAGGCCCGATTACGATGTGGGCTGGAATGGCTCTGACCGTCGGTCGGAGCCCTCCAGCCCACATCGTAATGGGCTGGTCGGATTCCTTTCCGACTGACCCATTCCGATGGGGTCGGTCAGAAGGGAATCCGATTCGGTTTTCCGAATGGCCTCCAGCTGGCTCGGAGAGCCTGTCCGCCATTCGGAAACCCTGCAGTAATCCCTCGGCCGGCTCTTTCCTGAGGGATTACGATGGCGGATTCCCACTGCCTTTCTGTGCCGGCCTTTTCGACACAGAAAGGCATTGATAATCTGAATTTGTGGGCCCCCAGCAGGGCCCCCATGGGTGCAAGGCCGCCGAATGGCCGCCTAGGGGGCACATATGGTGCTCCACCTGTTGATCCCTGCACCCAGTGGCAGGCACCTTGAGGTGCCTGCCACAGGTTGCCGGGATGAACTACGCCCCTGCTTTTTGCAATGAGAGCATGCATTCCATTCGGATTGCATGCTCCCATTGTAAAGTATAGGATTGAGACCGAACAGGGTTCGGTCGCATCCTACTTCCTGGGCTGGAACCGACGACAGGAGGTCGTTCGGTTCTAGTTCCAAACTAATGTCAGACGGACTCCGGTCGGTCCTACATCAGAATCGGGCCCTCCATCTGCCTCTCAAACAGATTTAATGCCACAGCACAGATGCAGATAAAAGAGGAGTACTCTGACAAAATTAGAGGCACAGATAAAAATATACAAAAAAAAAATATATGGACATCAATTCAATGGCACATCAAATAAATCGGGACATGGCCAGGAACACTTTACAAGAGTATTATTATAGGGGTGAAATAGTAAACAGTGGCTTAGAGCTGGCATGAAGAGCAAGGATTTATGGGGAAACTCCTTGCTTGGTCAGCCAGAGTATAAGTAATAGGAGTACAATTGAGCCTATCTTCAATCCTCAAATGAATAAAAAATCATCAAATAAAGCAGTTTTTTAAAAACATTATAGGAAAATCAACACTGTAAATAAAAAGGTAGAGATATGCAAAATTCTCAGCTATCTTTTAGACCTTGAACTCACAGGATTATCAGAATCAGGTGTTATCTATAATATATATATATATGTATTTGTGAAATGAACAAGAAGAGGTGATGGCAGAGTTATCTGATAGTAGCAACATTATCCACAATAGTGGGCTCAAAATCAGTCATCAATAAAATTAAAAAAGTAATTTTAGTAGTTCGCAAGAGTCACTTCCTGACCTAAATTAGTGTAGGTTATTCAAAGAATTTCCAAAAGATATTTAGGTATCTATGTTAATGAGAAATATGGAGACCTCTAAAGTATACCTTTCATGCCTCTCCTCAAATAGGTTAATTCTCTTTTAGATAGGTGAAACATGTTCCCCTCTTAACAATTGGGCATACTACACTGATTAAAATGTCAATTTTACCACCTTTTGTTTTTCTCAGCGCTAGTTTCCCATGTGTTTTATATGCAGAATTTGTTATGCATGTAAATACCACCTTCCTTAAATGTATTTGGAACAATAAAAGTTTGCCATTAGTAGTATTTGTCTCTCCAAAGAGGAAGGTAGGCCGTACCCAATATCAAACTCTATTATTTTGCAGCATCTGCTCTCATCGAGTGATAAGTATAAAATGACTGAAATCAAGATGATAGATAAATCATTGCAGATATTGTCTGTGTCGAAAGATCTCCTGAGCTCAGCAGTGGTTCGATGATCAAGGAGTCATGTACAAAAGGTGTATTTGAGTGGCTTGTACTCAGTTAACTAGTGCAATAGTTCAATAGAACTGAGATCAGAATATTAACCTACTCAGCTGAAACCCAAATATGTTTTTCAAAACCTGGAGCTAAAGCGATAGATTTCAGACACAAATACTTTTAGGAACAGAATTATACAAATTCCACAAAGAAATTGACCAATAAATGGGTTAAGGAAATGGGGATTTTTATATCAGAGCAGCTGTGGACAATACCAATACCCTGAATCTTACAATGCACAAATGAGCTAATTTTCAGCATAAGCATTATTTGGTAAGTGAATTCTCAATATAACGCTATTATTTGCACAGGATTTGGGTGAATGTTGTTCCGTTATGCCAAAGAGTGTCGTACGACTTCTACCTCCCTCAGTAAAACTGTGCATTTGTCAGACAACACAAATGTCAGGATAGTGCCAGACTGAGTCCATAGACACACGCTGGGTATGTTGGCCTATGTCCCTCTTAGCCACAGTGCACCATCTTTACCCCTAACCCTACAGGGCAAGAATTGTGCGTGCAACCTTAGAACATGACAACCCTGATCCCCCAAGGAAATCAGATTAACAGATCTTGAACCTTTTTGTTTGGACTCTCATGCATACCCGAAGAAGTACACAAGAAATACTCAGCAAGCCTTTAAAATTATTTATTGAAGCATTGTGGTTCTTGCATAAAATATGTGTGCTGCGATAATTAGTAGAAAGAAGCAGATTCGCGTAATTAGCATCACAAGAACAGTGAAAAGAATGAACATTTCCACCATTGTGCTAAGACAGTGAATATATGTAGGCATATAAGTACTGTAAATAGTTGTACTCCTATCCAGCGCTCCCTAACCTCGTTTTGCCTAGGGTGGGTGATCTGTCAAATCCCTGCCAGGGTGGACTAACTCCCCATTACCTGTGGGTAAGTGTCATCAGGTTGCCCGTCTTTGTGTAGAACTGGACATCCCTCATGTTAGTATGCAGGAATCAGAAGAACTGGAATTCTTACATGAAGTGACCTCACTGTGTCAGCTGAGTGCTCCTCTGCCTAAACAAGGAAGTGGTTCTGTATATATAACAATAAAACCCATGTAGACATGTTGCAACCCCTGTCAGGCCGCAGGTATGTTATATTATGTAATATTATGCTATGTTAAGTTATGTTAAAAAGACTTATATAGCGCACGTCTACCAGTGGGGGTCTTGGCGCTTGCTGAACATGAAAATGCTGAGATGTGGACAGTTAGTTGTTAAACAGCTATGTCTTTAGCTCTTTTCTGAAGGCGAGCAGGGAGGAGATGGCCCTAAGATTTAGAGGAAGGGTATTCCAAAGCCTAGGCATGCTATTAGCAAAGCTTCTTCCTCCCCAGTACCCTCTCCTGAATCTAGCGGTGGCGACCATTCTGGCGGCGGCCAACTGAAGATGTCGGTTTGGGGTGTACCAGTTGAAATTATTCCATAGAAATTCTGGTCCTCCCCTGGGTAGTGCTTTGTGGGCCACACAGAGCGCTTTGAATTTGATTAGCTTTTGAACCGGGAGCCAATGGAGTTTACGAATATCTGAAGAGATCGAACGGAATTTGGGAATATTCAAGATCAATCTGGCTGCTGCATTTTGAGCAGATTGAAGTTTCCTGACCAGTTTTTCCTGAAGGTTCATCAACAGTCCATTGCAATAGTCCAATTTGAGAGGACTAATGCTGAGACCACAGTTTTCCTGGTATTCTTAGGAATAAAAGGAAAGATTTTTCTTAACATTCTGATTATGTGGAATGAAGAAGAGACTACCTTGGATACTTGGGCTTCATATTTGAGCTTATCATCAATAATGAAGCCCAGGTTTTTAGCTTTCGTCACAGGTAAAGGAGGCGGACCCAGACCGTCAGGCCACCAAGCAGGAGACCATGCAGGGAAAATATTGCCGAAGAGTATAACCTCAGTTTTACTTGAGTTGAGTTTTAAGCAATGCCTGCTCATCCAGCAGCTTATGGCAACTATACAGTTGTGTAATCTTGAAGAGCCAGAGGCATCTTTATCCACTGCTGATACTACCAGCTGGGTGCAATCAGCATAGGAGGTGGGTCTTAAGTTGAAGCTTTTAATCAAGGAGGCCAATTCAGAAACATATATATTAAATAGGGTTGGGATCAGTGAAGAGCCCTGAGGAACCCCACAAGGCAGTGTGAAAGGTAAGGATTTAAAATGGCCCAAGTTCAGCGTTTGGGCTCTTACAGAAAGAAAGGATGACAGTAATGCAAGAGCCTTACCTTTAACTTCTATGGTGTTCAGACGGTGGACCAGAAGCCCATGGTCCACTGTGTTGAACGCTGCAGATAGGTCCAATAAGACAAGGGATGCTGACCCCCCATTATCCAGTGAAGTTCTTATTTCTTCAATGGTTTTTATCAATGCAGTTTCAGTACTGTGGTTTGCTCTAAACCCGAACTGACTGGGGTCTAACTGTCGGTTATCAAGAATGAAATTAGATAGTTCAGTATTGATAATTTTTTCCGTGATATTCGCTGGCAAAGGAAAAGGATAATTGGCGGGGTCATTGATGTCAAGGGTTGGCTTTTTTATAAGAGGGAGGATGCTAGCTTGTTTCCACAATGTAGGAAACATCCCTTTTGAGAACATTTGGTTGAACATAGAAGATAGGTAGGTGGCAATAGGTTGTACCACAAGTTTTAAGATCCTAGGGGGACATGGATCATCCTGAGAGCCTGATTTAGCAGCTAGTAGGAGAGTGGCTACTTGATTAGGAGAGGTTGGTGTGAAATCCGAAAGTGGGGGATAGCCAATTGCTTCCTGACCACTTATCTCAGTAATATCTTTAGATTTGTCGAATATGTTAAAGATTTGGTCGACCTTATCTTTAAAAGTCAAGGCTAAGTTGTCGCAGAATTTTTGACTATGAATGGTTGAGTTGTTTCTTGGAACCAAGGCAAGCCTCATAATCACCTGAATTAGTTCTTTATTAGAGTCAGAAGCATTCTCAATCATTTGAGCATAATAAAGATTTTTTTAATTGATGAGAAGGATTTTATACTTAGCTAGTGCCACTTTATAAAGCTGTTTATCAGTATCATCGTAATGTTTGCACCAGCATCTTTCTTGCCTCCTGCAAGCTTGTTTTTCCCGTCTTAGAGCTTCTGAAAACCAAGGGGCCGAAGGTTCTCCTCTGTGTTTATTAGATGTGATAGGAGGGGCTAGTTTTGAAAAGGTAGATTCCAGCCAGGAAGAATAGGCAGAGACTGAAGAATTGCTATCAAGAGAGATATCAGGCTGACTCTGTGCAAGATGATGAGTTAATGTTGCTGTGTCTATTTTATGCCATGCTCTGCTAGTGACAGCTTTAGCTGATTTAGTAACGGCCTGTCGAGCAGAAGGTAGATTATAATTGAAAATTATGGCTTGGTGATCAGACCAGCTACGAGGAAGAGTTTTGAAATTAGTGATGGCTGGATTATTCGAAAAAAGTCCATCAAGAGTGTGACCGGCTAGGTGAGTAGGATCATTAACCAGTTGTTTAAGACCTAGTTCTGATGCCACCTCTAAAAGAGCTTGGGTGTCTTTGTCAGTTGTGGATTCTAACTGGAAATTAACGTCTCCAAGTAAGGTGAAATTATCTGATTGGAGACCAAATTCCATCAGTGATTGAAAATTGAGTAAAAAATGTTTTTTGGGCCCAGGAGGCCGATAAATATGCATACCAGTTAACGTCTCCTGATTGATTTTTAAAATGAAAGCCTCGCAATCAGTGGCAGGAATGGCTGTGCAGTGGGCATTTATCCAACTGCGATAAATCAAAGCAAGGCCACCACCTCTTTTTATGGGTTTGTCTAGTATAAACAGTTCAAAACCGGGGGGAACTGCTACCGCAAAATCAGGGTTGGTCGCCACGTCACCCCATGTTTCCGTAATAAAGAGAGTGTCGAGTTTAGCATCAACTATAAAATCAGCTATTTCATATTTATGTTTCACTAAAGATCGTGCATTAATGAGGGCGATCCATAATGTGGTGTATTCACTAAGAGGCAGAGCGGAGCCAGTGTTAGAGGACCCTACCATGAGCGGTGGTTTTAAAACTGTTCTCTTGCAGTGCGGGCATGACATTCTGCCTGGGGGTGCTATCAAGTAGAAGCAGAATTTTGTACAATCGCGGTTGCAAGGAGGGCGAAGGGCAAGGAGTGCCTTACCTGTGTATTGAATGCATGTCTCATTTCCTCCTAAGGGAGATCCAGCATGCTACTACTGGTAAATAAAAGGTAAAAAGAAATGAGTGAGAACAAATCAATAAAATATTAAAAACAGCTTGGTAGTCCCAGGCTATGATGGCGAACACCCTAATGGGAGCCAGGCA
The DNA here is from genome assembly GCA_963921515.1 of Calotriton arnoldi. Classification (NCBI taxonomy): domain Eukaryota; kingdom Metazoa; phylum Chordata; class Amphibia; order Caudata; family Salamandridae; genus Calotriton; species Calotriton arnoldi. Next base: position 729,145 of record CAWUFW010007365.1, on the reverse strand, counting down.
CCTCCCAGAACAGGAAGTACAAGGAAATAAAATCAGAAAGGCGTCCGCGCTCTAGCATGCACAGTTGTTTATTCTAGTTGGATAGCATTGTCGCCTTAGGGACAGTAACATAAATACCATTTGTGCAGGAAACTTTATCCCTTGTACTGAATGTTCAAGTTATTGTGATAGTGTGCCTAAGAAGTGGAAATGTGAGCAATGTAGATTCAGAGAATGTTATCTTTCATGGGTACGCATGCAAATGTATGTCAAATGTCACTTAGTCTAAAAGAGAAGGCAACTTAAGAAATGTGAGCATGTGTAAGATGGCAGCGTTTCTACCCAGGCCTATCCTGACCACATGACACCCACTTCTTGGATGTAAGTCGATGAAAGCTGTCCCTATTCAAGTGCTAAAATATGAGGGTCACTCAGTATAAAAGGAACCCTTACTCAAATCTAAAAAAGCATCACAGTTCTTTAATAAAAAAGAGCATAGAGAAAGCCTTTACTTAACATCTTTAAAATAATTAAAATCTCACAAAGCTCATTTTTATGTTTGAAAAGCTTTATTTGAAACAAAAAACAATTACAAAGAGTAAGCCATACGGATTATCTTAAATTAAAGAAGCAAAAGATAAGAAGGCAAATACTAAACAAAGCAGAAAGCTATTTACATTTTGACATTATCCTAGGGAGGGATGGGAGAGAGGGTATGATATAATTCTACAACTGAAGATCGAGTAACATTGCACACACACTAAGACTAAATAAAGAAATAATTAACATACCTAAAAACAATATATTATTAAGAAATAATGTAGAGTAAAAAGCAGATAAAATAACAATTTACGGAGGTTTAAAATTTTCAGAACGTTTGAAAGACATACTCTTTTTGCACTTTTGTCTAAATAATTAGTTAATGGTAACCAATACAAATCTCTATTAGCAAGTGGATTGTAAGAGGAGGCAAAGGCAAAGTCCAGTCTATTATAATGACAAACATTATTCCACCAAGACTTAACTGAGAGCTTAGTTGAACATTTCCAGCTTAGTGTAATTTGCTGAAAAGCTAAAGACAACATAAGGTCAAATAACCCTTTTTCATGTAAAGATAAACCCAAAGACTCTATCAAACTTCCTGCAAAAAGAGTATCATTAGATAAAGGAGTATGTAAATTAAAAAATGTGGATATAAGAGACCATATATTCACCCAGAAGGAGACTACATTGGGACAAGAAAACAAAAGATGAAACAAATCAGCTAAAGGGAATATGCAGGACCGGCAGGAGTCATTACTAGTATGTGAAAATGTAGCTATTGATAGGGGGTGAGATACAACCTATGATATAGAAAAAACATAGACTGAGTCGTAGAAACGTATCTAGAAATGTTTTATGATCTTGCCAAGATCTTGCACCAGAAGTCAACATTCCAAACACAGCCCAAATCCGCTTCCCAGGCCAATTCCAAATTTGTTTTAGAGTGGATCGGGTCTGGGGTGAAAAGGAGTTTATAAACCAGGGAAGCTTTTGGAAACAACAACAAAAATGTTAAAAGTGGATCTTCTGAGGATGTAGAGGCATCAGAAGGGAAGGAGTAGAAGACATCTAGAATTATCTCCATAAGAGTTGAAAATTTCTGCCAAAAAGAGCGTAGACATTTAAAAGTAGCTTGAAAATTAGGGAAAGAACAAGGGGTCATACCGTCAAACCTATCTCAGACCCAAACTATTACCTGGAGTCTCTAAGATTTCCAATATAAAGGTCTATTACTAATAGTAATAAGACTGTTATACCAAAGAGGAGATTATAGGAAAGAATCTTTAGTAGAGATCTTCGGTTGACAATGAGGTCTTAATAAGGAACATGTGTGACAAAATAATGGAAGAGACGTGATATTTGCCTTTGCAGTAAAGATAAGGATTTCTTTTACAGAAAAAGGTGCGAATAAAGATTGTTCCACTCTAACAAATAAGGGTGTAAATGGGGAGATGTCTGTAAGAAGCTACTTAGATGCTTGCTTCAGGCTAAAATCCTCATGGTAAAGTCGAAAGTCAGGAAATTTTACTCCACCACTAGACTTTGGTTTCCTGAGATATTTCAAGAAAATTCTAGCCTTCTTATCGTGCCATACAAATTTAGAGAGAAGGGAGTCACATTTTTTTAAATACATAGAAGGAATGCAAATGGGTATCATTGAAAGAATGTATAGCAAAATAGGAGTTATAATCAAGACGACCCCACCATGAGAGGAAAAAGAGGGTTTCAGGAGGAAAGAAGTTTAGAAATACGATAAAGACCCTCCTTCATATTAATTTTAACCGAGTCTAATATGGAATTATTGAACTAGATTCCTAAGTATTTAATTTTAGAATTATTTCATTGGAAACCAGGCAAATCAAAATTCTGTTTAAGACAAAATTTGGGAATGGGCAAAATTTCTGTCTTATCGGGATTGATTTTGTACCCAGAAACCAGAGACAAATCTGAGAACTCTTGCTGTAAAGAGGGAATAGAGGTTTCAGGATTAGAAATGAAAAGCAAAATATTGTCTGCATAAGCTGACAACTTCAAATGAAAATCGCCATAAATAAATACAGAGATAGAAGCGTTTTGACGGATACGAGATAGAAAGGGTTTAATAGATAAAACAAATAAAAGACGGGATATGGACATCCTTGACGTACACCTCGCTGTAATGGAAAGAATTGAGAAATAAGACCATTAATTAAGACAGAAGAGCTAGGGGATGTATAAAGCAAAGAAATAAGAGAGATTAATATAGGACCAAATCCATGCCAGTGTAGGGCTTTAAATAAAAAGACCAGTCAAATCTATCAAATGCCTTCTCCGCATTGATAGAGACTGCAGCTAAAGAATAAGAAAGAGTGGAAGCCTTATTTAGGACGTTAAAAAACAGCCGACAATTATCAGAAGTTAATCTGCCTTTAACAAAGCCACTTTGCTCTGGACTGATTAAAGTGAGCAGAAGAGGTTCAAGTCGTAAAGCAATTTAGCAAAGATTTTATAATTAACATTTGAAGGGATATAGGGCGGTAGTTCATACAAAATTTAGGATTGCGACCTTCCTTATGGATTAAGCATATTGTGGCTTCTAAAAAAGTACAATCTATTTTGCCAGTGGTACAAAAGTGTTGGAAAAGATGCAAAAGTTTTGGGAGTGGTAAGTTTGAAAAGTGTCAATAAAATTCTACCGTAAACACATCTGGACCCGAAGTTTTCGCTTTTTAAGTACATTCAGGGATTTAGATATTTCTGTAATTGATAGATCCGACTCAGGAGCATCGAAATCAAGATTTCCACGTAAAGAGGGGGTAGATTGAGCAAGATAGGTATCAATTAGAGAAGTGGATGCAGGGGATTCCAGTGTATATAAAATGTTATAACATTTCACAAACTCTTCTAAAATATCTTGTTCTTTAAAAAGATGTTTTCCTTCTGATGTTTGAATGGTATCTATTAACACACGCTCTTTTCGAGTTTTGAGATAATTAGCCAAAAGTTTGCCTACTTTATTTTGTCCACCATAATAACGGGCACTACTATGTGGGAGAATAGACGATGCATTATCCGTAGTTAATTTGTCAAAATCTAGCTTCGCACGAACAAGTTCCTGTAAGGTAGAGTCAGAGGAGGAAGAATAAAATTGATGTTCTAGACATTTGATATTGGCTAATAAACTATTATATTGGTTAAGTGATTTTGTCTTTTTCCTGGAGACAAAATTTATAATAAAACCATAGGCAGCAGCTTTAAATGTATTCCATATCAATAAAGGGGAATTCAGATCTTCATTTAAGAAGAAAAATTCCTCAGCAAAAGAGATGAAAGAAGAAGAGAAAATCGTATCCTGTAAGAGAACTTATTAAACCTCCATCTAGAAGATCTGGGCTGTGGTTGGATCAAATAAAAAACGGCAATAACTGGGGCATGATCAGAAATTACAAAATTACAATAGGTTGAATTGAAGAGGAAATGAGATTCTGGGATGAAGGTTTGGAGAGAAAAATGTAATCTAACCGTGTGAGAGAACCATGAGGGGGGGGGAGAAAATTCTGTTACATTTGGGTTACATAAACTCCAAGCATCAACCAGGTGTGTCAGAGAAATTGTGTTATGAAATTGTTTATGAGCTTTATATTTATAAGAGATAAAGCGAACTTGGGATTGGCAGTCAATAAATGGATCTATAATCTGGTTGCAATCACCACCTAGAATAAAAAATTAATCTTTATATTGAATAATTTTTTTTGTAATATTGGGCCAAAAAGAGTTGTCCGGTTGAGTCGGACCGTAAACATTAAATACAGTCAAAGATATATTGTTGATAAGTAAGTTAACTAATAACCATCTACTTTCCAAATTCATGTCTTGAGAAACAACAGAACAATTCAACTTTTTGTGACATAGGATAATTACACCATTTTTCTTATTGGAAGTAGGAGAAATAAGGACTAGGCCAACCCAACTCCGCTTGAGCTTCAAAGCCTCCAACTCCTTCAAATGAGTTTCTTGTAAGAGACTAAATCTGGGTTATAGGAGGCCAAATGAGATAGTATTCTGTGCCTTTTTATGGGGTTAATAAAACCTTTCACATTCCAAGATACAACTCTGAATGTAGATAAACTGAACGATATGTTAAGCAACACGATCAACAGTAATAAACAAAGGGAAGTGAAACAGCGAAAAAGGGAGAGAGAACTGTGAGAACAAAGGTAATATAGAAGAAGAATAGGAAAAAGGAAAGGGTGATAGATAAGACGTTAAGAGAAGACAGTACATGCCAACAACTGACAAAGTATATGACTATAAATGAAAATAAAAGAAGGCTGACGACTGTGATATGTACCTTCAGGGGAGAACAGGAAGAAAAATACAAGGAGTGGCGACACACAAATGAAGACAACACATCCAACCAGGGAGAACGAACCACAGCGGGGAACCATATAAGACGAGCAGGAAACGGATAAATAAAAAGTTCCAAAAAGAAAATCTGCAAGAATATGAAGGGGAAAAGAATAAGGTTAACATGATATGAGACAATTATTAAAAACAACCTGCAAGATAAAACAGTGAATGAATCTAAGTAAATCAAAAATGGCTACGATAAGAAAGAGAAAAATCAAGGTATAAAAGTCACAGAAGAAGGAACAGTAGTTTCCACTGACGATGTGGAGTGTGAATGGATAAATTTCCTCAGGTCTACCGGATCTTCAAAGGTAGAGGTGCTGTTTCGAAACGTGACCTTAAACGGGCATGGGTGAAATAGTCCATAGCGTGCACCCAGAGTGCGTAAAGCAGGACGGAGTTCAAGAAATGTCTTCCGTCGTTTGGCTGTTGCTGAAGAGACGTCCTGGGAGATAAATAATTTAGAACCAGATGATACAAGCTGTTTTTTAAGATTTGCTGCATTTAAGACTTGTAGAAGGTCGGTACATTTCAGAAATAGAACGATCACGCCCCGGGGCTTCGAGAGAGCAGATGAAGAAGACAAGCGGGCACCCAATCTATAAGCACGTTGAATATTCAAGTTTGTAGCTGTAGTAAGATCAAGAAGCTTTGTAAGAAAGGTAGTGAAAAAATTAACGGGGTTGTCGCCTTTCAAACCCTCCGGAAAACCATATAAGCGGAGATTATTGCATCTAATTCTATTTTCAAGGTCTTCAGCAGATGTTTTTAACAGGAGGACCTCCTACTCTAAGGTGACAAATTTGGTGGATGCATCTTGTAATTCACTGACATGCTGTTCCACCACGGATAGACGGGTTTCCATAGACGACCATTTAGTATCCAGAACTTGCAGGCGGGAATTTGTTTATTCAATAAATAGACGTAGAGCACGTATTTCCTCTAAAACAGTGTCCAAAGATACACGAGAAACAGGCTTCAGTGGAGAAGGAGGGTCCTGTTTAAGAAGCTTATTGCCAGAAGATGGCGTTTGCAATTTGATTGAAGAGGTTGGCGAAGTCACCGGACGCGAAGAGCCATAGTGCGCCACACTGCTAGTGTTATGCATAGAGGGACTAGTATGGGAGCAATCAGATTCAGGAGCGTGGGCGGTAAATTTCTTGTTAGTAAGCAGCAGTTTCTTACTCCTACCCATACGTCAAAGGAAAAAGAAAATCCGCAAAAGGAATCACCAGCATGTACACTAAAGTCTTTAGAATCACTCCAAAAATATTCTTCTCAAGATAGAAGCCGTGAGTCAAAATAAAGTTATTCAAGGATATTAAAAACAGAAGTACATTAAATCGCAGCTGGAGAGATTTGAAGAAGATGAGTAGAGAAAAGCCAGTACCTCAGAAAAATAGTTGCAGAAGATCCTCAGTGAAGTTGAACAGCCTCTAAAATCCACTGTTCCAAAAATAAAGAAGAAAAAGGGAGTAAATAACTAATTATGCATGAAAAAAACAAGCAATGCTTAATATTTTGGTGAAAGTTCCTTCACAAATAATGTGCCTGAGGAAAAACGCCATCACAGGGGAATCCAAAATGGTGGCCGTATATTGGCTGATGCAACTTTTTAATGTTCCTCGCAGCAAAAGGGGGAAAAAAGCCATACCAGTGAAACAGACCCACTCAGGGGGTCTTCTGACATGTGGAAAACTCTGTTTCGGAGCGAAGACGATGCCAGAGTCGCGATATTCACTGCGGCATTTCCCGCAGTGGTACGGAGTTCTGAGTTAGGCAGCCATCTTAGTTGGCGCTGTGCGCGCTCTCCGCACCAAGCTCATTTTAAAAAGCAATATATCATAAAAACAAAGGTGAATTAAAAAGTGTCCAACGGCTCGAAACTGCCGGATTGTTAATGAGTCCTGAGAGATAGACGAAACATTGCCGTTTCCAGCCACCACAGATGATGCTCCCAGAGGCACCCATTGAATCAGATCCATGGAGCAAACACCTTACCATCCATTCACTTTAGCAGCTGCCAAAGGGGGAGTAGCTGGGGCGAGATCTGCAGTATTGGAGCCAAGATCCAGATCACTAGGAGAAGAAGCATACCAGGAGGGCTCGTAGAATGCATTTAGAAGCAATGGTAAGCGCAAGGGACAACAGTACAAGTGGGTCGTTAACGGGGCGCACCACTAGGTCACTGTCCAAAGACTGAACCAGTTGTGTTCCCATGCACACATCCAGGGCACACTCAAAAACACACAGAAGACAGCAGAATACAGGCTGCACGCAGTGTAGCCACACAGGCCGAAAGGATAAGAACAAGTGTTCATTCAGTTCCTGAAGCAAGGGTGTGCCAAAGCACTGTATCATGCATTCACAACACAGGAGCATATGTGGAAGTGCTATTTCCATTTGGCCTCCTAATGGGACATCCATTGTGGAGCGGAAAAAATAAAAGCACAGTCCTGACAATCAGGAAAAAGACCAGTGCTAGACCTCCAAAAGTGCCTCCCAGCACAGAGTGTATGAATGATGGAATAACTCCCAAGTCTGTCTGGAAGGTACTAACCAAGCCAGAGCCTATTTTCTTAAAAAAGTGGGCCACTTCTGCTGTAATAGACATGTTAAAAATGCGGTGTACAAGTTCCCCAAAATGTAGCGGGAAATTAGTGTGGAGTAGCAACTGTATCTCAGAAGACCTTGCAACTTTGAGATCAAACGTCTCCTTTTCAGATGGTAAGGCCACATCTTTCTGGAACCAGTGGGGTCACTAGGGTTGGTGTCACCCAGTACGGTAACTCCCGAGTCCGGGGGTGTGGGGGTGCGGACCGCACCGGGCGGGTGACACCATCACATGGGGTGAGCAGAGGCTCACGGTGTCACCCCATGTGATGGTGTCACCCGGTGCGGTCCGCACCCCCCTAGTGACGCCACTGTCTGGAACAGTAAGGCTTTCAGTCTGCTGAAAGCATCAAAGTGCATGTTTGAAAGCAGTGTCGAAGGCTAAAGCATTGACTCACTAACTGTATGGGCAGGTGGAAACAGTACTTGCGTACAACAAGTTGCAACTGCAGAAACTGTCACCAAATAGGCTAATTCTGAATTGATGCCACATCAGTCTTGATCTTTCAAAATCAAATAACTCTCATTCAAGAGCAATCTGAAAGCCAGACATAACACAGCAGCTGGAGAACCCTTCAGATAGCAGGTCAAATTTGCTATTGACTCATTACATGTGCCATGAAGCAAAACCTCCATGCACACCAAGGAATGTTCTAAAGTATTCTTATAATCTGACCCACTAAGAAAAACCTAGAGCCTCACCATTCCTACAGCGATATCTGAAAGGCAAATTCCATGACTCGTGCACGTGTCCTTCTCCTAGTGCTTCGGATCTGCCAACTTGATGGTATTGTAAACATTATTCAAAGTAGAATGTCGATTTTGGAAGAGATATAAATATGTGGATTATCCAATCTGTAGAAGGTATTTATGCAAAAGTAAATGGCAATTTCTCTAACTTTTCTGTGTGTAACATAGTGTGCGTTGCATACTTCCTAGCTATGATTGTCGGCTGTTTTGTGAGATTGTAAGGTTAAAAACAAACTTGTGTCATTAAGATGTCGCCATGGTACGCACCCAGAACAAAGTGCCTGCAGAGTCCAGCTTAATGACATAATCGATCTAAGCTGTGACTGCCCATGTTGTAGAGGACATGTCATTCTGTATGATATCTATTGCAGATGACACAATGTTACCCAGAGCGTATATCCTAGTGGAAAATGTAGTTATACCATTTTCTACTACCGCATGAGCCTTTTATAACATTGTTCTGTCAATATCGTGCAGTCTCTCAGCAGCCTTCTGCTGGGAAATCTTCCACACTTCGTTGTATATTGCATACAAGAAGCGCTTTTGACGTAGTTTCGAGGACCTAATAAAAAGTCCTGTAGTTCCATGTCATCAGAAGGGAGGGGCAAGTGTTGTTTCATCTGGGACAATGTTGAGGTTTTTAGAAAATTAAGGCACACCTTCCCAACACTGTAAGTTGTTACCACCCGACTGAGGTTGGTCAGGGCTGCTGATCTTAAACCCTTTTGTGTTATCCAGGAAACGTGCATGACATCAGTTAGTGTTTAACAGCCATACTAACCATCCCCCCGATCTGCTTCAGAAGAATTGTATGAACTGTTGCGAAGCATGGAATCTAGTGTTTCCTCCGTGTTACTTGTGAACTATCGCTAGTTCACACAACGTTCAAATGTGGGAATGTTTGGTGTCTTTAAATCTTCTATCTTAGCCAGGCCAAAACATGATGTTTGCAGCACTGTTTTGTTCAGGAAAATCAGCTGTTGTGGTTTCTGGCATGCTTTGAATAACATCAGAAAATTGGAGCAACATTCCACTCCATCCGGACGCACAGCATACTCAATAATATATTCACCAAAATACTCCATAATTAATCCATGTTTCATTGTATTTTATTCCAAATATTCCAATCGGTCACTTATCTTCACCAAATTTTATTCATGTCACATGTGAGGCAGTATATGTATAAAAACGTTTCTTCTGCAACAGATATGCCTGTCCAGGCCTTTTTCTGGAGCATGGTATATACATAAAACTAAGGGTGGGCGTAGTTCGCGAAGTAATGCTTCGCGAAGCTACGCAAAGTGCAGTTCGCGCTACGCAAGCTTCGCGTAGCACTACGCGAACTGCGTAGCGCACTGTTCGCAATGATTGCACAGTGCCGGATGCTTGTCCGCACTGTGCAATCATTGAAAACGGCAACTTGCACAGTGCGAGCTGTCTTTACTGCCGCCGAGTAGATTTTTACTCGAGCGGCAGCTTTCTCAACGCGGACTGGTAGTTTCTCATCGCGAGCGGTCGCAAGCATACGCGACCACTCGCAATGAGAAACCTGACCTCCCCGCGCTGAGAATCTCGCCGGAGGTTTATTTTCCACGCTCGCGATCGGCAACTTGATGTTGCTGATCGCGAACGAGGAAAAGTCTCGCCGGGATGTCATTTTGCTTGCTCGCGGTCGCCAACTTGACGTTGAGGACCGCGAGCAAGCAAAAAATGACCGCGGCACTACGCTACGCTACGCTACGCGTGTTCGCACTGTGCTACGTGCAATTCGCGTTGTGCGAAGTAGCGCAAACTTCGCAAACTACGCGAGCGTAGCGTAGCACTTCGCCCAGGGTTACATAAAACATCCTTGATAGTGGATCTCATTAACCCAATGCATTTCGGGCTATATGTTGCCCTTCCTCAGGGGTTCACTAAAAACGTTAAAACATTGACACTAGTTAGTGTTTTCAGACCACTGTATGTTAATCAAACATTGAAGCAAACATTAAAGCAAACAATCCATAACATGCTTAACTGAATAGCTGATGTTTTCCCTCTAAACGCGCTACAATACGCCAAAAACATTATGCCCTGAGAAGCCTCACACACCCTTATTCACCCTTCCATGTTAAACCTTGCCTAGTGTTCCCATTGCCCGTTCTTCCATAATACCTTGTCCTCATAAACCTACCCCGTTCAAAAGTCGTTCGTACCTTCATAAAGCAACATCATGTTCTTCTCAATCAATCAATCAATCAATCACGGCATTTATAGAGCGCGCTACTCACCCGGGAGGGTCTCAAGGCGCTGGGGGAGGGGGTAAGTTACTGCTCGAACAGCCAGGTCTTGAGCTGCTTCCTGAAGGCGAGATGGTCCTGGGTTCGCCGAAGGTGAGTGGGGAGGGAGTTCCAGGTCTTGGCCGCCAGGTAGGAGAAGGATCTTCCTCCGGCGGTGGTTCTGCGGATGCGTGGTACGGTGGCGAGGGCGTGGCTGGTTGATCGTAGCTGGCGTGTGGGCGTGTAGAAGGACATGCGGTCGTTGAGGTACTTTGGGCCCAGGTCGTGGAGGGCCTTGTGTGCGTGGGTGAGGAGTCTGAACGTGATTCTCTTGCTGACGGGGAGCCAGTGCAGGTCTTTCAGGTGTACGGTGATGTGGCTGTGTCGGGGGATGTCCAGGATGAGTCGTGCGGAGGCGTTCTGGATGCGCTGGAGTCTCTTTTGAAGTTTGGCTGTGGTTCCGGCGTAGAGGGTGTTCCCATAGTCCAGTCGGCTGGTGACGAGTGCCTGGGTGACGGTCTTCCTGGTTTCAGTGGGGATCCATCTGAAGATCTTGCGGAGCATGCGCAGGGTGTTGAAGCATGAAGATGAGACGGCGTTGACTTGTTTGGTCATTGATAGGGAGGAGTCCAGGATGAAGCCCAGGTTGCGTGCGTGGTCCGTTGGCTTGGGTGCGGTGCCCAGGGCCAGGGGCCACCAGGAGTCGCTCCCAGGCGGAGGGTGATGAGCCCAGGATGAGGACTTCCGTCTTGTCTGAGTTCAGTTTAAGGCGGCTGTTCCTCATCCAGTCGGCGACGCTCTCTCATCCCGTCGTGCAGGTTGGCTCTGGCGGTAGTGGGGTCGTTGGTGAGGGAGAGGATCAGCTGGGTGTCGTCGGCGTAGGAGATGATGTTGAGGTTGTGTCGGCGTGCGATGGCTGCGAGGGGGCTCATGTAGACGTTGAAGAGGTCCATAGCGTGTCTACTTCTCACGCACACCAGTGTTGAATACCATCAAACTGTTGCACCTATTTCAACAACAAACGCCTAACTCCACCCCTCGACTTCAACCAATCCCATCAAGCAGGCGGCAGAAACAACCTGCATGACTACAGTTCCCATCAGGCACTGTTGAGAACACTTTATTCATCTCTCTTACTTCTAAGCCTCCCCACGCCACAATCTTGTATACCCCGCCCACCCTAAGCTGTCAATTGAACGTCAGTTTCAAAGATTTACTGCATACAACATTTAAATTTTGAAACGTGTGGTAAAGTCAGTATGGTTGCGTGCTGCTGGTATAATAAGATTAATGCTGCGCGCTACTACTTGGTCCGATAATAAACACTGTCCATCAAGATTTTCACAACTCCGTTTCTCAGATGACTGAATGTTGCTGCCTGGACACATGTAACTCACGCCATATTTTTCAATATTAATAGTTCTCCTTGGGTGCAACCTGGCTGGAGGGCAGTTATTTTGTGCAAAATTCAAAAGGGGTTGCCACGTGCACACCGGATGTCCTTCATTTTATCATTGTTTCATCATACTTAATTTGATCATGTTTAATCCAGTCAAAGGAGGTGGTTTTGGCCATCTTTCTAATACCTTGAATGTTGTTTCCTTGTTTGATAGTGAACTGGGCCCCCTGAATAGAAGTTTTATCCTGCTGCTCTTATTAGAGATTGGTGCCTTGGGTCAAGTAGATATATTGATCGGGTGTATCCGGATGCCCTTGCTTTTCTTCCGAGTTCTAGGGTCACATTTAGTTCTAGGATTTGTTGTAATGTTAATCCTGGCTAATGTGGACCATTTCCAGAGAAAGGGTATTGATGTTTTTCTGTTTGAAGTAACCATAGACCTTAAGCTTGATAGTCTTAGATTGGGACCCCAGGAGCCCACTCAAGATTCATGTAGTAGCAGGGGGGGTAGAAAACCTGAAGGATATCACAACCTCAATTGGTAGAGATATGGGGAGGAGAGTGATAAATATTGTGGGATATGAGGACCAGCGGGCCTGGGAATCTAGGAAGGGAGATGAGTTTGCCCCATGAAGTTGGGTAGCAGGCACATTGAATGCTTCGAAAAATATAAAATGTCCAATATTGCAGAGTTAGCTTTTTAGGTAAAATCCTTTCCTGGATCATGGCGGGCCTGGGACAGTCTAAATCCAAGCAAAACTTTTTAATGCATTTTTGCCGATTGATAATTTGCTTACAGGAAACTTGAATATGCTATGATTTTAAATATGAGAATTATTTTGTATTTTCTTGTGCAGCAAAACCCAGGGAAAAAGGTCATGCCAGTCGAGGAATAGCCATTTTACTTAGTAGTGGGATAAATTGTAATCCTAAGGTATTTGTTCATCCCTCAAAACTTTGCAGCTGCTTAAAGTTAGCCCTGTGTAATGAATAGGAAGACCTTATATTAGTAAACATCTATATATATATATCCCCTGGAAAGTCGTTGGAAGTGGAGGCCCGGAAATGTCTCTTTGCACCACCACCAGAAATAGTTTGTGTAAATCTTTTACATTTTTTAAACAATTTTGAAACATTTTCAGATATGTTTGAATGTCGCAAATCCATAGTAACTGTATTTGGTTTTGAATTTGTGAAATATGGCACTTTAGGTCTTAAATATTTGGCACAATATAAATAGAATTATAATATTAATATTGCTTTGTAAAGGTGGACACATTGCACAAATACAAGTACTGTATTAGTGTTATACTGTAAAACATTTTGCACCACTTATTTGTTGCATTTATTAAGCTTGTATAGTATTTCATTATAATGTTTAATTGATTTGATTGGACATTTGCACTTGCACAATTAGATGTATGTATTAATGTTGTACTGTAAAACATCTTGCAGCACATATTTGTTGCATTTATTAAGCTTGTATAGTATTGCATTGTAATGTTAAATTGATTTGATTGCGCATTTGCACTTTTTCTGTCTAAATAGAATATGGTTGTATGCTGATTGATTTCGTCTTGCATTTTATAATTTTGGATATTTTATACTGCATTAATTGTTTTTAAAAACCTTTCTTGTATTTTATGTGGCCCTCTTTGAGTTCCAAATCATAATAAACTTCTGACTTTGACTTTGAGTATAATCCACGCATTCAGTAAACTTTTACATTTCTGAAGCACAAAATTACTGTATGCCATATATTTAGTGTCTCTCTGGATGGTGAGGCTGCCATGCTGTTTTAATGTATTATAATTGCCCATGTTCAAGGTTTTTTGGCCTTTTCCATCTGCATTTAACCATATTTATTTGTTGCTACATTTATCTGTGTGTAATAATGTCTATTTTGGATTCTATGAAAAAATGAAGTTGAACCTACTAAATTTCCACTTCTATTACCCTAGATGTACACTCATACTTGAATGCCGGACAAGTTTCAATTATATGAAGACCCTCAGATGGTAAATCAATACACTCTTATGAAAACATTCATATTTTAGTTTTAGCCCTTAGCACATCTACAGCTGTTCAAACATCATTAGCAAACCTTCTCTCTTCTAACTACCTTAACAGTCAATCTGCATAGGCTTTGGCCTGTGACTGACAACTTTTAGAATCACTCAAAAATAACCTCATTTCCATTTTTATCCATGTTTAAAAATAAATTCAGACAAGAAAATAGATGTTTTTCTATCTATATATATCTGTAAAAATCAGTAATAACAGAAGAGCTGGGAGCCTTAATTATGATGTGTTAGGACTATACATGCCCTCTTGTGGTTGACTGCATGTGTATATCTGCACTGAGACTTGTAAATAACACTGCAATGTAGTTCAGTCTGTCTTTTTGGTGTCTGGCTGCCTCTGGGCCAATCTAACACCCTGACATTTTCTGGGCATTAATTTCTGGGGTGACATATTTCGAAATGAATCCCATTTGGTGAGGAAAAGGTCTTTTAACTCTTCTGTTATTCCCATTGGACAGTTGTTTAAGGTGTTTTCTTCTGCTTTAGTCCAGATGATGGATTAATAGTTTATTGTATTGTCTACTTTACATAGTTTTTGTGAACCCTGCTAATCACTCTTCTCTAGCCTCAGAGAATTTGGTAGTGGATATATATATAGTGTGGAGCAAAATCGAACATTTGCAGGCAATAGTAGATAGAAAACAAACAGTAGACTGGAAAGGATGGAGTACACCAGTAAAAATCCATGTTAAATATGTTTCTAATTGAGGAAGAACAAGAGTCCTGAGGAGCCTGGCTGGGGAGATGAGCCAGTTTTGAGGCATCTAACCGATCTTTTCATAGAGACTACACGGGTTGTAATGAAGAGGTCCAGTTTGTCCACTTGTCAAGGTAAATGGATGGATCTTTAAAGACGTTCTGAATATGAAATACTCATGTTTCCAGTCTCAGCTAAAGGAGTATGGAATTCCAAAGAGACAGCCCTCTCCATCAAAGGACTGATCAGCAAGTTTCTTGTATATAAAAAGCCAGTTAGAAGAAAGACACTGTAGTCAACGGTCTGCAACGTTCTCAACAGACAACTCATCTGCAACTTTGACAAATGTTTTGAGATCAAAATCCACATTCCTCTCTTTAGGCCAACCAGCTTCAACGTACCTTATTACTGAGTTAAAGGTAAAATCTGCCCCCAAAGCATCCCTCCAATCCTTCTCCAAAAAGGTTCCAATCAAGGGTAAATCAATGGATGCTACAATACAATTTTCTTTATCTTCATCATAACACAACGTCTCGTCATCCTCACACCAGTCAGATGAGCGAGACAAGAAATCAGCACACCCATTTTTTGAGCCAGGAATATACTCAGTTGTGAAATCAAATTGTAACAACTTTGTGGAAAGGCGTGCAATGCGGGGAGTGAATCCTTTTGAGTTTTTTCCACTCAAAAATTAACGGTTTGTGGTCAGTCTGGATAATAAATCGTGTTCCCCAAACATAATTCCTAAATTTCATGACACCCCACCAGCATGCTAACAACTCTTTTTCAATTACAGAGTATTGTTATTCTTTATCAGACAACACTCGGGATGCATAACCGATTGTGTACATTTCAGAATTTTTCACTTGGCTGAGTACAGCACCCAACCCCACATTGCTTGCATCCACTGTCAAAACACATTGAAGTTCTGAATTGTAGTTTTTTAAAACCTTCGGTGAAGACATCTGCTCTTTCACCCATGCACGCACATCCTGAAACTCTTGGTTCCAGTCAAACACAAAAGTTAAAAATAAATATTCCCTTTGGAGATACAAATACACCAAATATCATCATATACCAACTCGACTCATATGTCCACTCTCAAACATACATCAATCACTGCTTAACTCGCAATGTGGAGGCACTTGTACAGTTTTTAATGAATATTTTGAAAATGTTAAAAAAACATATAATGTCATAGTTACATAAAAAAAGTCCATAAAAATATTTTTTTTTTTTAAAACCACAATAGTCCTCCGTAGATACAGTTACATGACAGTGTTGGCTCCCTAGAAAGGAAAAACAGAAGAGACAATAACATTTGTCATCTAATAGTTAATTTGAATAAAATGAACAGCACCCAGCAAAGAAAAGAATTCTCTGTCTCTGTGTGATTGCTGACTCTAAACAAATTTAACAAACATCTAGCATCGACGCGTTTCGGTGGGTGATTCACAATTAAGCCACCTTCTTCAGGACACAATACTTTCTTAACTCCTTTCCTGTTTCATGTAGTACAGTAATATATTCTTTACACACCGGTGCAGAAACACTCAGTGGAGTATCGTTCCCAATCGGGTCAGATGATCCATATTACTGATTCCGTGTTTATACTGGGCACTTTCTTGATAGTGTTAAGTATGGAATTTTTAATGTTCCATATATATACTGTCGAATCACGCCCTTTTCTTGTTTTCTGATTATTATGTAGATTCAAGAATTGATAAAAACCGGGGCTTGTCTCCAAGACTATCCGATATAATAGATGAACTTATTATATTCAGTCACCCGTCTGAACAACCGGGTCACGTTTCTGTAGCTTCTAAGTCTGACAGATCCCGCATATACCGGTGCCCTCTCTCGGCTGTGGTTCGAGTACTCATGGTTCATCTGACCCGATTGGGAATGATACTCCACTGAGTGTTTATGCACCGGTTTGTAAAGAATGTATTACTGTACTACATGAAACAGGAATGGAGTTAAGAAAGTATTGTGTCCTGAAGAAGGTGGCTTAATTGTGAATCACCCACCAAAACGCATCGAAGCTAGATGTTTGTTAAATTTGTTTAGAGTCGGCAATCACACAGAGACAGAGAATTCTTTTCTTTGCTGGGTGCTGTTCATTTTATTCAAATTAACTATTAGATAACAAATGTTATTGTCTCTTCTGTTTTTCCTTTCTAGGGAGCCAACACTGTCATGTAACTGTATCTACTGAGGACTATTGTGGTTTTTAAAAAAATATATATTTGTATGGGCTTTTTTATGTAACTATGACATTATATGTTTTTTAACATTTTCAAAATATTCATTAAAAACTGTACAAGTGCCTTCACATTCCGAGTTGAGCAGTGATTGATGTATGTTTGAGAGTGGACGTATGAGTAGAGTTGGTATATGGTGATATTTGGTGTGTTAGTATCTCCAAAGGGAATATTTATTTTTAACTTTTGAGTTATCGGGTGCTCGGTCCCTTTGGATTGGTTGAGCCCCTCTCCTTGATTTTCAGGGTTTCCAGTCAAACACAACACCTCTTCTCAACATACTGGATAGAGGTCGCAATTTAGTTGCATAATCTTTGATGAATCTGGAGTAGAACTCGCATAACCCCAAAAAGATTTTAGACTAGGTTTGTCTACTGGAGCTTTTGCATTAATAATGCTCTTCACCAAACCTGGTTTAGGTTCAATACCTCGTTCAGTGATGAGATGACCAAGATATTCAACCTTGTTACTGAGAAACGCTCACTTGTCACGCCTGAGAACCACACCTCTACATTGAAATCCACTAAGAACCTCATCGAGGATACGATCATGGACACACCTATCAAGAGCATAGATCAATATATCATCTTGAAAGATCGATACCCCTTTGATACCTTTGATCATGTTTACCATAACCCTCTGGAGCACAGATGCGGCGGAAGCTAAGCTGAAAGGCATCCTACAATATTGGTATGTTCCAAAATGGGAAACAAAAGCTGTGAGGTGTTTGGATTCATCATCTAATTCTATTTGGTGATACGCAGAGGCTAAGTAAAGCTTTGAGAAAGCCTTGGCCTCTGTCAATCCAGCCAAGAGCTCAGAAATGTTGGGCAATGGGTGAGAGTCTACCCAAATCTCTTTATTCAAACTACGGAGTTCCACACACACTCTCAACTCATTGTTGTGTTTCCGTGCCACAGCCAAAGGAGACAACCAAAGAGAGTACTCCACCTTCTTAATCACACCTCTCTTACACAGCATGTCTAACTCTTTTTCTAAATCCTTTGCAATGATAAATGGCACATTCCTGAGTTTGTGTTTGATAGGCATTGCACCTTCCTTCACAACAATTTTGTGTTTAAATCCAGATATCTTCCCTAATTCACCAGAGAACATATAAGGAAAACGGTTCATAATGTTTTCTGACTCCATATCATCCATTATGGCTAAAACTTGTTCTGATGTTCCAGGTTTTAAGGACCATACCAAATAGTCCTTGGTGAAACCACCACAGGATGTTTAAACCCTCCTTGGCGACATAAATTCTACCAGCAATTTTATGCCCCTTGAACTCCAGAATATCATCTATATCTCCACAAAGATTAATGCTATGCCCTTCATGTGATACTGCTTTGCGGTCTGGAGGAGATAAGATTCTTTTTGGCCAAACTCTGGTGAAAAGTTCATGAATTATCATCGTTATACGTGCACGAGAATCTACCAATAATGACAAATTTTTGCCCCCGACCACAATATCAACAAGAGGATCAACACATGAGTTGGGGTCTCCACTTATTATGTCATCAGTTTTAACCACCATAACCATGTCCCTCAAGTCTCTTCCTATATTGTCTTCATCTTCTCCTTCACGGTCGTCTGTAACACATTTGATAGTTGACGTCAGCTTGTTCTTTTGACTTTGGCACACCTTTGCAAAGTGACCACGTTTATTGTACACTCTGCACACAACGCTTATTGCTGGACACAGTCTACCACCACGAGTGTGACCTCGATTTCCACACCTGAAACATATATCCTGTTGAGGAAAAAAACGTTTCTGTCTATCCTGCTGTCTACTTTCCTTCTGTAACTTTTTGTAGTTCGAGTTGACAGCACCCACTAACTCTTCTTTCTTAGAATCAAGTTCTTTCGCTGAAATCTGTAAAGTTTTAATACTCTTTGCCACTTTTATTGTTGCCTCTAATGACATCTTTTACTTCCATGAAGTCTATGTTGTCTTCATCACCACAGACACTGGTAGGTCAACTTCAGGCTTATGGTGGGTAGATAAGAGACAAACAGACTTGCAAGGTAGTTCGGTGAATGACCACAGAGCACCTTGAGTATAAAAGAAAATACTTTTATAGGTTGAAGTCTTTTACAGTGAACCTGTAGAGGAATCTTAGGACCAGTGTGATAAAATCATGTTTCATACCAAACATCAAGTGCGGTTTATAGTTTCAGACTCTCTGGTGTATTGAGAGAGCGAGAATATTGAATCCACTGTACAAGTGGATCACTAAACCACTGTTTTGGAGATCACATTTGTTTAGTGGTGCATAATAATTTACTATCAAATAGAAGTCCCAAGTTGTGCGCATCTTCCACCACAATAGGAGGAGTGCCCAGTTAATCAGGTCAAGGTGTCAGGAAGGGAGAAGGAAGTAGGATTCCAGGTTTTCTTTCACTTGGGAGAGCCCTTTATCTTCCAAACCGCAGTAAGCCATTGAGAGGCAAATGAATATGGTTGTTAGCCTCATCTTCAAGCTTGAGATGGAGCTATGTCCTCTGCATATGTGTACTAGCCAATTTACCTTTGTATGAATCCAAGATATCAGTAAAGGGAAGGAAAATGTAAAAATTGAAAGTGTTGATGACAAAGAAGATCCCTGAGGAACACCACCCTTGATGGCGGTTTTAATGGAGAGGAATTGCCCCAGTTCTACTTGGTGAGTTTGGATTTACAGAAACGAAGCACACCATACAAATGTTATTCCTCTAATGCTAGGCAATGAGAAGGGACTTTTATGAACACTTTGGGAGTCAACAGTGTTGGAGGTGGCTGAAAGGACTTATATGATTTAGATGTAATGGTAACCTTGACAACTGTGTAGTTTGTTCCTGTTGTTGAGTAGAGTGGACTCCATGCTCCGATGGGGAATAAAGTCTGGCTTAAATCAGTCAAGAGGCCCAGTCAAGAGGCCTTGTGCTTTAGGTGTGGAGAAAATTGCTAGGTCACAACTGTTTCAAGCGCCTTTGGAAGACATGGAAGGCCAGTGATAGACTCTGTATGTGGTGATACTGTCAGGATCTGTAGAAGGTTTCTATATGGTAGGTGTGATGAATGCATGTTTGATGGATTGAGGGACGAGCCCCTGGAAAGGAAGGTACTATTAGGTTGATGAGGATCATTGTGAGTGCTGAGAGATCCAGGTTGGTTGATTTGAAAAACATGGCAGTAAATGGCCCCCACACACTGTGAGAAAACTCCCAGGGGGTAAGGGCCATTAGTTCTTTGCTTCTCCAAAGCAGACTTCCACTTTGGGAGTTTGTTTTTGAAAAACAAAAAGTTTGGTGTGCAGTCACCTGAAAGACCTGTGTGTAGTGCCTTCAGAGGGACTACTGTGACAGTAATTCCTCTGAAGTCACTGGGATCACTGTTTGGCCAGTGGCAGTTTCTAAACATGGCGGACGGTATTCTATCAGGGTGGCAGAAGTAATGTCCTCTGCCACTCTGACGGACAGCGGGCCACCCGCCAAACTTTAAATCAGGTCCTAAGTTTGCATTATCTGTGGGCTGAGTTTAACACTACTGCTGAATATTATAAAGCTTTACATTATTTATAGATTTAATTTATCATTTTTGCTCAGCTGGACATTGTGCACCACCTGATGAATTGCATATGTTCCAGGGCCTGTTTTACTTCTGGAAAGTATACCTCTGTTTAGGGGGTGACTGTCTGAGACTGTCACAGTTGAGACACAAGTTAACACTCATTGTTGGGTCTCAGGAAACCTTGCAGCAATCTTCTTTTCTGCAGATTGAGTTTCATATATTTTTTATCTTAGAGACATTTTGACTGATTGTGCTGGGGGTACGATGTGGTAGTTTTTGCTGTTTACGCTGATCAGTAAAGCCAATGTTGCAGTTTTTTCATTCTCTTCATGATATTTCAGCATCAACCAGCTTGACATGATTGCACAAAGGATTGCCTCTATTGAGTTTTTCAAAGTGCAGATTGTGTTAAATAAAGGACTTCTTCTGGTGACTAAGACTTTATTGTTGAAGGTTAATTCCTTAGAGGTGCGTCTCATGAAGTAGTGACTACATATTAAGCAGACTAACCAATTAATGTAATGTTATTGATCCCATGTTACCGCTAACATGTTTGGAGGATCCTCTCTTTCATTTGTGTGGTATAACTTTATGGTCATCGACTCTCCTGAGTGTTGATTGCTTCTCAATACACGTCTCTGTTCCATTTTGTTTGAAGATTCAAAATGTATCTGCTGATTTCCTTTGCTTTGATTTGGTTTCTACGCCACCTATGTGTGGCTCTGTTACTCCATGCGCGGCTCTTTCGTAGGCAGTCATCAGGATATCTGGGTGAATGTACACTTTATTTCCTCCCTCCATGTACTTGATATAATCTTACACGGGAAGCATTCTCTGGCACAAGTGGGCAGGTTGCTTCTACTGTCGTGCTTTTGTGATTCTGGAAGATCAGCAGAGATTGTCACATCTAAAGGTGTTGGCTTCTTTTGTGTGTGAAACATGGTTGCATGTAAATTCGGAGGTTTGCTGCTAGTTATTTCCTCCTAAAGCCAGGGTTGATTAAGGAACAGGAATTAAATGATAAAGCCAGAGAACTTTATTACACTGGGTGTTACTGGTCCACATCAGTCCTGCAACCCCCCTCCTCCCCCCCTTGTCTTCATATGCATTTTACGTCTTCAAGCGATATTCCGCTAATTAGGAATCACAAACAGGAATTCTGGATGAGAGGTGAAATATAAATATACACAAGTGGGGAAGCTACAAATGTGTGTCACATTTAAAGGGATAGTGCAGTTACCTGTTTCTGAGGCATGCACTTTACCTTCATAAAGTAAGGTCTTTCAAAGAGGGAGAATGAGATTCAATGTAATGGTGAAGCTCATGAGAGCTACAATCTGTCACAAAGAATCGAGAGGCAGCCATGCCTATTCAATAATTCTAAAACTCTGCAATGTCTCTACTTCCTGTGCGAGGGTGGCATTAGCCGGACGTGTGGGGTTTATTGTGGCTCCCCCGCGTTTTATCCGGTGCTCTGGGAATGTAATGCAGCTATTGTCCCAAAGTCTAATTTGCTTTGGGTCACTTTCCGGTTGTGTATTTATAAAAGAATACAAACATACATACATATTCTGGATATTACAGTGCGTAATGGCCCTGGTACTGTAATGAATGTGGTGTTGCCTCGTGAATAGATTTACACTTCCGTACAATGTACAATGCCACCTTTCATCAAACACTAAAAGACGTAACAAGGCTAATATCCCGAACAAAGCACGCCTAATACACACTTGCATGCAATTTTCATCAAGCTTCTTAATATAATATTTGTGGTGTAGTGTTTCCCCACTGCAAAGGTTCTGATGGAGTGCAAACGATTTCATTCAAAGACCAAAGGCATGCTTCTGAAGGATAAACATAATTATGCTGAAAGCCGGTGTCGAATTTCCAGAGTTAGTCATTTCAAGACACACAAAATGACGATTTCCAAGTTGATTGTGCCAATGAAGCTGATAATATTTCTCACTGATGCGAATCCATTGAAGTGCACCCCCGGCTTGTTTTCCTTTAAACTACATCTTGTCAGAGAAATGAAATGAAAACTCAACATCCTTCCTTTTATGAGCTGATTACTGCTAATGGACTCATCATAGCTGCAGAGGCGTCGTCTCCGTTCTTCCCCTTCATATTATTATCTGATCGCAGAGCCAGGCTGAACAAAAGGCGCGCTTTATCTTTTACCTCATTCTCTGTATTAGGAGCTCGGACCGGATCATGCCGGCGACCCGAATCCTCACAAAGGACCATTGGCAAAGTGAAAGATGGATATTCTGTGAAATATTTGGCTTGTCATCGGCGCCGTGTTCCTATATCTCAACGCGAGACAGCGCCCGCCAAATGAATTCCGTTGTATTTAAGGAGCGGTCCGCCTGTCTCAAAGGCTTGACCACACTGCTCTCAAGCGGTTCATTGGGAGAAGCGGAGAGAGATTGTTAAAAGGGAAACAAAACAATGCCGCGCGACACAGGAATGATAAACATGAACTACTCACGCTACGCTTTTCATTTTTATATCATGCCGAGAAGCCATATTTTGCATTTTCATCAACGATTCGTTTGACGGCAAAGAAAACACAAAAGGGGAGCATTTATAACGAGTAACTGACTTTATTTTTACTCGTTTGCTAGTTTGACCAAGCTGGTGCTTCATTGATCACCCCAAAATAACACGAAACAATAAACACGAGCCTTCCCTTTCACCCCATTAACACAGTGTGACACAGTGTGACATTGTGTAATGTAACTGGTGCTTATGTAAAGCGCTCCAATACCTTTGGGTCGAGTTTGCGAAATAAAAATCTGCAAATAAATGAACTTTGAATAAAAGCTAAAGAAGGTGTACTGAAACCTAGTGCGACTTACTTTAAGCTTTATTTAAAAAAAAAAAAGAAAACACTGTTGTTACTAGCAATACACGAAGAGTTAATAAACGATAGATTAATAACAGAATAAAGTAATCATATTTGTGTGTGCCAAAGTTAATTCGCTTCTGAGCCACATTCCAGAGGTTCAAGAAATATTCACACATTGCAGTTAAATCTATTAAGCCCCCGTGTGTTTTTTTCCCAGGGTCACTTTTGCTTCATCACACATGTATGTGCTGCAGCAGAAGCTCTACCAATATACATCGCTAAGTGTGTAGGGTGACATAACATCTGCAATTGTAAACTGCAAGTTCACAGTGTGGGGCATCTTGGTTCTGATTAACAGTGGGGCTGGACTAGAAACCAAAATAAGGTTTGGCAAAAAAGTTCAAACCAGCCCCATACTGCAGGATGTTACAACTAGAATGGAGGATGGGAGCATTGTTGGGTGAAGCCAGGCAGCCCATCCAGCTCCGAGAGCAGCCCTGTTGTAGGGATTCTGCACATATACAGAGCTATGCACAGGATAATAGGACCTCGGAGTATAGTGGTGAACCAACCATGCCCCTTAGTACCCACAATCCCAATCCGACTAGCTTTAGCGTCTCATTCGCAGCGAAGCTACCAATGATTAGACAACCCAGAACACGGTCTCTCTCAGGACTCGCGGGAGCAAGAACACCCTTTCATAACTCACTCATACTTGCCCACAACGTGCGTAATAAGAGACACAGTATAGTTTAAAATGTTTATTTCAACTATCGTGCTCTAAGATACAGTACATGTGCCAGTACTATCAGCATAATGCATAATGATAAAATAAGAAGCATAGTTACAATTCCATAGAATACAAACGGGGAAAGCATTTTGTAAAGCAGTGGATATAGGGCTAAATGACCTTACCACCCTCCCCGTGCTATTAACTAGTTTATTATAAAAATAGAAGACCTCTGGGCTTTGTCCAGCGGACCCTCATACCTCAATATCTAGATGCAAGGTTTACATCATCAGACAAGCACAGCTCTTCTCCCTGGAAAGGTTTTCCTCCGAGTGCCACAAACAGCGAGATCACAATATTAAAAGCACACAAATTTCTCCAGTGCAGCTGTACTTTGTGTTATGTCTAAGTGCGAGGGGCTGACCAGATCAGCAAGAACAAGTGACGTTGTTTTTCGACCTTGTACATGATGTGCAGACGAAACCCACAGGGAACAGGAGAAAAGGTGAAAGGCAAAAAGGCAGACAGTTCTAATATAGCCGGGCACAAGCAGAGGCTGGAAAAACAAAGTCACAAAGTAACGTGTGCAAAAAGGCCTCATGGCAGCCAGGCCTAAGCTAACTTAGCAATGTAGACAATGAGGCCACAAACCACACCACACCCTCCCCTGGTCAGTCCATAGGCGAAGACAGAGGATGAAAACAGAGTTCAAATAGATGGAGCAGAATGGAAACGTCTATTCATGAATAGTCCCCAATGAAGGACAGTGAATGGAATAAAAAATTCAGAAAGGGCAAAAAAAAATCCAGAGATGCAGGACGCTGAAAGCGGAGGCCCCCTAATCCAATAGAGTGTAAGTGCAAAAAAGCACCACACCTTCCAAGAGGACATCGTTGGAATCGTCTGAAAAAAGAGACGCCATCCAGTCCAACAAATCAAAACTGCATTCATGTTCCTCACAAGAGGGAGCAGCGATCAGCATTGCGGGACAACTTGCGTGATACTCAACATAACTTTGTTGTAGGAGAGACTGAGCAGCCGCCCAGATATCCCATTGCGCCAAAATTCCAAGTGCTGCCGCACGCGCCATTAAGCCATTGCCGGAACAGTCCCGCTCATGGGCCTCTAAGGGACCCATCAACTGGCCAAAATCCGGGTCAGACAGAGACGTATTGGAGAGGCAAAAATCCAAGGACCAAGAGAAAGGACATCGGATGCAAGACATCACAGGTTGCACGCAAGTGAAATACGCAAAGCGAAAAGAAAGTCTATAGGACACACTGAGGGGCCGATTCCGATCTCGGCCGGTAGGGCTCCGAATCGGATTCGGCTTAACCGGATCCGATTCGGAGCCCTATTCCCCGACCGATTCGTACGCGCGTCCGGGCGAGCGAGTACGATGCGAAATCGCCGACCGACTCGTCCGGGCGTCCCGACCGCTCCGACCGACTCGTTCCCGGGTCGAACCGCACCGACCGACTCGCTCGGACTCGATTCACACCGCGCAATGGAGACGTTCCCCGGCCGGGTGAGTACGATGCGCGCCGCGAGCAGTCCGACCGAGCCGCGCACTCCGGCTCCAAAGAGCAGTCGGAGACGTACTTTGGGGGTCCGTGTCGGACCCCCCTGTACGCGTAGCCGCGCGAGTCGCACACAGGGGGGACCCATGGGTCCCCCCTACCTGTGCGTGTACGGTGTGAGTCGCTTCGACGCGTATACGCTGTACGGGGCGCCCTTGACCGCCTCGCACCCATTGAGTCAATGGGAGCCCGCGTACGCGTTGTACGACCGGCTCCCATTGACTTCAATGGGAGTCCGACCGACTCGAGTCCGATGGCATACGTGCGCATCGTACTCGTTCGGTCGGGCTGCCAGAGTCCGATTCGGTCGGAAATCTCTCCGAGTCCGGCTCGGTCGGAGAGATTTCCGGCCCGAATCGGAATCGGCCCCTGAGTGTCACCAATGGTAGGATGCCGAAGCCGATGAGCATGCGTTCACGGAGCATCCGGAGTCGACCTTGGTCGAGGAGGCCCCCAGGAAGTGCAGCCATTGCGTAGCAAACAGACCAAAAGCAATATACCAGCCGCTAAGGCGAGGAGCAACGGAAAGCCGCTGGAAAAAATAGAATGAATAAATGCCGGTATTACACCAAATATAGTTTGAAAGGAGGTAACAAGGCCAGAGCCCACAACTTTAAAAAAGTGCACAAGACCTTCGGTGCTAGACGCATTGAAAACACGGTGAATCAGCTCACCGAAATGTTGTGGGAGGTTTGTGTTCAAAAGGGCCTGTATCTCACTGTGGGTACTAGCCACCTGGAGGATGAAGGTCTCCCGTGCGGATGTGAGCATAACCTCCTGGTTCAATAATAGCGCCTTTATTCTGCTCAATTTATTGAAATCCGCCTTCAAAGTCGGAATGGAAGGCCAAATGGAACTATCTATTATATCGTGCGGGGAGGAAAAAGCACATTTTTGCAGCACACAACCCGGTGGGAAACTGTTACAATATAGGGGATGCCGGCCAGCATTCCACAGCAGTCCTGATTATTCAGAAGGAGATAGCTACCATTTGCAAGCACAGTGAAAGTAGGTGATATAGCAGGAGCAGGAATGCCCTTTAAAACACAAGCAAGATTCGGAGCCGAAACATTACAAGCCCCGTGCAATTTAATGTTTTTACAAATCAGGGAATGACCCACAGTAGAATCGCATGACTCTCCTGTGAGAAAAACTGCTTTTCCGTCCCTAAGGCATCTATACATGAAAGGCAGGGACCAAAGTTCATGCAAGAACGCACTGCCTAAAGGCTGAAAACGGCCAACAGGATAATGTTTCATGCAGGAACTGAACTCAAATAAAGAAAAAGGCAAAGCGATAACCCCGTGAACTAGCCACACTGCAGAGTCCAACTCCGCCACAGAGAATGGTAATGGCTCTATCTTTTCGATATGTAAGAGAGTGTATGTTGCATCTTTCATGGACATGAATTGCTGTTTTTCAGTTAAATTAAACGGCAAGAATAAGGCAGCGTGTTCAAAAAATGCCAAGGAACTTTACCCATTTTTAGTGTCTGCAAAATCCACGCAAACTGCATTACTGAACGCAATTGATTTTGACCATGATATAACACAGATACATCATCTTGTACAATATCAACAACAGAGGAAACAATATTCTCTAATGTGTAAATGCAGGGTATTAATACTATTGTCAACAACAGCAAGCACTTTTTCTAAATTTGCTTGATCGATTTCCCGTAAACGGGAAGCAGCTTCAATTTGCGAAAGCTTCCAGAGTTCATTGTAAGTTTCATAAATGAATCTCTTAGGTCGAGGACCACGAGGCCCCAGAACAAAATTTGACAGATCAATGTTGCCTGGCAGGAGGGATAAATGTTGTTTTACAGAATCTAATGAAGAGTGCTGCAACCACTGTTTACACAATTTACCAACAGAATATATGGTAACAGTACGAGAGTCAGAAAACCTCGGATCTGGCCTATCCTGTTTGTAACCAGGAGCTGAGTCAAGAAAACGCAGTTGGCAGGCATTTGATGCTATGGGCCAAGCCAACCAGGGTGACTGAACAATCGTAGAGGTATTAAACGAATTGTTTTGAAACAAAGCTTGCAAATTGGCTAGGGAAATATTAAAGCGCAAGCTATCGTTGGGAGTGGAAGACAATGCGGGAATGGAGGGTGCATTCAATTGTTTAGAAGTAGCCAAACCCCAACAGGTCGTTTGATAGATCGTACGATTTAAAAACAAAGAGGGTCATTATCATAGCGGGCGGATCGCCACAGCCCGTATGGCGGTGGAGATCCGCCCGCCAATTCCCACCGCCCACCTACCATTTCCCCCCGCCACATTACGATGGCGGGGGGGACCCCGGCGGACGGAAAGACCGTCCGCCGGTTTTCCGCCGGTCGGACAGGCGACCGGGCGGAAAAAGGCTCCAATATGGTGGCGGTGTCTGCAAGACACCGCCATCCATATTAGGATGACTGCGGAGAAGTGCCTTTCCATGGCGGCAACGCCGCCATGGAAAGGCATGCGGTCTCTGCTTTAGGGGGCCCATTGTGGGCCCCCAGGGTTTTCGGGGGGTGGGGGGTGCACTCGGGGGTACATTTGAATGCACAAGGTGGCAGGCACCGCGTGGTGCCTGTCACGTTGTGCATTCAAATGCACAACATACATTTTTCACATTGCGACGGGTGCTGCTTGCAGTGTGGCGGGCGCATCCTAATGTGAATGGCGGGACCGCCGCACCTATGGCGGTCGGTCCCTTTTGCCATTGCGGTGGGGGGCGGGCTTTGTCCGCCCGCCATCGTCATGGACCCCAAAATTTGGGCTGGGATGAGGCAAGCACGGTGCAAGGCTTCCGTGCCTCGGACCTGCCACGATTTGGTGCCCCAAATAGACTTTAAGTCAATGGTGTCTTGCCAGTGTTCATAACCACCCACTGCTAATGTGTTCAAGAAGGAACCCGAATATAGCAATTTGGTGTGGGTCAACATGATCTTCTGTGCGGACGAAGTGTTCAATTTAAAATAATAGGACCCAGGGTTTGATCTATCAAAGTCTGTAAAGTAAGTAAATTTACTTCTAAGAGTTTGGGCGCTACCTTGCAAAGGGGTTGGACAATGTTCCCATTGGGTGTAATTAAAAGGACCCCGAAGAGCACTTGGTTTATGGAGAAAGTGGTTGCCCCAATGCTGGTAACAATATAAGTCAGCATAACTTGCGGAATTTAAATACAGATCCTCAGCATTAAAAGCAGCATAATATTTCAAATCAGTAAATAACGATTCAACGGCATGCACATCCCAATCGTCAGAATGAATATTACTTTTAACGACAACACCCATTGAAACACGGAGGACATTTGGTACATTAATAATCTCGGTTGGTCCATGAATTTGGAAATTTACCGCATCCCATACGATGCCATCAGCGACTGGGAAAGCTGAAATGTTCACAAATGTGTGGTCACGCTTCATGATGTGAGAAGAAGAATGCGGAGCCAAAGTTCCAGCGACACAGCTCACTGCAGAGCGTTCTGGTAAATAGTGACCATTAATGAGCAAGAAAAAAACTGTCACAAAGCCAATGGACATGAACAGAAAAATCAGGAACAGTACCAACCAGATGTACGTCCACGGTGGGACTAAAAAATTGTCTCTGAGCAAGGATATAAAAACACTGAAGCTGGACGGGATAAGTGATGAGGTGGAAGCCGAATCAAAGGAATAACGGGCTGGGCTCAGTGGTGTTGTTGGTAAATGAGCCACTGATTCGGTGGCAGGATAGGCATACTCGGTCTCCTCGTTGCAGGAGGAATCCGGGCAGGCGATCAGGCAAATCTACCATCTCAATGGCAACATCAGTGTCCGTGTGGGCTGGAGGGCCACAAACATGAGTCCTAGAAATGGCTGGACAGGAGACCGCTGGTGTTACGCTATTCAGGATCGGCCAGCTGTTGTAGCTTGACATTGTCCACTGAGATGTATCTGTTGTCTTTGCGACCAGGAAGCGGTGGTAAGATGACTGTACGAGTACCCTTCAAGCGAAGGACTGGAACCGGTGCACGATAAGAGGGGCCAAATTCTTTTTTGTTCTCCACCTTCTCTCGGACCAGATCTTCAACCTTCGGAAGTCAGCCTGCAACCGGAATCTGCAGCGCAGCGTCTGTGGCTGAAGGTAAATGTTCGTTTGCAAGTTTGTCACGGGCTTCTTGTAAGTCCTGCAACATAGTAGAATGATTATCTACATCAAAGATTGCGGCATTCGCCGCTATGTCTAGACCATCAAGGTCTGGCACAAACATTTGGATGCCAAAGAGCATTTCGTATGGGGTCCGCCCACCCAGAGATCTTCTAGGGAGATTATTAAGTGCACGTTGTACGCTATACAAGTGGGCCAGCCAGTTCCTGCCAGTACCTAAGACTCTAGCTGTCAAGTATTGCTTTAAGTCACGGTTCATTCGCTCCACAATCAAATTACCCTCAGGTCTATATGGAGACGAAAATTGCACCCGCACCCCCAGTGACCCCATTGCGTCATTGTACGCCTTAGAGGCGAACGCCGGACCTTGGTCGGAATGGAAGGTGCCACAGGCAAAAATTCCCACAAAGACACGCAAATCCCTTATGACATTTCGAGCGTCAGCACTCCGTTGTGGCCAGACCCAGATGAAACGTGTGTACGAATCCACTGCAACCAAGATGTATTTATATGCAGTGTCAGAAGAAAATGGACCGCAGTGATCCAGGTAAACACACACAAAAGGTTTGTTAGAAATGCAGAGCTGTGTTTGTGGTGGACGTGTAACCGTCGAAGGCTTAATTTGCTGACAAACGTCACAAGAAAGCACATAAGTACGGGTCTGTTTATATAACCCACGCCACCAGTAACGCTGCTGCAAAATGGAAAACATCGCAGACACGCCAGCATGGGCCGAAGCCAAGCCTTTGTGTGCGGCCGTTATCAAGGAAGGTCTGCGGTCCGCGTTGGGAATCAGCCGATCACCAACGTCGGGAATTCTTACGTAAGGAACCTGTTCGGGACTTAACTGATAAGAGTACTTGGAAGGGAAACCCCGTGGGTAATTAGCACCTTCCTTTGTTGCAGCAATAGCTGCCAAAATCTCATTATCTATTTTAGTCATGGATCTTGTAACTGCTGCTACTGAGCACGTGGCTACTGCTGATTTGGCAGCTTCATCTGCCAAACTGTTACCTACAGCGTGTGCGCCCACACGCTGGTGGCCAAGGGTGTGAATCACCTGTGTGAGAGGCAAACGTTGTTTAAGATCTGCCACTCGAACCCAAAGCATCTTATGCTTAATTGTGCTGCCTTTAGCATCTCTATAGTCGTTTTGTGACCAAAAGAATAGGTTGTCATTGAAAGATTGAACATAGTAGTAAGAATCGCATACAATAAGAGTCGTCACGTCTGGATTCGCGAACTCAAGTGCGAGCACCAAGGCGTGCAGCTCGGCCAATTGTGCAGTACTGTCTCCCAGTGCCTGTGTGTGCACTACATTCGACTTGAACTCTCCGTTCACCATATTACCTGCAACAATAGCACATGCTGCGGAATAAGCATGCTTTGAACCCGTGGCTGGTTGTGCCGAACCATCAGTGTAAATAATACACTTGTACTCCTCAAGCGGCAGCAAAGACAGAGGAGGAGGATGAACAAATTCATACTGTAAAAACTCCTGTGTCTGAAGAGAGGAATCAAAGATAAAAGTGACATCCGGGGACTTCAGAGATGTAGCCCATTGTATCCAACGGGGGTGCAAAGCCTTAGAGTTCGGGACACTTGCCTTCGTCACTGCCTCAAGGGCAGGATATGGTGTTACCACCAAAATGTGTTTTCCCTGTGCCAGTGCGCGTTCCTTTAGAATCGCCATTTGCACTGCAGTCAAAACTTTCTCCACAGACGAAAAGCGCAACTCCGCTGAAGTGTAAAGATGTGGCTTGTATGCAATCGGTACTGCGTCACCTTCGTTAAAGGTTAAGTACGTGAAACCCACTGCCCCTGGCACAATTCTAATCACCAGGTTTGTGTGGTTATCACGAGTCAACAAGAATTTAGATTCAAGTAGATCAGACTGCAAAGAGTGCAGTATCGAAGAATGCTCAGGAAGCCAGCATGACTTCGAAAGTTGGGCTGTATCAAGGCATATAGAGGCTTGATACGCTGGGCATATTCGGGAATGTAAGTACGCCCGAAGTTCAGAAAACCCAGTAATGACTGAAGCTTCTTCAGGGTGGTTGGAGGGCACAAAAGTACGCACTTCTCCAAGAAATGGGGAGCTAAGCCCCTACCTTCATTGTTGAGCTCATAGCCCAAAAACAAAACGGTAAATTCAGCAATGTGAGATTTGGCAAAATTAAATTTGTATCCTAAGACCGCAAATTCAAGAATAATGCGGTCCACACGTGAAAGATGCGGCCATAATTCGTTGTCTGTCAGATAGATATCGTCGACGTACGAACACGCATCTGGGTCTATGCTGTCCAACAAAGAGACAACACGGGCGGCGAAGACACCCGGGCTGTTCTTGTAGCCCATGGGCAAACGCCAAAATCTGAAATGTTTACCACCGGAAGTGAAAGCGCTCCATTGGCTGCACTCCGGGGACAAGTTGTGCGTGTAAAATCCATTGGATAGGTCAAGTGTTGTTTTATATTTTTTACGAACAAGACTGTCTACTAGCGCAGAACTGTGGGTATTTTGTACCGCAAAGGTCCGACAATGAGAGTTCAAATGTCGGTAATCCAATACTAGGTGGTACGATCCATCGGGTTTAGAAACCGCAAAAAGGGGATTATTCATTAGTGATACGCATGTTTCAATTACTCCTTGATATTCTAACTGTGTCAGAATGTCGGAAACGGGACCTTTAGCTTCCCGCCAGATGGGATATTGGGGTTGTGGCTGTGGCAGCGACCGCAATGGTATATCATGGGGTGGAGAATCCTCATCCCAGCCCACGTGGTTACGGTATAGCGCCGGAGCCAGGGCCCCAGCCCATTCAGCTGCGAGAGCCTCCGCTTTGTCCTTGGGGATATGACGAAAAAGCTCGGAAGGATTACCTCCTCCCCTCTACGAGCAGCAAGAACGAATGGGGGCGGCCAATCCGCCTCTGCCAACAAAATATCGTAAGAAGAGGTCAGATTCTCCCAAAAAATCCCTTTAATAACCCGATTGTCAGGGGGTGCCACTCGGGTGTCAGCTGTCTCGACAGTAATGAATGTGTCAGTTGCTGTCGCCTCTACATGAGGACGTAGTGCCTCCCGCACTATGGTAACTTCCGCGGCGCTGTCTAGTAGCGTCACTGCCCACGTCCAATTCAGGAGTCTCGTTCTCACCGTCTGTGGCATACCTCGCTGTAAAAGCTGCAACTTTTTTCTTCTGAAACTGTGGGCGAGAACGTGAAATTCTTCTGGTTTCCTCGGACTGGTTGTCGAGGTTGGTCTCGTCCCTGTGGGGCCTCACGACCCCTGCCTCTATCTTGGCAATCTCCTCCACCAGTCTGGGAGGTCGATGGTGCCTGTGAAGAACGAAGAGAACGCGGGTCAGGGACTTGAAATCTATCTGGAGATTTAATTCTCGCTCTGTCGCGCAAATCATAAGTGCGTTCAGAAGATATGGAAACCGGGGACGCGGCACGCGACCCTTGTTTTTTCTGTTGCTTACCCTGTTTCTTCAACCTCCAGCTCTTTTTAGTAAAGAACGGTTTCTCATTTTTCTCAGATTGAGTTTTTTGTTGTGGCTGTGATTGAGTTTGCGTTTTAGCAAAAGGCTTAACTCCCAGACTATTGCGGCCAATGGTTTGATAAGCCTGTGCAATAATTTTCGGTAATTCGCGTGGCTTATCCGGTTCCAGGACCAAAGCCAAAGCATTAGTGACTTGAAAGTTGACTGCATCGCCCTTGACGTTCGCAAGGATTAGATCAGCCACTACATCGAACACTCCCACCAGTCTTATCCCCAATTCCACAGCCGATTCAGGGCCATGTTCATCCTGCACTCGTTTAATTACAGAGGGGAGTACTGTCATGGAAGGGGTGCCGAAACACTTCGCATATACTGCTGCGAATACCTTGCCCCAGTTGTTGCATTCTGTCAACTCGGGAATTAAGGGGCCGATTCCGATCTCGGCCGGTAGGGCTCCGAATCGGATTCGGCTTTACCGGATCCGATTCAGAGGCCTTTTTTCTGACCGATTCGTACAGTCGTCCCAGCGAGCAAGTACGATGCGAGCGCACGCGAAATCGGTGACCGACTCGTTCCCGGGTCCGAACCACTCTGACCGACTCGTACGGACACGGCTCGCACCACGCAATGGAGACGTTTCCCGACCGAGCGAGTACGATGTACGCGTCGGACGGCCGGATCGAGTCGGAGCGTCCGGCTCGCAAAAGCACCCGGAGCCGGACTTGGGGGGTCCATGTCGGACCCCCTGCACACGCAGCCGCACGAGTCGAACACAGGGGGGACCCAAGTGTCCCCCTACACATGCATGTACGGTGCGAGTCGCACCAACGCGTACCCACTGTAGGGGGCCCCCATGTTCGCGACGTGCCCATTCAGTCAATGGGAGCCCGTGTACGCGTTGTACGACCGGCTCCCATTGACTTCAATGGGAGTCCAACCGAATCGATTCGGGCAGCATACGGCCACATCGTACTCGCTCGGTCGGACTGGGGGAGTCCGGCTCATTCGGAAATCTCTCCGGCTCGGTCGGAGAGCTTTCCGACCCAGATCGGAATCGACCCCTAAGTCTTTCGGCAAACTAATCGTTAAAATCCTGTGTTTTTCCACAGAAGAAGTATTTGGAAAAACTGCCTCCAGCTGGTCAAATTTTTCTGCAAGCCAATAAGGCAAATCATCCTTATTTTGTGGGCGCTTGCCCATCACCGAATTAACCATGACGGGACTTATGGTTACACCGCCCGGTCCAGCTGGATGCGCCGCAACTCCAGGAGGGGCTCCCTGGATGTTGCCTGTAACATACTGTACTAAAGCTCTGTGAACACGTATCAAAGACGTATGCAATGCACGCAGTTCATCAACCGCAAGCGTCAAATAACGCGGATGTGGGGTATACCTGGCCAAGACTGGCCAAGTGGCCCCGTCTATTGATAGTGGGCCTAAACAAACCGGGGTGACCGGATGTGGGAGGGCGCCATTAAACCAAATACGGTGTTGCCATGCCGTAAGTGGTACTTCAAGAGCCTGATAAGGCCGATAAGCATTGGGTAGGGCAGTGAGAGCGTACTCATGAAACAAATTGTCCGCTCCGTCCACCGCCGGAAAAGTGACCCAAGAGTAAAACACCTCAAAGTGGTGAGCCGGGTCAGCCTGCACCACAAAGATGAGTGCGACACCCGCGTCGGGCACTCCATAAGCCAGTAAATGAGCCCGGAGCGCA
Organism: Calotriton arnoldi; assembly: GCA_963921515.1. Taxonomy (NCBI): domain Eukaryota; kingdom Metazoa; phylum Chordata; class Amphibia; order Caudata; family Salamandridae; genus Calotriton; species Calotriton arnoldi. Next base: position 694,083 of record CAWUFW010007365.1, on the reverse strand, counting down.
GCGCGGCTATGTGCCGGTATATTTATATCTGCCATTAAGACCAGAAATGATTGACAACCTAATGTGAGGCAGCGCAATATAGGGTTTACTTAAACACCTTTTAATAACTTCAAGCTTGAAAGAACCTATAAAAACATCAATATAGGAGGTATCACCCTCACACACGTTTCCGGAAGCGTATGCGAAGGGTGTTGTCGACAAGCACTAGCACTACTCAAGCGTCTCGCAGATAAGAAGCCCACCACGTTGGTGGCGCCATGTTCTAGGGATTTTGCACATATACAGAGCTATGCACAGGGTAATAGGACCTCGGAGTATAGTGGTGAACCAACCATGCCCCTTAGTACCCACAATCCCAATCCGACTAGCTTTAGCGTCTCATTCGCAGCGAAGCTACCAATGATTAGACAACCCAGAACACGGTCTCTCTCAGGACTCGCGGGAGCAAGAACACCCTTTCATAACTCACTTATACTTGTCCACAACGTGCGTAATAAGAGACACAGTATAGTTTAAAATGTTTATTTCAACTATCGTGCTCTAAGATACAGTACACGTGCCAGTACTATCAGCATAATGCATAATGATAAAATAAGAAGCATAGTTACAATTCCATAGAATACAAACGGAGAAAGCATTTTGTAAAGCAGTGGATATAGGGCTAAATGACCTTACCACCCTCCCCGTGCTATTAACTAGTTTATTATAAAAATAGAAGACCTCTGGGCTTTGTCCAGCGGACCCTCATACCTCAATATCTAGATGCAAGGTTTACATCATCAGACAAGCACAGCTCTTTTCCCTGGAAAGGTTTTCCTCCGAGTGCCACAAACAGCGAGATCACAATATTAAAAGCACACAAATTTCTCCAGTGCAGCTGTACTTTGTGTTATGTCTAAGTGCGAGGGGCTGACCAGATCAGCAAGAACAAGGGACGTTGTTTTTCGACCTTGTACATGATGTGCAGACGAAACCCACAGAGAACAGGAGAAAAGGTGAAAGGCAAAAAGGCAGACAGTTCTAATATAGCCGGGCACAAGCAGAGGCTGGAAAAACAAAGTCACAAAGTAACGTGTGCAAAAAGGCCTCATGGCAGCCAGGCCTAAGCTAACGTAGCAATGTAGACAATGAGGCCACAAACCACACCACACCCTCCCCTGGTCAGTCCATAGGCGAAGACAGAGGATGAAAACAGAGTTCAAATAGATGGAGCAGAATGGAAACTTCTATTCATGAATAGTCCCCAATGAAGGACAGTGAATGGAATAAAAAATTCAGAAAGGGCAAAAAAAAAATCCAGAGATGCAGGACGCTGAAAGCGGAGGCCCCCTAATCCAATAGAGTGTAAGTGCAAAAAAGCGCCACACCTTCCAAGAGGACATCGTTGGAATCGTCTGAAAAAAGAGACGCCATCCAGTCCAACAAATCAAAACTGCATTCATGTTCCTCACAAGAGGGAGCAGCGATCAGCATTGCGGGACAACTTGCGTGATACTCAACATAACTTTGTTGTAGGAGAGACTGAGCAGCCGCCCAGATATCCCATTGCGCCAAAATTCCAAGTGCTGCCGCACGCGCCATTAAGCCTTTGCCGGAACAGTCCCGTTCATGGGCCTCTAAGGGACCCATCAACTGGCCAAAATCCGGGTCAGACAGAGACGTATTGGAGAGGCAAAAATCCAAGGACCAAGAGAAAGGACATCGGATGCAAGACATCACAGGTTGCACGCAAGTGAAATAGGCAAAGCGAAAAGAAAGTCTATAGGACACACTGAGTGTCGCCAATGGTAGGATGCCGAAGCCGATGAGCATGCGTTCACGGAGCATCCGGAGTCGACCTTGGTCGAGGAGGCCCCCAGGAAGTACAGCCATTGCGTAGCAAACAGACCAAAAGCAATATACCAGCCGCTAAGGCGAGGAGCAACGGAAAGCCGCCAAAGACGCTGGAAAAAATAGAATGAATAAATGCCGGTATTACACCAAATATAGTTTGAAAGGAGGTAACAAGGCCAGAGCCCACAACTTTAAAAAAGTGCACAAGACCTTTGGTGCTAGACGCATTGAAAACACGGTGAATCAGCTCACCGAAATGTTGTGGGAGGTTTGTGTTCAAAAGGGCCTGTATCTCACTGTGGGTACTAGCCACCTGGAGGATGAAGGTCTCCAGTGCGGATGTGAGCATCACCTCCTGGTTTAATAATAGCGCCTTTATTCTGCTCAATTTATTGAAATCCGGCTTCAAAGTCGGAATGGAAGGCCAAATGGAACTATCTATTATATCGTGCGGGGGAGGAAAAAGCACATTTTTGCAGCACACAACCCGGTGGGAAACTGTTACAATATAGGGGATGCCGGCCAGCATTCCACAGCAGTCCTGATTATTCAGAAGGACATAGCTACCATTTGCAAGCACAGTGAAAGTAGGTGATATAGCAGGAGCAGGAATGCCCTTTAAAACACAAGCAAGATTCGGAGCCGAAACATTACAAGCCCCGTGCAATTTAATGTTTTTACAAATCAGGGAATGACCCACAGTAGAATCGCATGACTCTCCTGTGAGAAAAACTTCTTTTCCGTCCCTAAGGCATCTATACATGAAAGGCAGGGACCAAAGTTCATGCAAGAAGGCACTGCCTAAAGGCTGAAAACGGCCAACAGGATAATGTTTCATGCAGGAACTGAACTCAAATAAAGAAAAAGGCAAAGCGATAACCCCGTGAACTAGCCACACTGCAGAGTCCAACTCCGCCACAGAGAATGGTAATGGCTCTATCTTTTCGATATGTAAGAGAGTGTATGTTGCATCTTTCATGGACATGAATTGCTGTTTTTCAGTTAAATTAAACGGCAAGAATAAGGCAGAGGTGTTCAAAAAATGCCAAGGAACTTTACCCATTTTTAGTGTCTGCAAAGTCCACGCAAACTGCATTACTGAACGCAATTGATTTTGACCATGATATAACACAGATACATCATCTTGTACAATATCAACAACAGAGGAAACAATATTCTCTAATGTGTAAACGCAGGGTATTAATACTATTGTCAACAACAGCAAGCACTTTTTCTAAATTTGCTTGATCGATTTCCCGTAAGTTCATTGTAAGTTTCATAAATGAATCTCTTAGGTCGAGGACCACGAGGCCCCAGAACAAAATTTGACAGATCAATGTTGCCTGGCAGGAGGGATAAATGTTGTTTTACAGAATCTAATGAAGAGTGTTGCAACTACTGTTTACACAATTTACCAACAGAATATGTTGTAACAGTACGAGAGTCAGAAAACCTCGGATCTGGCCTATCCTGTTTGTAACCAGGAGCTGAGTCAAGAAAACGCAGTTGGCAGGCATTTGATGCTATGGGCCAAGCCAACCAGGGTGACTGAACAATCGTAGAGGTATTAAATGAATTGTTTTGAAACAAAGCTTGCAAATTGGCTAGGGAAATATTAAAACGCAAGCTGTCGTTGGGAGTGGAAGACAATGCGGGAATGGAGGGTGCATTCAATTGTTTAGAAGTAGCCAAACCCCAACAGGTCGTTTGATAGATCGTACGATTTAAAAACAAAGAGGGTCATTATCATAGCGGGTGGATCGCCACATCCCGTACGGCGGTGGCGATCCGCCCGCCAATTCCCACCGCCCGCCTACCATTTCCCCCCCGCCACATTACGATGGCGGGGGGGACCCCGGCAGACGGAAAGACCGTCCGCCGGTTTTCCGCTGGTCGGACAGGCGACCGGGTGGAAAAGGGCTCCAATATGGTGGCATTGTCTGCAAGACACCGCCATCCATATTAGGATGACTGTGGAGAAGTGCCTTTCCATGGCGGCAACGCCGCCATGGAAAGGCATGCGGTCTCTGCCTTAGGGGGCCCGTTGCGGGCCCCCAGGTTGGTCAGGGGGTGGGGGGTGCACTCGGGGGTACATAGGTACCCCCCTACATTTGAATGCACAAGGTGGCAGGCACCGCGCGGTGCCTGTCACGTTGTGCATTCAAATGCACAACATACATTTTTCACATTGCGGCAGGTGCTGCTTGCAGTGTGGCGGGCGCATCCTAATGTGAATGGCGGGACCGCCGCACCTATGGCGGTCGTCCCTTTTGCCATTGCGGTGGCGGGCGGGCTTTGTCCGCCCGCCATCGTAATGGACCCCAAAATTTGGGTTGGGATGAGGCAAGCACGGTGTAAGGCTTCCGTGCCTCGGACCTGCCACGATTTGGTGCCCCAAATAGACTTTAAGTCATTGGTGTCTTGCCAGTGTTCATAACCACCCACTGCTAATGCGTTCAAGAAGGAACCCGAATATAGCAATTTGGTGTGGGTCAACATGATCTTCTGTGCGGACGAAGTGTTCAATTTAAAATAATAGGACCCAGGGTTTGATCTATCAAAGTCTGTAAAGTAAGTAAATTTACTTCTAAGAGTTTGGGAGCTACCTGGCAAAGGGGTTGGACAATGTTCCCATTGGGTGTAATTAAAAGGACCCCGAAGAGCACTTGGTTTATGGAGAAAGTGGTTGCCCCAATACTGGTAACAATATAAGTCAGCATAACTTGCGGAATTTAAATACAGATCCTCAGCATTTAAAGCAGCATAATATTTCAAATCAGTTAATAACGATTCAACGGCATGCACATCCCAATCGTCAGAATGAATATTACTTTTAACGACATCACCCATTGAAACACGGAGGACATTTGGTACATTAATAATCTCGGTTGGTCCATGAATTTGGAAATTTACCGCATCCCATACGATGCCATCAGCGACTGGGAAAGCTGAAATGTTCACAAATGTGTGGTCACGCTTCATGATGTGAGAAGAAGAATGCGGAGCCAAAGTTCCAGCGACACAGCTCACTGCAGAGCGTTCTGGTAAATAGTGACCATTAATGAGCAAGAAAAACTGTCACAAAGCCAATGGACATGAACAGAAAAATCAGGAACAGTACCAACCAGATGTACGTCCACGGTGGGACTAAAAAACTTGTCTCTGAACCAGGATATAAAAACACTGAAGCTGGACGGGATAAGTGATGAGGTGGAAGCCGAATCAAAGGAATAACGGGCTGGGCTCAGTGGTGTTGTTGGTAAATGAGCCACTGATTCGGTGGCAGGATAGGCATACTCGGTCTCCTCGTTGCAGGAGGAATCCGGGCAGTCGAGCAGGCGATCAGGCAAATCTACCATCTCAATGGCAACATCAGTGTCCGTGTGGGCTGGAGGGCCACAAACATGAGTCCTAGAAATGGCTGGACAGGAGACCGCTGGTGTTACGCTATTCAGGATCGGCCAGCTGTTGTAGCTTGACATTGTCCACTGAGATGTATCTGTTGTCTTTGCGACCAGGAAGCGGTGGTAAGATGACTGTACGAGTACCCTTCAAGCGAAGGACTGGAACCGGTGCACGATAAGAGGGGCCAAATTCTTTTTTGTTCTCCACCTTCTCTCGGACCAGATCTTCAACCTTCGGAAGCCAGCCGGCAACCGGAATCTGCAGCGCAGCGTCTGTGGCTGAAGGTAAATGTTCGTTTGCAAGTTTGTCACGGGCTTCTTGTAAGTCCTGCAACATAGTAGAATGATTATCTACGTCAAAGATTGCGGCATTCGCCGCTATGTGTAGACCATCAAGGTCTGGCACAAACATTTGGATGCCCAAGAGCATTTCGTATGGGGTCCGCCCACCCAGAGATCTTCTAGGGAGATTATTAAGTGCACGTTGTACGCTATACAAGTGGGCCAGCCAGTTCCTGCCAGTACCTAAGACTCTAGCTGTCAAGGATTGCTTTAAGTCACGGTTCATTCGCTCCACAATCAAATTACCCTCAGGTCTATATGGAGACGAAAATTGCACCCGCACCCCCAGTGACCCCATTGCGTCCTTGTATGCCTTAGAGGCGAACGCCGGACCTTGGTCGGAATGGAAGGTGCCACAGGCAAAAATTCCCACAAAGACACGCAAATCCCTTATGACATTTCGAGCGTCAGCACTCCGTTGTTGCCAGACCCAGATGAAACGTGTGCACGAATCCACTGCAACCAAGATGTATTTATATGCAGTGTCAGAAGAAAATGGACTGCAGTGATCCAGGTAAACACAACCCAAAAGGTTTGTTAGAAATGCAGAGCTGTGTTTGTGGTAGACGTGTAACCGTTAAAGGCTTAATTTGCTGACAAATGTCACAAGAAAGCACATAAGTACGGGTCTTTTTATATAAACCACGCCACCAGTAACGCTGCTGCAAAATGGAAACCATCGCAGACACGCCAGCATGGGCCGAAGCCAAGCCTTCGTGTGCGGCCGTTATCAAGGAAGGTCTGCGGTCCGCGTTGGGAATCAGCCGATCACCAACGTCGGGAATTCTTACGTAAGGAACCTGTTCGGGACTTAACTGATAAGAGTACTTGGAAGGGAAACCCCGTGGGTAATTAGCACCTTCCTTTGTTGCAGCAATAGCTGCCAAAATCTCATTATCTATTTTAGTCGTGGATCTTGTAACTGCTGCTACTGAGCACGTGGCTACTGCTGATTTGGCAGCTTCATCTGCCAAACTGTTACCTACCGCGTGTGCGCCCACACGATGGTGGCCAAGGGTGTGAATCCCCTGTGTGAGAGGCAAACGTTGTTTAAGATCTGCCACTCGAACCCAAAGCATCTTATGCTTAATTGTGCTGCCTTTAGCATCTCTATAGTCGTTTTGTGACCAAAAGAATAGGTTGTCATTGAAAGATTGAACATAGTAGTAAGAATCGCATACAATAAGAGTCGTCACGTCTGGATTCGCGAACTCAAGTGCGAGCACCAAGGCGCGCAGCTCGGCCAATTGTGCAGTACTGTCTCCCAGTGCCTGTGTGTGCACTACATTCGACTTGAACTCTCCGTTCACCATATTACCTGCAACAATAGCACATGCTGCGGAATAAGCATGCTTTGAACCCATGGCCGGTTGTGCCGAACCATCAGTGTAAATAATACACTTGTACTCCTCAAGCGGCAGCAAACACAGAGGAGGAGGATGAACAAATTCATACTGTAAAAATTCCTGTGTCTGAAGAGAGTAATCAAAGGTAAAAGTGACATCCGGGGACGTCAGAGATGTAGCCCATTGTATCCAACGGGGTGCAAAGCCTTAGAGTTCGGGACACTTGCCTTCGTCACTGCCTCAAGGGCAGGATATGGTGTTACCACCAAAATGCGTTTTCCTGTGCCAGTGCGCGTTCCTTTAGAATCGCCATTTGCACTGCAGTCAAAACTTTCTCCACAGAGGAAAAGCGCAACTCCGCTGAAGTGTAAAGATGTGACTTGTATGCAATCGGTATTGTGTCACCTTCGTTAAAGGTTAAGTACGTGAAACCCACTGCCCCTGGCACAATTCTAATCACCAGGTTTGTGTGGTTATCACGAGTCAACAAGAATTTAGATTCAAGTAGATCAGACTGCAAAGAGTGCAGTATCTAAGAATGCTCAGGAAGCCAGCATGACTTCGAAACGTTGGGCTGTATCAAGTCATATAGAGGCTTGATACGCTGGGCATATTCGGGAATGTAAGTACGCCCGAAGTTCAGAAAACCCAGTAATGACTGAAGCTTCTTCAGGGTGGTTGGAGGGCGCAAAAGTACGCACTTCTCCAAGAAATGGGGAGCTAAGCCCCTACCTTCATTGTTGAGCTCATAGCCCAAAAACAAAACGGTAAATTCAGCAATGTGAGATTTGGCAAAATTAAATTTGTATCCTAAGACCGCAAATTCAAGAATAATGCGGTCCACACGTGAAAGATGCGGCCATAATTCGTCGTCTGTCAGATAGATATCGTCGACGTACGAACACGCATCTGGGTCTATGCTGTCCAACAAAGAGACAACACGGGCGACGAAGACACCCGGGCTGTTCTGGTAGCCCATGGGCAAACGCCGAAATCTGAAATGTTTACCACCGGAAGTGAAAGCGCTCCATTGGCTGCACTCCGGGGACAAGTTGTGCGTGTAAAATCCATTGGATAGGTCAAGTGCCGTTTTATATTTTTTACGAACAAGACTGTCTACTAGCGCAGAACTGTGGGTATTTTGTACCGCAAAGGTCCGACAATGAGAGTTCAAATGTCGGTAATCCAATACTAGGTGGTACAATCCATCGGGTTTAGAAATCGCAAAAAGGGGATTATTCATTGGTGATACGCATGTTTCAATTACTCCTTGATATTCTAATTGTGTCAGAATGTCGGAAACGGGACCTTTAGCTTCCCGCCGGATGGGATATTGGGGTTGTGGCTGTGGCAACGACCGCAATGGTATATCATGGGGTGGAGAATCCTCATCCCAGCCCACGTGGTTACGATATAGCGCCGGAGCCAGGGCCCCAGCCCATTCAGCTGCGAGAGCCTCCACTTTGTCCTTGGGGATATGACGAGAAAAGCTCGGAAGGATTACCTCCTCCCCTCTACGAGCAGCAAGAACGAATGGGGGCGGCCAATCCGCCTCTGCCAACAAAATATCGTAAGAAGAGGTCAGATTCTCCCAAAAAATCCCTTTAATAACACGCTCAATGTCACCTTCTATTTGAATGACAATATTAAATAGTCTGTCAGGGGGTGCCACTCGGGTGTCAGCTGTCTCGACAGTAATGAATGTGTCAGTTGCTCTCGCCTCTACATGAGGACGTAGTGCCTCCCGCACTATGGTAACTTCCGCAGCGCTGTCTAGTAGCGTCACTGCCCACGTCCAATTCCGGAGTCCCGTTCTCACCGTCTGTGGCATACCTCGCTGTTAAAGCTGCAACTTTTTTCTTCTGAAACTGTGGGCGAGAACGTGGAAATTCTTCTGGTTTCCCTCGGACTGGTTGTCGAGGCTGGTCTCATCCCTGTGGGGCCTCACGACCCCTGCCTCTATCTTGGCAATCTCCTCCACCAGTCTGGGAGGTTGATGGTGCCTGTGAAGAACGAGGAGAACACGGGTCAGGGACTTGAAATCTATCTGGAGATTTAATTCTCGCTCTGTCGCGCAAATCATAAGTGCGTTCAGAAGACATGGAAACCGGGGACGCGGCACGCGACCCTGGTTTTTTCTGTTGCTTACCCTGTTTCTTCAACCTCCAGCTCTTTTTAGTAAAGAACGGTTTCTCATCTTTCTCAGATTGAGTTTTTTGTTGTGGCTGTGATTGAGTTTGCGTTTTAGCAAAAGGCTTAACTCCCAGACTATTGCGGCCAATGGTTTTATAAGCCTGTGCAATAATTTTCGGTAATTCGCGTGGCTTGTCCGGTTCCAGGACCAAAGCCAAAGCATTAGCGACTTGAAAGTTGACTGCATCGCCCTTGACGTTCGCAAGGATTAGATCAGCCACTACATCGAACACTCCCACCAGTCTCAACCCCAAATCAACAGCCGCTTCAGGGCCATGTTCATCCTGCACTCGTTTAATTACAGAGGGGAGTACTGTCATGGAAGGGGTGCCGAAACACTTCGCATATACTGCTGCGAATACCTTGCCCCAGTTGTTGCATTCTGCCAACTCGGGAATTAAGGGGCCGATTCCGATCTCGGCCGGTAGGGCTCCGAATCGGATTCGGCTTTACCGGATCCGATTCGGAGGCCTTTTTTCCGACTGATTCGTACAGTCGTCCCAGCGAGCAAGTACGATGCGAGCGCACGCGAAATCGCCGACCGCCTCGTTCCCGGGTCCGAACCGCTCTGACCGATTCATACGGACACGGCTCGCACCACGCAATGGAGACGTTTCCCGACCGAGCGAGTACGAAGCACGCGTCGGACGGCCGGATCGAGTCGGAGTGTCCGGCTCACAAAAGCACCCGGAGCCGGACTTGGGGGGTCCGTGTCGGACCCCCCCGCACGCGCAGGCGCACGAGTCGAACACAGGGGGGACCCAAGGATCCCCCTACACATGCATGTATGGTGCGAGTCGCACCAACGCGTACCCACTTTAGGGGGCCCCCCTGTTCGCGACGTGCCCATTCAGTCAATGGGAGCCCGTGTACGCGTTGTACGACCGGCTCCCATTGACTTCAATGGGAGTCCGACCGAATTGAGTCGGGCAGCATACGGCCGCATCGTACTCACTCGGTCGGACTGGGGTAGTCTGGCTCGGTCGGAAATCTCTCCGGATCCGGCTCGGTCGGAGAGCTTTCCGACCCAGATCGGAATCGACCCCCAAGTCTTTCGGCAAACTAATCGTTAAAATCCTGTGTTTTTCCACAGGAGAAGTATTTGGAAAAACTGCCTCCAGCTGGTCAAATTTTTCTGTAAGCCAATAAGGCAAATCATCCTTATTTTGTGGGCGCTTGCCCATCACCGAATTAACACCGCCCGGTCCAGCTGGATGCGCCGCAACTCCAGGAGGGGCTCCCTGGAAGTTGCCTGTAACATACTGTACTAAAGCTCTGTGAACACGTATCAAAGACGTATGCAATGCACGCAGTTCATCAACCGCAAGCGTCAAATAACGTGGATGTGGGGTATACCCGGCCAAGACTGGCCAAGTGGCCCCGTCTATTGATAGGGGCCTAAACGAACCGGGGTGACCGGATGTGGGAGGGCGCCATTAAACCAAATACGGTGTTGCCATGCCATAAGTGGTACTTCAAGAGCCTGATAAGGCCGATAAGCATTGGGTAGGGCAGTGAGAGTGTACTCATGAAACAAATTGTCCGCTCCGTCCACCGCCGGAAAAGTGACCCAAGAGTAAAATACCTCAAAGTGGTGAGCCGGGTCAGCCTGCACCACAAAGATGAGTGCGACACCCGCGTCGGGCACTCCATAAGCCAGTAAATGAGCCCGGAGCGCAGCGCGGCTATGTGCTGGTATATTTATATCCGCCATTAAGACCAGAAATGATCGACAACCTAATGTGAGGCAGCGCAATATAGGGTTTACTTAAACACCTTTAATAACTTCAAGCTTGAAAGAACCTATAAAAACATCAATATAGGAGGTATCACCCTCACACACGTTTCCGGAAGCGTATGCGAAGGATGTTGTCGACAAGCACTAGCACTACTCAAGCGTCTCGCAGATAAGAAGCCCACCACGTTGGTGGCACAATGTTCTAGGGATTCTGCACATATACAGAGCTATGCACAGGATAATAGGACCTCGGAGTATAGTGGTGAACCAACCATGCCCCTTAGTACCCACAATCCCAATCCGACTAGCTTTAGCGTCTCATTCGCAGCGAAGCTACCAATGATTAGACAACCCAGAACACGGTCTCTCTCAGGACTCGCGGGAGCAAGAACACCCTTTCATAACTCACTCATACTTGTCCACAACGTGCGTAATAAGAGACACAGTATAGTTTAAAATGTTTATTTCAACTATCGTGCTCTAAGATACAGTACACGTGCCAGTACTATCAGCATAATGCATAATGATAAAATAAGAAGCATAGTTACAATTCCATAGCATACAAACGGGGAAAGCATTTTGTAAAGCAGTGGATATAGGGCTAAATGGCCTTACCACCCTCCCCGTGCTAATAACTAGTTTATTATAAAAATAGAAGACCTCTGGGCTTTGTCCGGCGGACCCTCCTACCTCAATATCTAGATGCAAGGTTTACATCATCAGACAAGCACAGCTCTTCTCCCTGGAAAGGTTTTCCTCCGAGTGCCACAAACAGCGAGATCACAATATTAAAAGCACACGAATTTCTCCAGTGCAGCTGTACTTCGTGTTATGTCTAAGTGCGAGGGGCTGACCAGATCAGCAAGAACAAGGGACGTTGTTTTTCGACCTTGTACATGATGTGCAGACGAAACCCACAGGGAACAGGAGAAAAGGTGAAAGGGAAAAAGGCAGACAGTTCTAATATAGCCGGGCTCAAGCAGAGGCTGGAAAAACAAAGTCACAAAGTCACAAAGTAACGTGTGCAAAAAGGCCTCATGACAGCCAGGCCTAAGCTAACTTAGCAATGTAGACAATGAGGCCACAAACCACACCACAGCCCTAGGGCCGGACTGGCTGTAGCGGGCACCTGATGTTTCCCCGGCACCCCCATGGGCCCAAAACCGGACCACCCCCCGACAGGGTGGGGGCCGGTTTTGGGCCCCTGGCGGTGCGTTTTTGTTACAGGGCTGTTTTTGCAGCATAGCTGCAATATCGCCCCTGTAACAAAATCGGCCGAAACCGGACCTGGCAAACAGGTCGGCCGCAACCCCAACCCCTCCCCCCCCTCCAGGGGGATGGCCGAGCACTTTGCCAGGGCCGGTTTTGGTTCCCAGTCCGGCCCTGAGCAGCCCCCTTGTCTCCAGACTACAGGGCAAATGCCAGAGTGGCAGAAGGGCCAGTCCTAGATGTTTATTGTTACCCAACTCAATGGTACCCATTTAACGGCCTCAGAAGATCAGAACTTTGAGTGGATCTGGCAGGATTAAAATGCACACAGATTCCTGCTTTGGATGCATTAATATAATGAGTCACCAGACCTAGACAGCTAGGTGTCGCCATGCTTCACAAGATGCTATCTCCATTTCAGGGCTTAGATTTTGCACATCATTTTCATATGAGCCAGTGCTGGGTCTGGTGGCTCAGAGGACTAATGTATCCCCTGCAGCAATCTGTGTTTGACTACATGATCACAGGTTCAAATCTTGGAGGGTCCACTCAGTCCTTCATTCTTCCGAGCTCCATGAAATGAGTACCATTGAGATGGGTAACAATAAACATATGTTGTTTCAGTCAGCACCAAGATACCCCTCTCGGGTGACCATGAGCTTTACAAATTAATTAGAGGGTTTCGTATAGCGCTGCTTGTCACCCGTGAGGGAATTCAGGCACAGGGGGTTCCTGCTGCTGGGTGTAGTCAGTCGAACATTCAGGTTTTCAGATCCTTTTGAATTCCTGCAGGCAGGGGTAGGTTCGGAGGTGGAGGCCATTCCAGGTCTTGGCAGCCAGGTAGGAGAAGGAGCGGCCGCATCTCCTGCTATGGTGGATTCGGGGAGTTTAGGTGAGGGAGAGGGAGGTGGAGCGCTGTTGTCTAGGGGGCTGGTCGAAGTTGACCCAGTGGTTAATGCATGATGGACCCTGATTGTGAAGGGTCTTGTAGGCATGGGTTAGCATCTTAAACTGCCACTTCTTTTAGACGGGGAGCCAGTGAAACTTTCTGAGGTTGGGTGTGATGTGGGCCCGTCTTGAAAGGTCAAGGACGAGTCTGGTGGCTGAGTTCTTAATGATCTGTAGTCTGTTGAGCAGGTCTGAAGTGATTCCTACATAGAGGGTGTTGCTGTAGTCCAGGTGGCTGGTGACAAGGGCCTGGGTGACGGTGCGTCTGGTGCTGGCGGGGAGCCACTTGAAGATTTTTTGGAGCGTGCGGAGAGTGAGGAAGCAGGCTGAGGATATTGCATTGACCTGGTTCTTCATGGTGAGTTTCCTGTCCAGTATGATGCCTAGCTTTCTAGCATGCTCTGTGGGTGAATATCCCAGTTCTGCTGTCCGCCAGGAGTCAACCCACGGGGATGTATTGCTCCCTGTAAGAAATGAGGTCTCTACTTGGCAGTGGTTTGCACCCTGTCCAAATAGGGACCCTTGTTCTAGTCAGGGAGTTACACACCATAGATAACCCCTGCTCACTCCCTCTGTAAAATGGCACGAGCAGTCAGGCTTATCTCAGAGGCAATGTATAAAGCATTTATACAAAACACACACAGTAACACAGTGAAAACACTACACAGGGACACCACACCAGTTTAGAAAAATAACTAATCCTTATCTGAATAAAAGAAGACCAAAACGATAAAAATCCAATATACACAAGTAACAATATGAATTTTGCAAGAATAAACTAGAATACAGTTCCTTGAAGTCAATATCGCCAACCTGGGCTATCACGGCATCGTGAGCAACACAAATCAATTTAGTGGTGTGGAATCGGAAAGACCAGAAAAATAGTACCTTTGGAAATGAAGCGGGCTCAGGGACCTTGCGGTGAAATCCGAAAATGCAGCATCGCCGGAGGGCGTTTGTTTAGAAACTCGGGCAGGAGGCCTGGGCATCACATGCGTTGCAGGTCGATCTCTGCAATGTCGAGTATAGGAGCGCTGGCGTCAGAGGGCCCAGGGTGTAATGTTGTTGTGGTCAATGCGTCGTGCTCTTCACGAGTGGTGCCCTCAGTCACAGTGCAGGCAGTGGTGTCAGAGATGAAGACAGAGTCGCGGACTTTGTCTAGAGCAGGACACGCTCTATTCTCCCTCCAGGCCTCCATTGAATGCACTGTGACCGTCTAAAAATAATAATTTTCCGGCACAGCACGTAGCAACTCAGCGGCCAGGTGCCTCTTCGAATTCGGTTTCTACAACTATGTCTCCCCCTGGCCTCCCAGACGCGTATTAATTAATTTACAGTCTACTCCGGCAATTTCTGAGGAGCACAGCGTTTGATAGGCGTCCTCAACTACGGAATTAATTAAAACAATTTAACCTTCCTTCCATCAACCCAATTCATGTTGCTCACCCCTTTTGTCCTGAAGATGAACTCAAATAATTGAGTTCGAAACGTCGTCGACCCCTCACAACATGAACTCCTTGTACTCTGTAAAAATCCTTAAAGGAGCTTCTATCATTGTTGTCAATGCGATGTCTTTATTTTAATTTCACCCTCACTTCTCACGTCACGCTTATTGTCACTGTGTGAGCACCTGAATACTATTATTGTGTAATAAATAATTGTCATACACTTACCTACATGTCCCTCGTTATATTACCTAACGCTCTCTTCTAAGAATTAAGTTCCTAAACTTTTATTTTTCTTTATTGTTAGTGCCCTCTACAGGGTCACTTCCCCTTGGACCTTTTTAGGCCTCACTAGAACCATTGTTTCTTAAAACAACGTATCACCCCAGGTTCGCATATTGGGGTACCCTTGTTCTCCTGATCACTTTTTAAAAGTGGCATTTTCAAACACACAATTTAAAAACCACCTACACAGAAAGATGTATTTTTGAATCCTGAGTTCAGGGAACCCAAACCTACGCAGGAACGACGGCTAAGCTCCTGAGACGGCTGCAACGCATCCAGAACGCCTCTGCACGTCTTATCCTCGACATCCCCCGACACAGCCACATCACACCCCACCTGAGAGACCTGCACTGGCTCCCTGTCAACAAGAGGATAACCTTCAAGCTCCTCACCCACGCACACAAAGCACTCCACAACTCCGGACCAGCCTACCTCAATAGACGACTCAGCTTCTACACCCCCACCCGCCAGCTCCGCTCCACCAGCCTCACCCTCGCCACAGTCCCCCGCATCTGGAAAACGACCGCCGGCGGCAGATCCTTCTCCCACCTCGCCGCCAAAACCTGGAACACCCTCCCCACCAACCTTCGGCAGACCCAAGACCTACTGGCCTTCAGAAGACTCCTCAAGACCTGGCTCTTCGATCAGTAGCAGCACACCCCCCTCTTCCCCCAGCGCCTTGAGACCCTCGCGGGTATGTAGTGCGCTTTATAAGTGACATGATTGATTGATTGATTGAAACCTTAAAGCTCCATCTCTTCCCAATTGAAAAACACTTGTTAAGTTTTCCAAGGCATCTCCAATGATAACCAATGAAACTGGCAGTATTTCACTATCAGGACATGTAAAACACGGGAAACAGCATTTACAACGCTGTAAACACAAAGCGGTAGTTTAAAACGGGGTTGTTACAATGACCGCGTTGTTACCACGCGTGCCATTACATCGCAAGTCGTAACAATGACTTGCGATGGGGGGGTGCAACACCAGGGAATGTGTTGGATTTTAAATCCAACACCTTCCCTGCTGTTGCACAAACTGGAGTAGGAATAGTATTTAATACTATTCCTAAGTCCAGCGCGCCCCCTACAGCAAGTCGTTGTTATGACTTGCGATGTAATGACACACGTGGTAACAACGGAGTCTTTGTAACGACCGCATTGTAAACTACTGCGTTGTGAATGCACGCGTTGTAACGTGCTATATTCGTAAAACACACCAGTACATGTCCTACCTTTCACATACACTGCACCCTGCCCATGGGGCTACCTTGGGCCTACCTTAGGGGTGCCTTACATGTAGAAAAAGGAAGGTTTGGACCTGGCAAGTGGGTACACTTGTCAGGTCAACATCGCAATTAAAAAAACTGCACACACAGTCACTGCAGTGGAAAGTTTGAGACATGGTTAAAGGACTACTAATGTGGGTGGCACAATCAGTGCTGCAGGCCCACTAGTAGCATTTGATTTACAGGGCCTGGGCACACACAGTGCACTTTACGAGGGACTTCGTAGTAAATCAAATATGCCAATCATTGATAACCAATCATAATCACAATTTTCACAGGGAGCACTTTCACTTTAGCACTGATCAGCAGTGGTAAAGTGCCCAAAGTTCTAAAACCAGCAAAAAAGAAATGCCGCACGCAGTCAAAAACAGGAGGTCAGAAGCAAAAATACAGGGAAAAAACACACCAAAGATGCCAGGTCTAACACTCCCGAAGATGAGGACCTCCATTTTGTCAGTGTTGAGTTTGAGGCAGTTGTATTGCATCCAGTAGCTGACGTTGGTCATGCATAGGTGGAAGCTGGCCTTGGTGGTGCGGGGTCAGCGGATAGAGAGAGGATGAGCTGAGTGTTGTCGGCATATGATATGATGTTCATTCCATAGGTCCTAACCAAGAGGGCCAGTGGGGTCATGTAGGCGATGAACAGGGTAGAGCTGAGTGAGGACCCTTGGGAGACGCCACAGATGATGCCCCTGGGGTCCGAACTGTAGGGTGGAAGTGGACTCTCCAGGTTCTTCCGGTGAGGAAGGATGTGATCCATTTGAGAGCCTATTTAGGAGGGTGTAGTGGGACATGGTGTAAAAGCTGCAGCGAGGTCGAGGACGATCAGGGTGGCATTTTTTCCTTGGTCTAGGAGGGTCCTGATGTCATCAGTGGCTGCGATTAGGGTGGTTTCTGTACTGTGATTCGAGCGGAACCCGAATTGGGATGGGTACAGGAGGTCGTTGTTCTCTAGGTAGTTGGTTAGTTGGCGGTTCATGGCTTTTTTTTCCAGAACTTTGGCTGGAAATGGGAGCAGAGAGAGGGGCCAGTAGTTGTTGAAGTCTCTGGGGTCTGCAGACGCTGGCAACAGGCAATTGGGGGTCGAAGTGTTCATAAATGGTGGAGAATTTGTTGTGGAAGAAGTCTGCAAGGGTGTCACAGAGATCTTGGGAAGGAGTGATAGTGTTTGCAGGTGCTGAGTGGTTAGAGAACTCTTTGATGATGTTGAAGAGTTCCTTGCTGTGGTTAGAGCTGGCTTTGAGGCGGGTGGCTAGAGTGTCTTTTTGGTATTTTTCAGGCAGTGGTGGTAGTTGTTGAGAGCCAGCTTGAAAGTAGTTCAGTCGTTTGGCTCTTTGATAGCGTACCATATCCTTTCCAGTCATTTGCATTTGCGTTCAGTGGATTTTAGTTCCGGGGTGTCCCAGCTGATGTGCTTGGTGTGTTTGGCCGGTTTTACGGGTTTGATAGGGTGACCAACTAGGCGCACTTGGTGATCCAGGAGTTGAAGTTATTGACAGCCAGTTTGAGGCTGGAGGAGGTGTCCAGAGAGGAGGAGTTGAGGTATTGATCCATAGAGGTTTGGGAATCTTGCTCCAGCTCCTGTGGGAGGTGCTGGGCTGGTTACCGGGGGGTCAGGGGCAGTGGTGGTGGAGGAGTGGACAATTGAGGGGTATGACCACGTGAGTTCGCTGACTTGGATGTACCTGACTCTGTTGCTGGCTGTAAAGATGGGGCCTATCGTATGCCCTGTGACATAAGTGGGTTTGGTGACAAGTTGGGGAGTCCGAGGATGTTCATGCTCTTGAGGAAGTTGGCTGTGTTGGTGTCTCTGGGGTCGCCAAGGTGAAAGTTTAGGTCTCCTTGGAAGACCAAATTTTGGGAGTTGCTAACCAAAGGGGTGATGAAGTTGGCGATGGTCTTACAGATGGTGGGGCATGGTCCTAGAGGTCTGTAGGCATGGGTGCCTCTGTTGGTGTTCTTGCCTTCCGGGCTGAGTTACAAGTTGAGATTTTCCATGTTGGAGGTGGTGTCGACGGTGGCAGCTGTGCAGTGAAGGGATTCTTTGTGGATAATGGCTATTCCGCCTCCATTTTTGTTGCTGCGGTCCCTGTGTATGATTTTGCATCCGTTTAATGTGGCGGTGGCGATGTTGGGTGTTGATGTGGGGTTCAGCCAGATCTCGGTGAGGAAGACAATGTCAAGGGTGAGGGAGTTGATGGTGTCCCAGATCTTGGTGGCATGTTCATGGAGTGATTAGGTGTTGATCAGGAGGCATTGGAGTTGCCCTGGCTCCTTAGTGGTGGGCGGGGGCCAGTGGGCCCATGGGCAAGTGTTCTGACTTCGCAGGAGAAGAGACAGTGTTGGCAGGAGAAGGGTCCTGTCATTGAGCGTGGGGATGTGCTGCTGCAGTTGTTGCTGCAGGGTCTGGGGTTCAGGGCTGTTATCTCATCACTGGTTTAGCTGTGGGAGGGTGGAGATCCAGGGGTCCTGCACTGGGCATGGTCCAGGCACGGACAGGCGTAGGCGGGCTTGCCTTTGGCACGCCAGTAGTGCAGCCGTGCTGCAGCCTCCATTAAATAGGTTCCTGGGAGGGGTGCTCGGCGGGGTAGGCAGAAGGCGGTAAGTGGGAGAGAGAGCGGCACTGGATGTGCCAAAAATGAGTGAGGAAAGCGTGGGGGAAATGCGGTTGGGTTTGGGAGGAGGCAAAAGTTGGGAGCAAAAGGAGACAAAAGTCAGGAAAAAACAATTAGAAGGAGGCTAAAGTCAGTGAGAAGGAGGCAAGAGTCAGGAGCAAAAGGAGGCAAAAGTCAGAAAAAAAAGTTAGAAGGAGGCAAAAGTCAGTGAGAAGGAGGATAGAGTCAGGAGCAAAAGGAGGCAAAAGTCAGGAAAAAACAATTAGAAGGAGGCAAAAGTCAGTGAGAAATGAGGCAAAAGCCAGGAGCAAAGCAAGTTAAAAGGAAAAGATGTGGCAAAAACAATACAAAAACTGGCAAAATGGCGTGAGCTCGAGCAGAGCGTTTGAACTGCAGCAGCAGTGGGGAG
Source organism: Calotriton arnoldi (assembly GCA_963921515.1). Lineage (NCBI taxonomy): Eukaryota > Metazoa > Chordata > Amphibia > Caudata > Salamandridae > Calotriton > Calotriton arnoldi. Next base: position 675,028 of record CAWUFW010007365.1, on the reverse strand, counting down.
CTGGCCTAGGGACCTGCTCAATGGGGTCACTAGGCAACCTCAATTAAGTAGGTTCCTGGGAAGGGAGGTGGCGCTGAGCGGGGTCAGCAGAAGGAAGGAAGCGGGGGGGAGAACGGTGCTCAAGGCCCCAAAAGCAAGCGGGGAAAGCATAGGAAAAATGTGGTTTAGGAGGAGGAAGATGTCAGGAGCAATAGGAGGCAAGAGATGGGGAAAAACAGTTAGAAGGAGGGAAAAGTCAGTGAGAACGGAGGCAAAAGTCGGGAGCAAAGCAAGTTAAAATTGAAAGATGTGGAAAAAATGATAACACGTTATGTTCTTTATTATCTTATAATTATTAGATTTGGTTACACAGCAACTCTTGATAAATCCTGCACAAATCTAGTTAATTAATGGTCCCATAATGAAACAGGCTTACAATAGGCCTGGGCGGTAAATTCTGTTCCGCTCGCGGAACTTGCGGAATTTGGGTAATTTCGCGTTCCGCGGAGAATGCGAAATTGCCAAAAATTCCGCTGCTTCTCGGAGTTTTTTGCTTGTTCGCGCTTTCAAAATGCGTGTTCGCGAGATATTTCTCCCCGAGCACGCAAACAGCGTTCGCGAACAGGAAAAAAGCATTGTGAACGGGCGGAACAAGCAATTCCGCGTGTTCGCGGAACTTTTGCGTGCTCGCGGAGATTTTTTACCGTTTCGCGGAGCTTTGCGTAGCGCGACTACACAAATTCCGCCCACCCCTAGTTTACAAATAAAATCAAAAGACTTTTGCAGCCTGTCCCCTATTGCATTTAGTCATGTAGTATGCCTACAGAAGTGACATCCAGTCCAGAAATTGAGATGAAGATCTTTTTTTGGAATTGACGTGTAGATTCATTTTTCCATAATCATATAGAAATCCTGAGGAAGAACAACGTGGGGTAGTGTACAAAGGACCATCATCTCAGGAACTGATAAGCAACGGCATAGATATCATATGAGGATGTAGGGGGTGCATTTCCATGCTTACGTTAGGGCATGTGGCATCCTTGCTACCCAGACCTAAAATGACATAGGCTCTCATTACAATGAGGCTTTCCGGGCCTCGTCAGGGTTTCAGTTTGAACCGCCGCATTACAATGCAGGTGGTTGAAACTGAAACTGGCTGGTCATTCCGGCTGGATTCCAGTCGGAGACCGGCACGTAATACGTATGGACGTCGTTTCCACTGTAGGATTACGATATCGGTTTCTGACAGGCTTTCCATGTCGGGCTTTCCGGCATGGAAAGTCTGTCGGAAAGGCCCCCTTCATCCTTCTGCCTCCGGTTGGGGGGCAGCCCCCTGTTAATCCCTGCACCACGTGGCAGGCACCTCAAGGTGCCTGCCACGCGGTGCAGGGATGAACAAATTCTCCCATTTTTCGATGGGGGGTTGTGCTACGGACGGTTTACGGCCATAGCACTAGCTCCCATAGACAAATGGGAGCATGAGTCAGCAGTCGCATTGTAATCGCTGTATGAGGACCACCGACCAGAGGTGGGTCGGTCCCGAGACCGCAACAGTGTTGTCTGCCCGACATCGTAATTAGGTTCTTAATGTCAGAAAGAGATTTCATCTGGCAAAACGCCTATGATTAAACACTAGATTCTGTGGCCATTAAAACATCACAAACAATGATCTTCAATAATTCAAATGTTAAATACACTGACTTGGCAGGTCAATCCACTGTGCTACGGGAACAAATCATAGAAAAAAACATAAGCAATGTTCTCAAAGGAACACATATTTAAACCCCGTGCTCTTTGTGATATAGGGCGGACACACCTCATACTATGATGCAATCAACCATTTCCGAGAGTGGATTACTGGTTACAGACTTTTTATGTAACACTTAGCTTTGTTGTAAAACTTTATGGCACTTCATGTGAGTACTGAAAATGGTCTCATGTGGACCATGTATTCTGCACAAATATGCGTGTCCGATTGAAAAAGCAATTCATTCTCTCTCCAATGAACGGAAAAATAAACTAAATGGAAACTTATGTGTTCATAGTTCTCATTTAGGGGTATATTCACAAGAACGTGTGCTAAACATCTCCAAAAAATGTTAATGCAAATTTACACATCGCAGCCTATCGCGGGAAAATAACCCTGTGTTAACGTGGAATTCACAACACGGCGGTACAATGCGATAGTCCGCCGAAAACGCGGCCAATGTCCGCGATACAACCACCTCGACGGAGATAAAAACACAAACCACAGCACAACAAAACGTGCGATGAGCCCATTCGCGATGAGGAAAGCACACGATAAGCACCTTCAGGCCCGCGGCACACACATGGCAGGCGGAAATAAGCACAACAAAACCCTGAAAAAGAAAGACAAACCAAACAGAAAACAACAGCCAAGCACAATGGAGGCAACCGGAGCCAGCACACAACCCCACAAGCCCCATTGGCAACAAAACATTGTACATGGCAGGCCATCGTGGACAAGGTGAATGCAGCCCGAGAGCGGAGGAGGACAATGGAAGAAAATCAGAACAGCCGGAATGATGCGAAACGCACAAACAAGCAGAAACACGCCAACAACAAGAAGGCAGCAATGCACACCGGAGGTGGGAGTCCAGTGCCACACCAGGAGCTGGATGACATGGAGGAAATGGTGTCCACCACATCAGTCTGGAGATGGTGGCAGGACCCGGGGACCAGAAACTCCCCAAAACAACAGACACAACAGCAACAGGGAGAGGAACGACCAGGGACTGGGGGGACGGGGGGAGATGGGCACAATGGCACACATGCACAATTAAGCACAGCACAACTGCAGACAAACCATGCCCAAGAGTAACAACACTAACCAAGAGCACAAGTCACACAACCCGGCAATATCACACCACTGAACAAGCACAGAAGTGAAAACCACACTGCCTGAAAGGGAGAAGGGTGAGCCAAATCAGAGCTGAAGGGACAACTCACACACAATGCAGCACACACACATAGGAAGCAGAGCACCCCAACATCGAACACAATGTGGTACAAACACCAACATTTGCACAACAGAACACAGGACACAAGTGCACCCACTTGTGGCCGGCAAACGGCCATACGCATATGGCAAGGCACGAAACAGGGACATGATAATGCACAAGTACTAACCCACAGCCCTGATGGGGGAGCAACGCACGTATGGCAGAGAGCCAGAGAGTCCGTGACACACACATTGGCATACAAATCAAGACACAACACAGTTGGAGACAAGTGAAAGTGCGGAAACTTTATCAACAAGTGCGTGTCAGTACGGCCAAGAGAAGTGCCATGATATGCAGACCAATGCAGCAGCATGTCTGAATGAGGAACGTAGGAAAGCGCCCATGTCCACCCCGCGGGAGTCCATCACCAGCACAAGTCAGTGCCAACCCGCGTTGGTTGTCCGCGCATGGATCAGGAGTCCAGGCCGATGCAGCCATGTCCACTGTCGTCTTGGGACATGTGACCAGATTCCCAACATGCAACCAGGCGTCGGGACACGTGCAATGGGTCACATCCAGTTGTGGCTTCAGATACCTTGTCACTCGTCCATGAACGCGAGTGCAGCAGCTTAGGCCAACATCTCCAATGAGAGACCGTTCTTCACCACATCTGACATGTCGTCGACGTAATCCATCAGCTGACCCGGACAGATGTGCTGACTCCAACCCCTGGCCCCAATGTGCACCAAAGCCCAATCGGGTAGCCGCTCAATGTGCTCACTGCACACGACGACTCGTGCAATCTCCCAGGTCCAGTTGCCAGCATGCATGCCAAACATCCATGCATGACATAAACGGGCATCACGGTGACACTCCTGGTCATGGGCCAACAGGGGGCGCACACACGTCGAAATCCAGGTCAGCTACAGTCACATTGGAGAGGCAGACATCCATGGTCCACTCGAATATGCACGAGCGACAATGCAACACAGGCTGAGCGCAGGTGACGTTTGCAAGGCGGAAGCTCAGCCGGTAACTGATCCGCAGCACTGCCAACGGCAGTGCCCCCAGTACATGCAGCAGATGTGCACGGTACAGGTCCATGTGACTGGAGTCGAGCATGTGTCCGGGATGGTCTGCCATTGCGTCAGTGGCTCTGCTTGAAGCGGCACTGGCTTGCCCTGTGCCAGTCCTGTGGATGAAATGGCACAGCTCGGAGCAATGAGCAGTGTCTGTGTGCAACGGGTGCACGCCTGGGGTGGGGTGGGAGTACGTGTGAAGGCCATCTCACGCACGCTAACTACGACCAAGGACTTCTGCGTGTGGGATGTGTACACATTGGTCTCACGTCGGGCAGTGCGTAGTGTGGGAGTCGCAAGTAAATGCTATCGTATCTGTCAGGGGGTGCTGGCCACATGCAAGTCCCAGCTCGGAGGTGCAGATGTGCCACCGTCTGATAGTACAGACAAAGGACCCTTCATCCCTACAGTAACTTCACCATCTGCATGCATTCAGGAGATGTACAGAGGCCTGTCGTGGGTGTGGTGGGATGTCTGCGACCCTGGGAATCATGGATGATATGCCCAGCACGTGGCACATGAGCGGCCTCACTGGATGTTACGTTGCCTCACAGCTGCTCCTCCCTCCCACGAGCCTCCACACTTGTGTGCGCTGCGCAGTTGTATCACGTGCACTCCTACGGCACACCATTGTCATGCCTGTCCACGCATGTCCAGCGGCATGCCAACAACACCCTGATGCTGGCCTTTGAAGGTGTGCGGCCACGTGAGTGTAGGCCAATGGTCCGGACAGGGCGGACACAGGTGTACAGTCCATGGCTGGCTGTGATCGCGCTGCGAATGAGGCTAGGCAACTGACTCATGCAGCCGCAGGACTCATACACATAACACCTGGCATGCATGTGCCAAGACCCCGAGCGGTCTTGCGCTCCTACATTTCCCAGTACGTGCGGGCCCACCCTCCTGGTGCATGCTACATTGCAACATCGACTACTGTGGCCCTGGTGGCGACAACACCCCAACACAGAGACACACTTACCGCACATCCTGCCCAAGGCCAGGTCCGAGCCACGCCCTGCTCCCGCTGCCGAATCAGCACACCCCTGTGCTGACCTGACGTACGCCGGACCAGCACACGCTGCTTGTGCATGCAGGGGGGGCGTGCGAAGCTACATGTCCAGGGTCACTGCCAACGCTGAGGTGACATGGTATCGTACGCTGAAGACAGTACACTGTGATGTTGCAGGGCCCGTGCCCATCATGCTGACACAATGACCACACGGACACACTTGCTCAGATGGTGTGAATGGCTATGGGCACGTGCGCCTGGCCACATTTATTAGCAGGCACACATATCGAGTGACAGCTGTGTTGGATGTGTGTGGGGTGTGTGCACACCAGCCAGCAAGGGCTGCCTTGTGCAGTCATAAATCGACAACAGTGTACATCGTAAAGGACACAACCATTCAACCATAAAGGCCCCATGACTTGTGCTGCACAGAGTTAGTGGCCCCGGATGCACAGCGTCCTGCACGGGCCTACCGCCACGGGCCGCTGACTTGCGGGGCACTGGGGCAGGGTCAAGAGAGCAGAGCAGGTTTCCGTAGATGACAAAGGGGCTTGTCGCGAGTGTCTCAGTGGACAGTGGAAGGTGTACCCCCAGGGCATGATGCAGAGGGCAGAACCACGCTGAAACAGTCACTATGGTGGAGATGAATGGAACAGACACATGTCAGACACCAAGTCCGGTCCAGCCAGATGAAGATGCAGAAAACCACCAGGCCATGGACTCAGACGCCACCAAAGTCGAACCAGAAAGTGCCCATGACTCATTGCGCACAGAGTTGGTGGCACCAGTGCTGTTAGGGGATGCCGCCTGCGATGAGGCATGTCCAATGGTGTGGACTCCTCCACATCTTACCCAAGACACAGTTCCACATGTGTGACCTACTGGACCGCAGTGTAGGCCTGAGACAGTGGTCAGCACGGGCCATTCACCGAGTGTCGCCGGCTTAGGTTGGATGGCCCCACCGCCTGCGTAGTTCAGGTTCAGTGGCACCATGGGACGTGGACTTGCAGTGAACAGGGTTGATGGCACCAGGTCAGTTGTTGATAGTGTTGGATCACCTCCGTGACTCTGATCCGGCTTTCGTCCGGACTGAGCCGCATCTTCCTCTTACTCCTCTCCGTGCGTTCACTGGTGTGGACTCTGCCATTGATGATTCGCGACTAAGTGCTGGATGTGGGACCTACTGGTCCGCAGGGTAGGCCTGAGCCCTCATCCACGTGTCGCCGGCTTGCGTTGCACAGGGTTAGTGGCACCACGTGTCGCCGGCTTGCGTTGCACAGGGTTAGTGGCACCACGTGTCGCCGGCTTGCGTTGAACAGGGTTAGTGGCACCATGTGTCGCAGGCCTGCGATATGGAATTATGCCTCACTGATCGAAGGGAGTCTGGTGCTGTGGCCGCTGCCACGGACTTGGGGTCGCTGCCATTCAAGACTCAGGACACAGTTCCATATGTGGGACCTACTGGAGCGCAGTGTAGGCCTGAGCCCTCATCCACGTGTCGCCGGCTTGCATTGCACAGGGTTAGTGGCACCACGTGTCGCCGGCTTGCGTTGCACAGGGTTAGTGGCACCACGTGTTGCCGGCTTGCGTTGAACAGGGTTAGTGGCACCACGTGTCGCAGGCCTGCGATATGGAATTATGCCTCACTGATCGAAGAGAGTCTCGTGCTGTGGCCGCTGCCACGGACTTGGGGTCACTGCCATTCAGGACTCAGGACACAGTTCCACATGTGGGACCTACTGGGATGAAGAGGATGCCGGTGGAGTATGTAAATGAGAAAGGAGTAATGTGGGCCAGCGTTGGGGGGCCAGCGATGGTCTGCGGAGGCTGCAGAGGTCGCGGGACTGGTGCTTGGAGCTTGCACCGGCACATGGTGGGCCCTCTTTGACACACGCTGGTGTAGGCAGGTGAGCGGAGTCTCGTTGGTGCGCTGGGGCAGGCATAACGGGTCTGGGAACTAGCGGCCCGAGGTGCAGCAGGCGCACCGGGATGCAGGCCCCGCCGCGCTCAGCGCAGGACTCATGGCGGGCTGAGAGGCGCCGCCCTGGCAGACGCGTTGTCCATTCCAAATGAGAACCACGCCCAGTGCAACTGGCTTTTTGTTCACACCCCTACGCAGGCCTGGGTACGCAGGTCCAACCCACTACGCATGCGCATGCAGGGGGGACGTAACGTGCGACATTTCCGTGTTCTGCCCCACAGCCTGTGGGGACATGGTAGTGGCCACTACACTCCATGCACCAGCAGTTGATCTCCACATGGCCATTTCCGTGGTTTGCACTCTGTGGTCTGTCCGGCACCTCCACGCCACACCTGGCATTGGGTAGGTTCACATTCCTTAGTCACTTGCCGCTCTCGCACATGCCTGCTCCATGCCTCTCCTCACATCCTGCAATTGTGTGTCTGTGGTGCCATGCTGTGGCTGGGTTGTGGGCATGGCAAGGCCAGATTCCCAATGGAGTTGTGTTGTCGTGTCTGGTCGGTTGGCATGTTGTGTGTCATGTTGAATGTAATTGTGCTGCATGCCCATTGCCAGTGTCATGAGTTGCATGACTGTGGGCTGGAGGTGTGTGGTGTGTTCATTTTGGACTTACCAACGGGCACTGCATTTCCATGGGTGCCATCCTGGGAGCGCTGGGTGATGAAGGACTGTCGGGAGATGTGAAAATCATGCACTCTGCCTGGGGAGTTGGCCACGACATTGTTGAGGAGTCCCGGGCGGTCCACTATTGCCTGCACATTCATGGTATGTGTGTGCTTTCTGTTGTGGTAGTTGTGTGCAGAGTCGGCAGGGGGCACGAGGGGTACATGTGTGCAGTTGATTGGCCCTGACAAGTGAGGGAATCCAGCTATGGCGTAGGGGCCTTGCTTGGTCTCCAGCTGCTCCTGCGCAGTGTGGGTGACGTGGAGGTGCTGGGGTTCCAGGCTGTTGTTGGCATCCAGGACAGGTGTGATGACCTTGGATGGGGCTGGCTGTGTGACTCCTCCGACTCTGGCAGTTGTGGGTTGGATGGTACCAGAGGCCGACATGTGCTGCGCAGCCGGCAGCTTTGTGTGCGGAGGGATGTTGGTTGTCCGCTGGGTTGGTACCGTCAGCAGGTGGGGGATGTGGGTCAGGATGCGGGGGGATTGTTGTCCTTTTGGGCCTGTAGTGGGCAATGTCCTCCTCTGGCGTTGGGTCTGGGCGGCAGGTGCGTTTCAGGTGGGTCCGCTGTCTTTGTGTACGGTGCCTCTGTGGTGTTCTTGGGGGGGCGGGACGGGTCCTGGGGGTGGTGGCGGGCCTGGGGTGGGTGGGGGTGGGTGTTGTGGCCCTCATGGGTCTTGGAGCTGCATGATCATTGTCTCCATGGCATCTGTGGTTCTTCAGATGTGGCTCTTGGCTGGGCTCCCTTTCATGCTGCAAGTAGTCTTCCTGATTAACACCAGCAAAAGGCAGGTGTTAAATCCCTGCTGCTACCGCGGCTTATCGCCTGTTTTTGGTTCGCATCGCAGATCTGGCAGTTCGTTGTGAAAGTAGTGTTGTGGTTTTTTCGTGTGTTTTTGCACGGGAACGCCTACTCTGCATCTCATTAGGGTTAGTTGGTGGTGTCCACCGTGGAGATAAATTTTGGGGCAGTTGTCACGGGAATACTTGCGTTGTCTGCAGTTTGCACCCGCTTGTGAATGGGGTGTTAAATCTATCTCCACTTTTGATGGGTTAAAGTGGAGATAAATCGGCGGTAGGTCCATGTGAATATGCCCCTTAGTGTATCGTGAAAGAACATATGCTATCTAAATTGTTTTTGTGTATGTATTATCACACCAGAAGACATATAACTCATTAATAAGCCAACATTTGTAGCACATGAAAATAGCCTGGGTGGCGGTTCATTATCTACCTTACTAATTTCCCAAAGTTTGACAAAAGGCCCTGTTACACCTTCCTGTAATAGTATCTTAGTCAGTCCAATGTGTAAAGAGGGCAAACGAGATGAACCCAAGTTGCATGGTTTAATTACGTTTTTGGATGTCCCACAGACGTTTTTTTTTTTTTTTGCAAGGGTAGTATCAGAAGAGTTGACTGCTGAGGGATCAAAAAAAGAACTTGCTGCCAGAGGATGAATCAGGTTTTTGCAAAGGTTGCATAACCTTTGATCAGTGCATAACCTTGACACGCTTGCCCCGAGGAAATATGAAAAGGGGAGAAAATGAAATTCCTTAAACTTTTTCATAGACTTTAAATAATCTTTTTGAGTCTATAATTTGGTGAATCATTTGGTATGAACTGTAAAATGGGATAACATTAATGCATTACTTCAATTAATATCGAATTTGCATTCGGGGGCAAAGGGTCGGCTTATGTGAATACTTTTGTGTCTAATGTGTTTGAATTTGTCAGCGAAATTAGTCAGTCCCTCAAACAGTTTTAAATCAGCAGTATTTAAGTTAGATAGTAAAAAAAAAATGGTAGCGGCCTTGCAATTCATTGTACTAATACCACCGGCAACATTGAAAAATACATCATTTCGAACATCGTAGCGATAATATCAAACATTTTTCAATGTACTGCAGAATAATTCGGATACACCTGACACAATTTCCAACCTACAAAACGGCCCACATAATTTTGTTTACATATCCGGCAAATGCTCAGGAATAAAGAGCTTTAGAAACGTTTTTTCTCTGTAAATAACTGTGAACAAAAATGGACCCCATTTAAACTTTATTTTTGCCTATTTCCCATCTGGACTATCCCTAAGTTTTCTCCAGAATATTTATGTACCGTTCATTCCTTTCCCTCAAAGTTGCTAATCACTGCATCAGTAATTTATTATATGCAAACAGTGCAGTTATTTTTGACTGTGATCAGAAAGGAATTCAGCGTTAGTGATTAAATTGGGTGACTTAGCTAAAATTAACAAAATGAATGTTAAATATTTGAAAAAAATAATGCCTTTAGGCCTTTAATTGAGAAGGAAACAATTTCAGCAGTATACAAAAGGCATGGGTCCGGAAAAAGTTTGGGCCTCATTTATGAGGCTCTACCGGCACTTTTGCGCCTCCGGAACATCACTTTTTTGACGTTCTGGTGGCGCAATGTGCCACTGGCATATTTATAAGGCCACGTAAAGCCACGTTACGTGGCTTTTCATGGCCTTGTAAATATGTGCCTCTTTCACAAAGAAAACTGCATGAATGGGGCGTTCCATGGGTGTTGCTGGGGGCCTTCCAAGCAACATCCATGGCTTTTTGACACTGCTCCAGATTTACGAGAAATCGTAGGTCTGAGGCAGCATCAAAAACTCACACCTCCCCAGGGGAGGCGTAAGGGAGGCACAGCGAGGAGAAACATCTTTATTTCTCCTCGTTTTTCCTCTTTCTATGTGGGCTGCATTCTGCAGCACACAAAGAAAGAGGAAAATGCCTCTTATGATTGTTTTTGTGCAGGAAGGTTTCCCTTCCTGCACGAAAATAATCATCCCCGCAACGCAGGCACCCTTGCACCATGGTGCAAAGGCGCCTGCGTTGGCGCATGGCAACCCATTGTGCACCGGTGCAGGGGAAAAGGACAGGAATGTGCCGTATCTAATAGATATGGTGCATTCCTGCCCTTTTCTTTTGCCATTGGGCAGCACAGCAGCAAGGCCTGCTGCACTGCCCTAGGACAAAAAACCCATAAAAGAGGCCCTCAGCATTTAGGGCCTCATTTCTGAAAACAGTTGCATCGCTGCGATAAAACAGCGATGCAACAGTTTTCACTGTGCCCACCTTGCGACACGATGGATGGGCCGTATTTAAAGTACGGCGCTACATGTCGCAAGGAATGACAGATACATCAGGAATCCTGACGTATCTGTCCTCGCAAAAGCCATGCATTGCTGGAGTTGTGTCGCAAGCATGATGCAACTCCAGCAATGCATGGGGTAGGCCTGTGCCTATGGCACTGCATCACCCTTATGCCTGCCATGAGGCAGACGTAAGGTTTTGACGCAGTGGCGTCATAGAAGCGTCGCAGTGAAATCTCATAAATTTCACTGCAACACTTCTACAACCCTTTTTTTACATGGGAACGCCCACCCTGCATTTATTATACCTGATGCAGGTATAATGTGGCACAGGGCTTTACAAGGTAACGCATCTGCCTATATGCGTCACCTTGTAAATATGGTGCAACATGGCACATTGTTTACGCTGCCGCTGCGTCATGAAAAGTGATGCAACGGCGGCGCAAAAGTGCTGCAAGGCCTTCATAAAAAGGCCCTTATTACTCTCTGACTGCCATCTTTTCAACTTTTGCTGGCGTTTGTTCGGCAAAACAGCTTTCCCAATGGCAACTCAGTTGCAAGAATTTCAGCACCCCACTCTCTACATAATTGTGACAACAGTGGTTGATGCAAGGGATAGCTACTAATTATTGGCAGATGCCTCGTAACTTCAAACCTCTTGAAATTGTACGTCATATTATGGATTCTTCTGCAAGGCATTATTGTTGTGCACATTCTGTGAATACAGTTCTGAGATGACATTTATATTTGCTTGCCCTGGACCTTCCTGTTCTTTTAAGCGCTCAAGGAAGTTGGGAAGGTTCTGAACTCATCAGACAACAAATTGCTTTTATGGGGAGTACCTGGCAGAAAGAATCATCTCACGTAAGAGGATTTCTTTTTTAATATCAACGATACATTTAAGAATCAAATGGCCAGTAATTTATAATTTTCCACTTATTTAGAAAAATATACTTTAATTTTGCATCTGGTGATAAAAAGATTTTCTTAAAAATATTTTTTAGCACTTGCGAGGAAATTGTATTTATTTTCCTTCCGAATGTTGTATTGCACCTGAATGCAATGAAGCTCCCATGTAAAAATAATTTAAGCCCAAGAGTAATTAAATGCCACCAATTTCTCATAAGATTCTTGACACTTTTGTGACACGTATTGATAATGCTTTAAGCAAATTGAATTATGGGAAAAGAGGACGCAACAATTTATTTAAAAAGAAGTGGGGCATTCTTTTGAAATTGGAAAACCTAGATGGGATTGCTTTCCAATCAGCTGATAAGGGCGAAGGTCTTGTTGTGATGAACATATATTTTTACACTACCAACGCAAAAAACAGCCATGTCTACGATGATACAATTCACATGACGCTTGATGCAGACCCAACATTAACCTTTCTAACCATTCTTGATTTGAAACTTTATAAAGCAATTAACAATCGGTGAATGAATCATCAATAATACAAAAAAAGTTTTGTATTCACTGTTTCTTCGAAGACCAAGACTATACCCGCCACCCCCATCCGGCTCACCCATCATGACATTGAACCTGTGAATCTTGCCACCGACCATAGAGATTTAGGGCCATATTATCAAGAACGGTGATAACATTATCGCCGCTTTAGCGGCAGGAAATTGCCGCTAAAGCGGCGATAAGGGGCTTGATAATATGCCCTATAGAATTCCAATAGAAGCCCAGGTTTGATGTCCTTCACACCAGAACCTGGGCTTCTATTGGAATTCTATAGAGCATATTATCAAGCTCCTTATCGCCGCTTTAGCTGCAGTTTCCTGCCGCTAAAGCGGCGATAATGTTATCGCCGTTCTTGATAATATGGCCCTTAGCATTTTGGCCGATGCCCGGTGGAGCTACCTTGATAGCTATAGAGGAGATGAGCTGTGGGCTTCCCCCTCGGCTGTCACCTACCCAGCCGGACTTTGGGCAGACTTTCCTTCGTCTCTCTGCTGTATCTCCCTCCTCGTTACCCTTTTACTTTACCCCCTTACCCTTCTACACGCCACAAACCAACTGATGTAACTTGTAACTGATGTATCTTTTGTAACAATGTGTAACTTGTAACTGATGTAACTTTCCCCATGCATGCGCTCTGATACCTCCGGGTCTAGCCAGCGCTATATAAAACTCAAATAAATAAAATAAATATATATGTTAACCAAAATATGCAAGCATCTGACAAATCCACCTTTCTGGCCTACCGTGTCGGCTTTTGGTTCAATACATGAACCATTGAGAAAATATATAGATTAATATCTACAACCGGTTGTGTAAGAGTTGAGATAGTAGGTAAAAGATACTACAGCATTTTTAAACATACAACCATTAAACTCAAACTACACTACTAAATTTGTTTATGCACCACGGATGTGAATTCTCTTTATACTTCCATATCACATGCTGAAGGCATAGAGACCATGGATCGGGCACTCTCACAAAAATGAATCTGGAGCAAATATAGTGTTCTTGTTGGAACAATCGCATTTTACATTACAGCACAGTTATTTTCAATGCAACAATACATTTTTTTTACGAAATGCAGTAACATCAATCGGTTTCTGAGGGCCCCCAGCTATGGCAACATTTTCATGGCTAAATTTGAGAATTACTTTATTTACAACAGTGATAAATGGCGCAAAGGCTCACTACTATACTTCTGTTTCATGAATGACATTATCTTGTGGAACGGGTCTTCGAGTACATATAGGAGAACATTTCTGATCTCAACACTAAATTATAACCTAAACAAAACCATAAAATGTGAACATCATATTGACAAAAAAACAAACAGCAAGTCCCTATAAAAATATTGCAACTAAGGTACTAACACAGTGCTGGTGATCAGAGTGGAGACAGGAATCCATACAATTTAATACTCTACAATCCCTGTGGGTCAATGCAACAAAGAATATTCAAACCACACTAAAAAGAATACATACAAAAAATAATATTTATTTGCAAATATATACATAATCAAGATTTAAAAACATTTCATGTTAAAAATACAAAATACGAGAAAACAGAGTTGTCGACGCTGCGTTTCGGTGAGTAGATAAATATACACCTTCTTCAGGACAGTTTTCTAAACAATAAAAACATTATGTTATTATCAAAAGACATATGTTGCTGACCTCATGTACACAAATCTCTAGACCACTGGCAAATTTATGTGTTTACAATATCCTTTCAATTTGACATCACTCAAATTACCACCAGCACTCAAAATTAATGATTATTCACCCTTCATAGTGAACAATATTTTAGACCTTGACTTTACATAACACTATTAATATCGTCCATCGTTTTTCTTAATATCAAAAATATTGAAAAAAGGACACATACCTAAAAACACTTTAAAATGTTGCTAGAGTTCAAGTTTTACTAGACTTTCTGACGAATCAAATTTGTAGAAAAGAGGGATTGAAAATGTTCACCTCGTTAAGAACCTTGGGGTAAGAGAAAGAACACATGGGGGAAACATATATTATTATAATAATAGTGTTAACTCCTCAACGGTATCTCCAAGTTATATATATATTTTTATAAAAACAGTATGCCAAATAAGTATACACATACCTTAAAGTAAGAAGTCTTATAGATTTAGGAGTGTTCGTTGATGCCACCGTTCTATTATTATGGATTAATTATGCCCGAATTCTATGGAGTAAATTTATAAAGGGCATTACAACAAAGGTATATTTGATTGCAGCTTGGTATAGTCAATATATACCATCATGAAAAGGCTTACCAGAGATAAAAATAAACTGGAACCTCAATAAAAACAAGGGATGTGCCGTGATCAGTAATATAGAATCCAAGAACCAAGATCTTCGCTGCTACTTTAAGCAATATATACGGCGAATGATCTGTAATAGTAGCTCTGGCACTTATTCAGCCGATGGTTTAAAAACCTATAATCAGAACATAAGGTATCAAAATGATGTAGTCTGTAAACCACAGTTATTATTAGTTTAACCTGATCTACATTATTAACGACATACACTCTGCGGGCCAGTATGTCACCCTGCAGTAAGTTGAAAAACTTATCTGACTAGGTAGACAATATATATATATTCTCATGTAATGTGGCGCTTTATAATTCCTCAATGATCCATTAATTATATTTTATATCATATAGTTCAACCTTAAAAGTATCTTGTAAGTATTTATGTGTGGAATCATGTACGTTACACATTGTGTTGTGTCCCACATCGAATTATAAATAAGAGAAAGAGATGCTGCTACGCATCCTAACTTTCATGGCAGCGCATATCGTAATTTACCGTTAGTGACGGGGGGCTTAACTTTGTCACCATTCCCCCACATCCATATACTTAGAGGTTTCTAGTTTTGTCCATAACATACTTCTACGGACTGTCTGTAAAAACATGACCAATATGGCCTTCCGCTCACCTTTTAAAATCAGTCCGGCCTCCTTGCATCAAACGAACGGCTTCCGGGTCAGGATACACAATGGTGTTTGACCCGGAGCACCTTTATATACAGAGTTTGCAAAGGTCACGTGATGTGTCCTCCCAACATATCGTAAAAGCACCGATCACATCGGAGGATATTAATAATGTTTATTGTGAACCAGGAATTAGAGTATTTATTAAAAAGCAATTATACACCCGCGGTTAAAAAATTTTTTTTTAAATGTTGACGAGTGCACAACAATGCGGAACGTTACTAAGGTGGCCATGTTGTAACGGAGACAAGAATACTATATCTCTTACATTCGCTGTATAAACGTCTTTAACCATATTGATTAGAAAAGAATCGCCTGATATTAGCAAGCTCAATCTTCAGAGACTCCTGTGATAAGCAAATTCTGTTTCATCAAGACGCTTGATATATCATATAAATTGTTTATACAGATACATGCAAAAACGTAGGTATGACAGCCATATTAGACAGGGATTTGCCCAATCAGGATGTACAAAAATCCAAATTGTTTGTGTAGTCACACTCTCTACTCTATTACCGAGAAATAGATACAGCAAAATTCTGTTTATCACATGCCACTACCAAAAGTCCTAGTCTAATCACTCGTAGAACAATACATATGAGTTCTCAACACGTTGTGTGTGAAAATATATATCCCCACAACCGAGATGAAGTATACAGAAAGAGCCACATGAGAAAACATCTTATCCAAAAGGCCATAATAACAATTCAGGCGGGCCGACTATGATCAAATAAGCCTCTCCCAATCCTCCTTGCTGTTAAGTCCCTTTCTAACGGTATTAAAACGGGACATATAGAATTGTTCTCTTTTCTTTCTTTTTAAGGTTGAATCCCCTCCCTAAGGCTCATGTGGATAACTTCTATTCCACACCATTTCAAATCATCAATTTTATGCTGTTCTTTGACCCAGTGTTCTACTAGTGGGGCAGTTTTTTTCTTTGTTCTTATTGCTGACTTATGTTCGTTTATTCTTATCCTAATTTCTCTTGAGGTTTCGCCCACATACCCTAAGAGGCATGGACACATGATAAAATATATCACGTTTTTGGTACGGCAATTCATAAAGTTATTAAAATTGAAAGTCACACCATTATGGACGATAGATGGTCCCTTCATGATGTTATTGCAATTATTGCACCCACTGCAAGCAAATGTCCCCGTTGGCAAGTGGGCATTCATTATGCTGGGTTGTCTGTTGTCACTAGTCTCTCTATAGGTATGTACTAGACAGTTCCTAATGGTACGGTTACGCCTAAAAGAAAACATGGGTTTGGGTAAGATCTCTTTCTTTTGATTGGTAATCAAATGCCAATTTCTATTAACAATATTTTTAATTTTATTGCTAATATTACTACAATTCGTAACAAAAATCAAAGGTGGATTCACCACAGTCAGTTCCTTAGACTTGCTCTCAAAGAGGGAGTCCCTATTAAAATATTTGGCTCTTTTATATGCATGTCTAATTAGCCTTTTGGGATACCCTCTGGTCAAAAACCTTTTAGTCAATTTTTCAGCATGTTTGTCGTAATCTTTAATGTTTGTACAGTTGCGTTTTAAACGCAAAAATTGTCCGAAAGGGATATTATCCTTTTGACAAATGGGATGATTACTATTATAGTGGAGCATGGTGTTCCTATCAGTGGGTTTCGTAAAAAGTTCTACATGAAGTAGCCCCTCCACATGTTTAATTTTAATGTCTAAAAATTCACATTCATCTTTATTCACATTGGAAGTGAATTTGAGATTATCATCTCCAAGGTTTATCCACTGTATGAACTCAGCCAAAGTATCAACAGTGCCGGTCCATATAAAAAACACATCGTCTATGTATCGGGACCACTTAGAGATATTCTCAAAAAATGGTGCAGATACATTGTAGATGTGCTTCTCCTCAAACTGGGCCACATACAGACAGGCCAGACTGGGAGCACAAGTCGCTCCCATACTGGTCCCCTTAATCTGTTTAAAAAACTCTTTATCGAAAAGGAAGATATTGCTTTTTAATATGATGGTCACACATTCAATGATAAAAGTCGCATGTGGAGACAAATCCTCATTTTCGATGTTGAGGAGATTCTCAATCATACATATTGTGTTATCCTGAGGAATATTTGTGTACAGTGCCTCAATGTCTAACGTCACTAGGCACTGTGTTGCAGGATTAAAATCTAAACATTCTATTTTCTGGATCATAGCAGTGGTATCCTTTATATATGCTTTTTGTTGTACTACCAATGGCTGCAGGAAGATATCAACATACTTGCTGAGAGGCTCAGTCAAAGAATTAATGCTAGAGACAATCGGTCTCATAGGGGGATCCTCTACGTTCTTATGCACTTTTGGAAGACCATACAATGCTGGGATGATCGGGTTGTTATTACACAAAAAGTTAAATTCATCATTACAAATAATGCCATCCTCTTTAGCAAAATGTAATATATTGGTGATGTTCCGAGACAGAGTATTCCACTCTTCTCTGCTAGATCTTTGGTAATGTAGATTATTATTCAAGAGCATGTGCATTCTTCTATTATAATCTTCAGTATCCATCACAACAATACTACCACCTTTATCAGCTGGTTTAATTGTAAGATTATGGCATTGTTCCAAGGTATTAAGAGCCAGCCTTTCACGGGCATTAAGATTATTGTTGACCCATATTTTTTGTTGAGTAAGTCATCTATACTTTTTCGACTACCCGTTCAAAACCTCTATATCTTTATTAACAAGGTTTATTTGGGGTGTCCACACCGACTTGGGTTTTAGCCCTGATTTGTTATCTATTTGTAATCTTTCTTTCCCTTCAAAGAAGGCATTCAATCTAATCTTTCTAAAAAAACGTTGTAGATCTCTCTCTAAATTATATCTATCCACAGGGGCGGTAATGGCATATCCTAATCCTTTTCTAAGACATTAACCTCCTCCTGTGAAAGAGTTCTACATGAGAGATTTATGATGGGAGCCTTATCATCTAGTTCCACTTCTTCTGACTCCTTGTGTTCATATAGGGACGTTGTTGAAACTGATTTGATGGAATGAACTTTCCTCTCCCCCTTCCCCTTGTCTGTCCATAATTTTTTTGACGCTGTTCTAAAAAAGATAATGTATCTCTACTTGAACTAGGGGTTGGTTCTCTATCCTTATTGTTCTGATTATCTTGTTGAATGTCACTATCTGAGTCTGAGCTGGTGTACGAGGTATCAAAGAACCTCACACTCTATTTGGGGAAGTTTGTAGTAGGTTGTTGCCATGGTCTCCTATTTGGAAAATCCTCCCTGGGTCTATCATAAAAATCTTTTTGGAGGTACGGATAGACATGTTCCAAATTATATTTGGTAATGTCTTTCCGTAATTTGTTAGATTTTTATTAACTAAATATTCTTTATATCCAGAGATGTCTTCCTGGATTTCCTCCAACTTCTTTTAGGTTCCTCAAGTATAGAGTTTTCTTTTAATCTCAACTCCATCTCTTCTATCTCACCTCTTTCAATGATCAGAACTTCATGAGCAGTTTCTATAATCAGTAACATCCAATCACGGCTACATCGGTTGGCTATAAATGTCCAGTTTTCAATGAATCCTGTCTCCACTCTGATCACCAGCACTGTGTTAGTACCTTAGTTGCAATATTTTTATAGGGACTTGCTGTTTGTTTTTTTGAATACGTTTACCCTGTCCCTGTTTGGAATTTAAGGGTACCTCCCTTGTTTTTTTTCTACTTTACGTACAGCTTGTGAGCTGGGGAGTTGTGGCACCTTCCACCCACAAATCTAGGGATTAGTATGGAAGGTCTGAAAACTTATGGTTTTTCAGAGGACCAATTTAATAAGATTATCAATGGTACCTCCAAGAATATCTCAACGGTAACTCTTGAGAATAATGATGAGGAGCAATGGAGAACATTTTGGAATCTTAAAAAGAAAGTCATAAGAACTGAATTACATGCTGACTTCTTAATTGAATATTGTAAAAAGGGCATTATACCTAAGGGCTTACAGGTAAACAATGAACCTGGGGTTTTTATTAGAAACCATAAATTCATTGAAAACTGGACATTTATAGCCAACCGATGTAGCCGTGATTGGATGTTACTGATTATAGAAACTGCTCATGAAGTTCTGATCATTGAAAGAGGTGAGATAGAAGAGATGGAGTTGAGATTAAAAGAAAACTCTATACTTGAGGAAGCTAAAAAGAAGTTGGAGGAAGTCCAGGAAGACATCTCTGGATATAAAGAATATTTAGTTAATAAAAAATCTAACAAATTACGGAAAGACATTACCAAATATAATTTGGAACATGTCTATCCGTACCTCCAAAAAGATTTTTATGATAGACCCAGGGAGGATTTTCCAAATAGGAGACCATGGCAACAACCTACTACAAACTTCCCCAAAAAGAGTGTGAGGTTCTTTGATACCTCGTACACCAGCTCAGACTCTGATAGTGACATTCAACAAGATAATCGGAACAATAAGGATAGAGAACCAACCCCTAGTTCAAGTAGAGATACATTATCTTTTTTAGAACAGCGTCAAAAAAATTATGGACAGACAAGGGGAAGGGGGAGAGGAAAGTTCATTCCATCAAATCAGTTTCAACAACGTCCCTATATGAACACAAGGAGTCAGAAGTAGTGGAACTAGATGATAAGGCGCCCATCATAAATCTCTCATGTAGAACTCTTTCACAGGAGGAGGTTAATGTCTTAGAAAAAGGATTAGGATATGCCATTACCGCCCCTGTGGATAGATATAATTTAGAGAGAGATCTACAAAGTTTTTTTAGAAAGATTACATTGAATGCCTTCTTCGAAGGGAAAGAAAGATTACAAATAGATAACAAATCAGGGCTAAAACCCAAGTCGGTGTGGACACCCCAAATAAACCTTGTTAATAAAGATATAGAGGTTTTTGAACGGGTAGTCGAAAAAAGTATAGATGACTTACTCAACAAAAAAATATGGGTCAACAATAATCTTAATGCCCGTGAAAGGCTGGCTCTTAATACCTTGGAACAATGCCATAATCTTACAATTAAACCAGCTGATAAAGGTGGTAGTATTGTTGTGATGGATACTGAAGATTATAATAGAAGAATGCACATGCTCTTGAATAATAATCTACATTACCAAAGATCTAGCAGAGAAGAGTGGAATACTCTGTCTCGGAACATCACCAATATATTCAATTTTGCTAAAGAGGATGGCATTATTTGTAATGATGAATTTAACTTTTTGTGTAATAACAACCCGATCATCCCAGCATTGTATGGTCTTCCAAAAGTGCATAAGAACGTAGAGGATCCCCCTATGAGACCGATTGTCTCTAGCATTAATTCTTTGACTGAGCCTCTTAGCAAGTATGTTGATATCTTCCTGCAGCCATTGGTAGTACAACAAAAAACATATATAAAGGATACCACTGCTATGATCCAGAAAATAGAATGTTTAGATTTTAATCCTGCAACACAGTGCCTAGTGACGTTAGACATTGAGGCACTGTACACAAATATTCCTCAGGATAACACAATATGTATGATTGAGAATCTCCTCAACATCGAAAATGAGGATTTGTCTCCACATGCGACTTTTATCATTGAATGTGTGACCATCATATTAAAAAGCAATATCTTCCTTTTCGATAAAGAGTTTTTTAAACAGATTAAGGGGACCAGTATGGGAGCGACTTGTGCTCCCAGTCTGGCCTGTCTGTATGTGGCCCAGTTTGAGGAGAAGCACATCTACAATGTATCTGCACCATTTTTTGAGAATATATCTAAGTGGTCCCGATACATAGACGATGTGTTTTTATATGGACCGGCACTGTGGATACTTTGGCTGAGTTCATACAGTGGATAAACCTTGGAGATGATAATCTCAAATTCACTTCAATGTGAATAAAGATGAATGTGAATTTTTAGACATTAAAATTAAACATGTGGAGGGGCTACTTCATGTAGAACTTTTTACGAAACCCACTGACAGGAACACCATGCTCCACTATAATAGTAATCATCCCATTTGTCAAAAGGACAATATCCCTTTTGGACAATTTTTGCGTTTAAAACGCAACTGTACAAACATCAAAGATTACGACAAACATGCTGAAAAACTGACTAAAAAGTTTTTGACCAGAGGGTATCCCAAAAGGCTAATCAGACATGCATACAAAAGAGCCAAATATTTTAATAGGGACTCCCTCTTTGAGAGCAAGTCTAAGGAACTGACTGTGGTGAATCCACCTTTGATTTTTGTTACGAACTATAGTCAATATTAGCAATAAAATTAAAAATATTGTTAATAGAAATTGGCATCTGATTACTAATCAAAAGAAAGAGATCCTACCCAAACCCATGTTTTCTTTTAGGCGTAATCGTACCATTAGGAACTGTCTAGTACATACCTATAGAGAGACTAGTGACAACAGACAACCCAGTATAATGAATGCCCCATTGCCAACGGGGACATTTGCTTGCAGTGGGTGCAATAATTGCAATAACATCATGAAGGGACCATCTATCGTCCACAATGGTGTGACTTTCAAATTTAATAACTTTATGAATTGCCGTACCAAAAACGTCATATATTTTATCATGTGTCCATGCCTCTTAGGGTATGTGGGCGAAACCTCAAGAGAAATTAGGATAAGAATAAACGAACATAAGTCAGCAATAAGAACAAAGAAAAAAACTGCCCCACTAGTAGAACACTGGGTCAAAGAACAGCATAAAATTGATGATTTGAAATGGTGTGGAATAGAAGTTATCCACATGAGCCTTAGGGGAGGGGATTCAACCTTAAAAAGAAAGAAAAGAGAACAATTCTATATGTCCCGCTTTAATACCGTTAGAAAGGGACTTAACAGCAAGGAGGACTGGGAGAGGCTTATTTGAGCATAGTCGGCCCGCCTGAATTGTGATTATGGCCTTTTGGATAAGGTGTTTTTCTCATGTGGCTCTTTCTGTATACTTCATCCCGGTTGTGGGGAATATATATATATATACTTTTACACACAACGTGTTGAGAACTCATATGGATTGTTCTACGAGTGAACAGACTATGAGTTTTGGTAGTGGCATGTGATAAACAAAATTTTGCTGTATCTATTTCTCGGTAATAGAATAGAGAGTGTGACTACACAAACAATTTGGATTTTTGTACATCCTGATTGGGCAAATCCCTTTCTAATATGGCCGCCATACTTACGTTTTTGCATGTATCTGTATAAACAATTTTTTATATATCAAGCGTCTTGATGAAACAGAATTTGCTTATCACAGGAGTCTCTGAAGATTGAGCTTGCTAATATCAGGCGATTCTTTGCTAATCAATATGGTTAAAGACGTTTAAACAGCGAATGTACGAGATATAGTATTCTTGTCTCCGTTACAACATGGCCACCTTAGTAACGGTCCGCATTGTTGTGCACTCGTCGACATACTTAAAAAAATTTTAAAATTTCTAAACGGGTGAATAATTACGTTTCAATAAATACTCTAATTCTTGGTTCACAATAAACATTATTAATATCCTCCGATGTGATCGGTGCTTTTACGATATGTTGGGAGGACACATCACGTGACCTTTGCAAACTCTGTATATAAAGGTGCTCCGGGTCAAACACCATTGTGTATCCTGACCCGGAAGCCGTTCGTTTGATGCAAGGAGGCCGGACTGATTTTAAAAGGTGAGCGGAAGGCCATATTGGTCATGTTTTTACAGACAGTCCGTAGAAGTATGTTATGGACAAAACTAGAAACCTCTAAGTATATGGATGTGGGGGAATGGTGACAAAGTTAAGCCCCCCATCACTAACGGTAAATTACGATATGCGCTGCCATGAAAGTTAGGATGCGTAGCAGCATCTCTTTCTCTTATTTATAATTCGATGTGGGACACAACACAATGTGTAACATACATGATTCCACACATAAATACTTACAAGATACTTTTAAGGTTGAACTATATATAGATATAAAATATAAATAATGGATCATTGAGGAATTATAAAGCACCACATTACATGAGAATATATATATATATATATGTGTCTACCTAGTCAGATAAGTTTTTCAACTTACTGCAGGGTGACATACTGGCCCGCAGAGTGTATGTCGTTAATAATGTAGATCAGGTTAAACTAATAATAACTGTGGTTTACAGACTGCATCATTTTGATACCTTATGTTCTGATTATAGGTTTTTAAACCATCGGCTGAATAAGTGCCAGAGCTACTATTACAGATCATTCGCCGTATATATTGCTTAAAGTAGCAGCAAAGATCTTGGTTCTTGGATTCTATATTTCTGATCACGGCACATCCCTTGTTTTTATTGAGGTTCCGGTTTATTTTTATCTCTGGTAAGCCTTTTCATGATGGTATATATTGACTATACCAAGCTGCAATCAAATACCTTTGTTGTAATGCCCTTTATAAATTTACTCCATAGAATTCAGGCATAATTAATGCATAATAATAGAACGGTGGCATCAACGAACACTCCTAAATCTATAAGATTTCTTACTTTAAGGTATGTGTATACTTATTTGGCATACTGTTTTTAAAAAAAATATATGTATCTTGGAGATACCGTTGAGGAGTTAACACTATTATTATAATAATATATGTTTCCCCCATGTGTTCTTTCTCTTACCCCAAGGTTCTTAACGAGGTGAACATTTTCAATCCCTCTTTTCTACAAATTTGATTCGTCAGAAAGTCTAGTAAAACTTGAACTCTAGCAACATTTTAAAGTGTTTTTAGGTATGTGTCCCTTTTTCAATAATTTTTGATATTAAGAAATACGATGGACAATATTAATAGTGTTATGTAAAGTCAAGGTCTAAAATATTGTTCACTATGAAGGGTGAATAATAATAATTTTGAGTGCTGGTGGTAATTTGAGTGATGTCAAATTGAAAGGATATTGTAAACACATAAATTTGCCAGTGGCTAGAGAATTGTGTACATGAGGTCAGCAACATATGTCTTTTGATAATAACATAATGTTTTTATTGTTTAGAAAACTGTCCTGAAGAAGGTGTATATTTGTCTACTCACCGAAACGCAGCGTCGACAACTCTGTTTTCTCGTATTTTGTATTTTAACATGAAATGTTTTTAAATCTTGATTATGTATATATTTGCAAATAAATATTAAATTTTTTTTATGTATTCTTTTTATGTGGTTTGAATATTCTTTGTTGCATTGACCCACAGGGATTGTAGAGTATTAAATTGTATGGATTCCTGTCTCCACTCTGATCACCAGCACTGTGTTAGTACCTTAGTTGCAATATTTTTATAGGGACTTGCTGTTTGTTTTTTTGAATACGTTTACCCTGTCCCTGATTGGAATTTAAGGGTACCTCCCTTGTTTTTTTTCTACTTTAACATCATATTGACAACTCTCCAATTGCATTTTTGGAGGTGTTAGTCACAGTTGAAGATGCATTATCTTAGTTTTCTATATATCACAAAAAGGAAATAAAATAGTAATAAAATAAGCACATTTAAAATATAATACAATAAATAAATACAATAACAATAAAATAAGCAAATAAAAAATATAAATACAAATAAAAAAAGCAAATAAAGGTTCCTGGAACAGGGTAATAACTATAAGTAAAAAATAACTCTCCCAGCAACCTATCTAATCCGTGCAACTGCCTATAATTCAATCAATCATGTGCATATGCGGCATAGAAAATGACACACTTATCCACATATTACATAGAAACTTCAATGAACATAATATGAAGCTTATCGAAAAACTGTTGTTCAAATGATAGAAAACATATCATTCTCAGTAATAACAATCGGGTCGTAGTTGTGCTACGTCATTTGTCAGTTACGTATTCATATTGATATTTGTCAGGTCCTGTAAAGGATCTCGTATTAACCTTGTATGAACATTGCATCAACATTTATTTTACTTCAGAAGCATTCTAACATTATGACCCTTTCTATGTATATCCAATATATTTTATGTGGCCTTTGTATGAGAATCTATACGTGCTTCGGTGAACCTCTGCCACCTTCTTCAGGACAGCCACATCAAGAAAACCTCATGCCTTCTCCACCAGAAAAGATAGAGTCTGCTCAATCTATGAGCCCATCAGATAAGTGGGCTTGCTGAACCTCAGGGGGAGTGGAATAGTACATCTGGACACTTAGGGGCCGATTCCGATCTCGGGCGGTAGGGCTCCGAATCGGATTCGGCATAACCGGATCCGATTCGGAGCCCTATTTCCCGACCGATTCGTACGCGCGTCCGGACGAGCGAGTACGGTGCGAAATCGGCGACCGACTCGTTCGGGCGTCCCAACCGCTCCGACCGACTCGTTCCCGGGTCGAACCACACCGACCGACTCGCTCGGACACGACTCGCACCGCGCAATGGAGACGTTCCCCGGCCGGGTAAGTACGATGCGCGCTGCGAGCAGTCCGACCGACACGCGCCGTCCGGCTCGAAAGAGCAGTCGGAGCCGTACTTCGAGGGTCCGTGTCGGACCACCCTGTATGTGTAGCCGTGCGAGTCGCACACAGGGGGGACCCATGGGTCCCCCCTACCTGTGCGTGTACGGCGCGAGTCGCTTCGCCGCGTACCCGCTGTAGGGGGCGCCCTTGTTCGCCTCGCACCCATTGAGGCAATGGGAGCCTGCGTACGCATTGTACGACCGGGTCCCATTGACTTCAATGGGAGTCCGACCGACTCGAGTACGATAGCATACGGACACATCGTACTCGTTCGGTCGGGCTGCACGGGTCCGATTCGGTCAGAGATCTCTCCGGGTCCGGCTCGGTCGGAGAGATTTCCGGCCCGAATTGGAATCGGCCCCTGAGAGTATGGATTTCACGATATGTGTCCTCCAGGGTAAGTATATGTGTGGGCTCAGATATTTCAAGAGTTTTCTTCTAGTAACTCAATCCCCAGCTTACAAATTGCCCGCAAGCCCTCTCATCAGTGCACCATTCAGAATGTGCGCCTTCCAATTTGATGCCATAGTCTTAGTTTTCACGCAGATCTATTCAAAATGTACCTTCCATATTCTCCATTAATTTGCATAATCAGGATTTAATCAAATCATGAACACTATGTTACCATCCAGGAAGAATATAAATGAAAATTTAGGGCTCGGGACACCCAGATTGTGATACTATTTTAAAATCCATAGAACAGGTCAGTAAAACCAGACCGCTCAGTTTGTGTGTTGAAAGTTTCGGGGTGATTCATACAGCGGGGTCCGAGAAAAAAAGGGGTCCCAAAACGCGTTTTCTCCATGTTATTTTCCATGGGAACTTTATTACAGGCTACAGCCCGACCAGCTGAACAGAATTACACCAAATTTGGCAAAAAGGTAGGTCTTAGTTTAGAGTGCGTCCTTTTTGTTAAATGGTGTAAATCCGTTCAGTAGTTCCTGAGAAATTTAAAAAAGAAAAATATCAATATCTGAGCACCGAGGAGGGTTCGCGAACCCTCCCGAACATGAGCTTCACTCTAATTGGCTGCCAACACTCCAAACCAGGAAGTGTTGGCAGCCATCTTGTGACTCGGTAACCGAGTCACAAGAAAAGAGTGGAAAAAAGGTTGAA
This sequence comes from Calotriton arnoldi, assembly GCA_963921515.1. Lineage (NCBI taxonomy): Eukaryota > Metazoa > Chordata > Amphibia > Caudata > Salamandridae > Calotriton > Calotriton arnoldi. The sequence goes on along the minus strand of CAWUFW010007365.1, from coordinate 648,160 downwards.
AAACAAGAAAAGGGGGCAGGGTAGAAACACCCTGACCCCCTAGGCCTTGCCAAGGGGTCCCACAAGGACCCTCAGGGCCAAAAAAAGCATTTTTTTTTTTTTATACCGCAGGATTCGCGTTGGGGTCGCGAATCCTGCCGTGAGAATAAAAAAAAAAACAATAGCGCGGACTCCCGCGCTTCGTTTTCAAAAAGCCCCCGGGTGGGCCAGGTCCCGGGGGCAATCAGTGATTAATTGGGGGCCCACGGGGGCCCCTGCAGCCCTGGGGACCACCACCTCCCCGGGGCTTATTAATTTGAATGCAGGGGGGCATGTGGCCCCCCGCAGCCCTGGGGACCGCCACCTCCCGGGGCTTTGTTTATAAAGGCGTGGGGGATCCCAACCCCCCCATGCTGCCCCGGGGACCTCAACCTCCCCGGGGCATTCAAATTTAAAAGGAGGGGGGCCTCGCTGGCCCCCCCAAGCCCTGAGCAACGCCACCTCCCAGGGGCTGAAATTAAAAATAAAACTGTGGGGGGGCTCCTGCCCCTCCCCACACTGCCCCAGGGACCACCACCTCCCCGGGCATTGAATATTTAAATACGGGGGTCCGTTGCGGACCCCCGGCCCCCGGGACCACCACCTCCCCGGGTCTATGCAAATGGATGGAGGGGGCTGCGCGGCCCCCCTCCTGGAGCCCTCGATGGCCCTGGGGACTGCCCCCCAGGGCCGGCTCCTGCAATGTCCCGGGGTGCCCAACCCCGGGACAATGCTGTTTGCTATGGCAGGGCGGGAGCACGGCTCCCGCCCTGCCATAGCAAACTCTGCTTTGCTTCATTGAAGCGAGAGCAGGGAAACCTGCTATCGCTTCAATGAAGCAAAGCAGGATTGCTTTTGAGCAAGGGGAGCTGCAAGTCAGCAGCTCCCCTTGCTCAAAAACGATGCCGGCTCCTGCAGGAGGCGGGGAGCCGGCGGGACCATGGGGGCATTGGGGCTACCCCCACAGTCCCAGTCACACAGGCCAGGCCCCGGGAGATGGGGTCCCCGGGCCAGAAGTGGCCTGGGAGGGGGGCCACGCAGCCCACCTCCCCAATAATTATTTAAAAAAATAAGGAAAGGCCGGCCCCGGGGGATGGGGTCCCCGGGGCCATAATTGGCCTTAGGAGGGGGGCCACGCGGCCCCCCTCCAAATATAAATAATAAAATTAATGAAATTCTGGTCATGCCCAGGGGGATGGGGTCCCCAGGGCATAAATTGGCCTCGGTATGGGGGGCCACGCGGGCCCCTTCCCGATTTTTTTTTAAAATGTTGATAAAAAGGGGTCAGGCCCTGGGGGATGGGGTCCCCAGGGCCCCAAATATTGTAAAAGAAGGGGGGCCACACAGCCCCCTATCTAAAAAAATCAAATTTTAAAAAAAGCCGGCATCTCGCCGGAGGCCCCGTCCCCTCCCTGCAGCACTCTGCAAATGCACCCCCTGGCGCATTTTAAGTTGGGGTATTAAATCCCCTTCATTCCTGAGGGTCCCTGGAGGCCAACTAGCCCACCAGGTACCTCCAGTATGCGCTACAGAGCTGCGTTGTAGAGAGGTGGTCCGAGGCCACACCCCTTTTTACACCACTCTGCAAACACGCCTCTTGGCGCACTGGTGGTGGGGCGATGAGGTCTTCTTGTGTCCTGAGGACCTCAGGACACAAGTGGACTTCATCCCCCGAGCAGCAGTACACCAGGAGCTGCGTTTGCAGAGTGGTGTCGAAAGGAGGCGTGGCCTCGGACCACCTCTCTGCAACGCAGTTCTGTGGCGCATACTGGAGGTACCTGGTGGGCTAGTTGGCCCCCAGGGATCCTCAGGAATGAAAGGGACTTAATACCCCAACTTAGAACGCGCCAGGAGGCGCGTTTGCAGAGTAGTGGGGAAAGGGGGCGTGCCCTTTGTCCACCTCTCAGCAATCCCACTGTGTGGGGCTTACTGGAGGTAAGACGTAGGCTAGTTGGCCCCTAAAGGATCCCCAGCAGCGAAGGGGACTTCAATCCCCATCCAAGAGCGCGCCAGGGATCGCATTTGTAGAGTGGTGAGCAAAGGGGGCGTGGCCTGCTATGAGAACTTAGCAATCCTGCTGTGTGGGACTTACTGGAGGAAATAGAAGGGGTAGTTGGCCATCAAGGATGTCCTTGGGGGCCAACTACCCCTCCTGGTAAAACGTCTAAGGAGGACATGTCCCCCTTTCTCCAACACTCTGCAAACGTGACTCCTGGCAGACTACGGGATGGGGGATGAAGTCCAATTTACTCCAGAGGGACTTCGGGGGCCAAGAAGCCCTCTTGGTACCTCGTCTAAGTCCTATGCAGCGGAATTCCTGAGCGCTGGTCGGAGGCCCAGCACCCTTTGTCCACCACTCTGCAAATGTGACTACTACTTAAAGAAGCGTCTTTCTGCACCTCTGACTTAGAGGTAATTTTAATCCCCCTGCCCTATTATGTACAGGGCCTTACAGAGGAGGTTATACCAATCACAGGGGTACCCCAATGCATAGTGTTCCCTAGTGTATGTAGGCATTTTCACTGTATTCTAAGTGTCTTTTAGCATAGCACTGGCTCTAGGCCTGGTTAGTCAGAGTCAGTTACCACCAGTACCGTTCAGCAAAAAGTTGGGGGCACAGTATGACTTTGCAACAAGGCCTCTTTCTGCTCCTCTGTCGGTTCTTTGTGCACATCTCTTGCTTCTTTCTGCACCTAGAGGTAATTTTAATCCCCCTGCCCTATTATGTACAGGGCCTTACAGAGGAGGTTATACCAATCACAGGGGTACCCCAACGCATAGTGTTCCCTAGTGTATGTAGGCGTTTTCACTGTATTCTAAGTGTCTTTTAGCATAGCACTGGCTCTAGGCCTGGTTAGTCAGAGTCAGTTACCACCAGTACCCGTCAGCAAAAAGTTGGGGGCACAGTATGACTTTGCAACAAGGCCTCTTTCTGCTCCTCTGTCGGTTCTTTGTGCACATCTCTTGCTTCTTTCTGCACCTTTCTTCGTCTTTCTGGACTTCTGTTGCCTCTTTCTGCATTTCTGTTGCTTCTTTCTGCGCCTTTCTTCCTCTTTCTGCACATGTCCTAACTCTGTAGACATAGTTAGAAATTAGCATTTAAAAAACCTTTGAAATTCACTGAAAAAACCACAGGTTTCAGGGACGTTATAGTTAGAAATTAGCATTTAAAAAACCTTTGAAATTCACTGAAAAAACAACAGGTTTCAGGGACATTATAGTTAGTTGGACATTTCACTCGTACAAAACCAGTGAAATTCGGACGTTATAGTTAGTTCAGCTAACTATAACTCGCACCCCCGCAATGCACTGCTGATGACGTCACATATTACATCACTAATGACATGGTCAGTGACATCACTGTTGACATCACTAATGACATCTCAAATGACATCACTGATGACATCACTGATGACATCATCCATGTGATAATTTGATGCATCTTCTCACACCCTAATATAACCATTGATACACCCACTCTAAATTACAGACTGCCATTCTCAAAAGCATAGACACTCCAACACCAATAACTACATACCCACTCACTGATTCTTAAGTCTACACACCCATCCACTCACTCACCCATACAGTCACTCATACTTTCGGTCACTCATCAGTACAGGACTATCATATTCACTCATACACCTATATAGACACTCACACACTGCCACTCATCCATAGAGTTACTCACACACCTAGTCAGTCATGCAAAGAATTAATCACACTCCCATTTACTCACCTATGCAGTTATACATACACCACCTCACTTACTCATACAGATACTAACACATACTTATGCTCTTATACAATCACTGATACAAGCACACACTCATCCATACAGCCACTCTCACAATCACTCACTCTCACTTATAGTCATTTATATACTCCAACACTCACATATACTGCCTTTCACATATGTAGTTACTCACACATGTACCACTGAGACATCCATTCACTCACCAACACACCCATACACACACTCACCCACCCATACAGTCCATCACAGATGCACTCTTGAATCCATACACCCAGTGAATCACCCACTCACACATCTATGCACAGAGTCACACACCCCCACCCACACATACACTCAGGCACCCATACAGATACTCAGACAAACAATCAATAACCCATATAGACACTCATGTAGCTATTCACCAACCCATGCAGCCACTTACACACCAACAGACAGACTGATACAGACATTCACACAGTTTAGACACTAACCCATGCATTCAGTAAAATACGTTTAATCACTCACTTATAGAGTCAGTCACGCACCTACTAAATCATCCATTCAGACACTCATACACCCACTCATTCTTCAATACACCTTGGCCTATATATATTAAACATATTTAAACTTTACACAGTCACTGGATGATGTCATCAGTGATGTCATTTGAGCTGTCATCAGTGATATCATCAGTGATGTCACTGACCATGTCATGAGTGATGTAATATGTGACGTCATCAGCAGTGCATTGCGGGGGCGCAAGTTATAGTTAGCTGAACTAACTATAAAGTCCGAATTTCAATGGTTTTGTACGAGTGAAATGTCCAACTAACTATAACGTCCCTGAAACCTGTGGTTTTTTCAGTGAATATATATATATATATAAACACACACACATATATCTCCCATGAATATATATATATATTCACTGACAAAACCAAAGGTTACAGGGACGCTATAGTTAGGCTCAGGTTTCACTCGTGCAAAACCATAGAACTTCAGCAGTTATAGTTACCTGAGCTAACTATAACTTGCGCATCAACAATGCAGTGCTTATGACCTCACATATTACATCACTCATAACATAATTGATGACATGACTGATGACATCTCAAATTACATCAGTCATGACATCATCCAGTGATTGTGAGTGTTTTCTAAAAGTTTCTGAGTGTTAAAGATGTACACTAAGATACTACAGAAGTAAAATGAGTATACTTTGTGTACTACTAATGAGTAATACTATTTGTAACACATATTATGTAAGTGGCTGCGTGACTGTATATTCATGCGTGGGTAGGTGTCTGAGTGGCTCTACGGGTGTGTGAGTGGTTGTATGGGTGAGTGAGTGGCTGTCTGAGAGGCTGTATGAATGGCTGTATGGGTGAGTGAGGGACTGTGTATGTGGCTGTGTGGGTGAGTGAGTGGGTGTGTCAGTGGTGTAAGGGTGAGTGAGCCGATATTTGAGAGGCTGTCTAGGTGAGTGATGGGGTCTGGGAGTGGCTGCATGGGTGAGTGAGTGGGTGCAGAGGTAGTGTATGGTTGGGTGAGTGGGTGGGTGTGTGACTGACTGTATGGGTGAGTGAGTAAACATCAGAGTGGCTGTATGGGTGAGTGTGTGCTTAAGTCAGTGACTATATAGGTCAGTGAGTATATGGGTTAATATCTGTATGAGTAAGTGAGTGGGTCTGTGAGTAACTGTATGGGTGAGTGAGTGGCTGTATGAGTGACTGTATGGGTGAGTAGGTGTGTGGGTAGGTATATGGGTGACTGATTGTATGGGTATATGAGTGGGTGTGTTAGTGCCTGTATGACTGGATGTGTGAGTGGCTGTATTGGTAAGTGAGTGGGTACATGAGTGGCTGAATGGGTGAGTTAATAGTTGTGTGAGTAGCTGTATGAGCGAGTAGATGTGTGAGTGTCTCTATAGATCAGTGAGTACTTGAATGGGTCTGTGAATGGGTATGTGAGGTGGTTGTGTGGGAGTGGAAATATTAGAGGTTGTATGTGGTGTGGGTGGGTGTGTGAGTGGTTCTGGGGATAATGTCATCAGTGATGTCATTAGTGATGTCACTGACCATGTCATGAGTGATGTAATATGTGAGGTCATAAGCAGTGCATTGTGAGGACAGAAGTTATAGTTAGCTCAGGTAACTATAACTGCTGAATTTCTATGGTTTTGTATGAGTGAAATCTGAGCCTAACTATAACATCCCTGTAACCTTTGTTTTTTCAGTGAATTTCTAAGTTTAAATTCTATTTCCTAACTATAACATTCTTGTAATGTTTATCTTTTTCAGTGAATTTCTAAGGTTTTTAAATTCCATTTCCTAACCTTAACGTCCCTGTAACCTTTGTTTTTTTCCAGTGAATTCCTGAGTTTTAAAAAACAAAATGTTTTTCCTAACTGCAACCTGCAAACTTTGAGAGTGGGTGTATGAGTGGCTGTATTGATCTGTGATTAGGTGTTTGAGTGGCTGTATGGGTCTGCATCCATATGTGCGTGGCTGTATGGGTCTGTGAATAGGAGTGTGAGTGCCTGTCTGGGTCTGTGAGTGGGTTTGTGAGTGCCTTTGTAGGTCTGCGACTGGGTCTGTGAGTGGCACTATGGGTCTGCTGTGGATGTGTGAGTGACATTGTGTGTCTGTGAGTGGGTGTGTGAGTGGTTCTATGGGTCTGTGAGTGGGTGTGTGAGTGCCTGTATGGTTCTGTGACTGGGTCTGTGAGTGGGGCTATGGGTCTTTTAGTGGGTGTGTGAGTGTCTGGGTGGGTCTGTGAGTGCCTGGGAGGGTGTGTGAGTGCCTGTGTGGGTCTGTGAGTAGGTGTGTGAGTGCCTGTGCTGGTCTGTGACTGGGTTTCTGAGTGGCACTGTGGGTCTGTGAGAAGGTATGTGAGTGGCTATGTGGGTCTGTGTCTGGGTGTGTGAGTGCCTGTGAGTGGGTGTGTGAGTGAAACTATGGGTCTGTTAGCGGGTGTGTTTGTGCCTGTGTGGATCTGTGAGTGGGTGTGTGAGAGTGAGTCTGATTGCCTGTGTGGGTCTGTGACTGTATTTGTGAGTGGTGCTATGGGTCTGAGAGTGGATGTGTGAGTGCCTGTGTTTGTCTGTGAGTGGATGTGTGAGCGGCGCAATGGATTGTGGGCATTTGCATACTTACGGTATTTAAAAGGGAGAACCATTGAGTCTGCTTTCACCAGGGGATGACAAGACAGGAACCACTCGTCACAGTCACCCCAGATCAAATTGCACTCCATTGGATCTATGATACATTCGCCTCTGTTAATGATTTCATATTGTTTTTCAACGTGGAATATGATAGGAAACACATTTGATTTGCCTTTGCCAAGCCCAAGAAGTTATGAACATTTGTTCTTTACTGAAGTGCAGCATCAACTGGGGCACCTGCTATGTTTATATTTGTTTGTGCTTCCCATTGAGGTTTAATTTATGTGAAATGCACACTAGGGCCACACTGGAATCTCATTTTTCCAGAAGAGTCCCCAGCTTTGCCAAAAACGTCTAAACATCTGGAGTACTTTCATCTGGTTAATTAGTACGTTCTACCTCGTTGGGTAAGTATGTTGTGCATATTGTGCACTACAGCTGTGTAAGGGACCTCGAGGTAATAGTTCTAGTGACTTTGCGTGCATGTAATTTCGGCAATGTGATTGTTCCTCCAGCGTCTTAATCCACATTTCTGTGATAACGTGAATCCTCATCAAGAGAAGATGATGAGACTACAAAGAGGTGAATCACTACCAAACAGAGGTACTTCCTCTTGACTAAATGAAGTAAGTGCTTCTTTATTTGGTGAAGATGTCCTCGTATTCCTCTCCATCAATAACGCTTCACCAAAATGGCTGGAAATGCACTCAAGGGCGTCCATCAATGTGGGAAAATGGGGAAGACCGTTGCATACTATTTAGGAAAACAGGGAGGGGGACTGGGTTGAATATTTTTATAGACCTGATTTTAGTTTATGGTCGGGTGGATCTTTTACAAAAGCCATTGTTTAATGGCTGAACATAAATGGCCACTTTATTGTGATATCTATCAACGAGGGGTGCCAATTCGCAATGCTCTTGTGGAACAGCAACCGGCTTGAAAAATTGGTCTCGAGAATCCCAGCTCTTCACCGCTGGTAAATGTGGTAGACTTTGCACCGAAATGTGATGTTGCTGTGGAGCACTCTTCCCAGGATGCTTCTTCCTAAGGAAAGAAAGGACAATAATTCATGCAGGAGCTAGAGGACACCAGAGAACCAGCAGGAATGAAACATGATATGATTCTTTTCCATGAAAGTGCGTGAGAACTGATATGGAGGATACTCTTAATATGTGTTCACTTGCTTTTGTATTTTTATGATTCCAAATCAGTTGTCTAGAATGTCTGTCAATCTCATTGTTTAGACATTCTCCTAGTTATCAACATATGAATGGGCTAAATACATCAACAACGCCCTTGTCCCCAAGTTCAAATAACATATAACAGAAAGACTGAGGCTATAGTCTGCACAGGGGCATAGCGATTATTGGTGCAACAATTGGGCTTCCCTGGTGATGTCTGGAATGCACTGAGCCTAAATTATGTCTGTCTTATTTCTATCCAAACTGGGTACAATCCAGCGCCAATTTCCTTTCAGTAGGGTGCATGTCACACTTACTATGCCACTGCCTTTGTGTTATTTTAAAGTATTAGTATGCAGCAGTATTTCATTGAATGGGAGAGGGAGGCCCTCTCCCCAGGCCAATTTCTGCCCCAGGGACCCCATCCCCTGGGGCCCTGAAAAACCTCTAAAAATGTATTTGCCCTGGGGCGGTGGTGGTCCCCGGGGCCTGGGGGATCCACATAGCCCCCAAGCGTTTTATCAATGTGGCTCTTGGGAGGTGGTGGTCTCCGTGGCATAAGAAAGCCCCAGGTGGGGGACCATCGCCGCCCCCTTTGTTGTTAAAAAAAGCCCTGGGGAGGTGGTGGTCCCCAGGGCTTCCATCAGACATAGGAAAGGGGCCCAATGTGCCCCCCTTCTTTTATTTCTTTAATGCCCCCATGCCTCCAGGACCTGGTCGACCCAGGGGCTATGATGTAAACAAGCACGGTAGAGTGCACTTGGGTATTTTGCCATGATTTCAAGGCAACATTTTTGCCCTGGTGGGGTCCCTAATATCTAATTAATTAACAAAACAATATAAAAAAAAATATTAGAATTCTCACTTTTCACAGAAAAAATACTGAACCTATACTACTTTAAAAAGTAAGCTATAACATTTAAATTGACATAATGTAAACTAACTTAATTTAAAAATGGTAAACTGTAAATAATTAACCAAACTTTCAATTGTTATATATCTACCAATCAATACATACTAAATAACAAGTGCAGCAAAATCAACAACCTACACTATCACCACTTAACTTCCATACTCAAACACCTGCACAAAGGCAAGTTATAAATAAGTACATTCAGATAACTTCTAAACATAAAATAACCTCAAACGCAAAAAATAAAACAAAAAGCCTATAAACCTGACAAACAAACCAAAGATAAACATTTAAAATTTAACCAAAACATACTTTTTATCCCAAAAGAAAACAAACCACTGGGCAGACATTTCAAAAGCTTTAATGGAAAACTTAAAAAAAGACCAGCAATTATAGACAACAACACATATGTAAACACATTGGGGCTGATTATGATGTTGGTGGGTCCACTGACATCTGCCCCTGCGGTCTCCCCACCGCATTACAATGTGGCAGGCTGAGGCATCGGGGGGAGGGACCGTCCGCGGCGCATCACCTGTCTGTGCATCAGAACCCACCATAATCCCCTAATGACGGCGGAGCCAGGCTTGTCCTCACCGTCGGGATTATGATGGCACTTTCTGACAGTCTTTTCATGTCGGCCTCTCTGACAAGAAAAGGCTGTCGGAAAGCGTCTTTAGCTGCCCCTAGCAGGGCCCTATTCCCCCCTGGCCCTGCGCTATGGGGCCTGGTGGACCGTCAAGGTGCCTGCCACACCGTGCAGGGATGTTTACAAACCGAAGGTCGGGTGGTTCCAGACCGATTCGGCGCCCGCCTGACATCGTAATCAGCCCCAAAATGTCAAATGATTGATGTAATGTTTTGTATAAATTAACAAAATAAAGTTAGATTTATAACAAAATATATAACTTTAACATTAAACTATTTTCTCACAGAATAGCAATAACTATAACATCACAAAAGGCAAACAATGATTCCTGCACATGGGATACACTTACAGCCAGGAAAGCACTGAGAATGTAAATTGGAAATTAACACAATACTACCCTAACACTTCTAATGGGAGGACTACTATGAAACATTATGTTGTTAGTAACATGGGAGAACACAACTACCCAGCAAATGTCAACAAAATCAAAGTAAGACATGTATTATAAGCTTATAAATAGGCAAGCGCTAGTTCCCAAGAGCCCACTACTGAAATACTAAAAGATATATTCCCTAAAGTACCTGAACACATCGCAAGTCACCTACTAGCAACACCCACTTTTAAACACCTAATAGCACGTACAAAGAAAACCACCAGCAATACTCCTGCGACCCGTCCAAGATGAACCTTTCGTCCTACACAACTTTAATAACAGAAAACATATAATTATATTTGCTACTGCAAATATTTTATTAGGACTAAGCCAATGTGAAACATGGATGATGGACGGAACATACAAAATGTGCCCTAGACCGTTCACACATATATACACCAGACATGGTGAATATCAGAACATGAAGATAGACCCCATACATACATTCCTACCGAACAATCAATGTAGCACTTACTACGAACTACTAAAACACATCAAAATAAAAGCAAATAACTAATCGCCACATAAAATTATAATCAACTTTGAACAGGTAATGATACAAACAATACTTACCCACACAGCCATATAAGACTGTTATTACAATTTTAACAAAAACATTTGGAGATATCTCCAAAACTTAACCACACAGCATATAAGCCTGTTATTACAATTTTAACAAAAAAAAAAAATTACTTTCACTAGTATATGCCCCTGAAACAGAGATAACTAACCTCTATAATATACCTTTAGAAAGTCCATTTTACCAACAAAAGAACAAACATTCATTCCCCTAATGGACCACTTTGATGACAAGTGGGTTGGCAGACTACACAGCTCAAGACACAGATGCCATTCCAAATGCCATGGTGAAATGTCTACAACAGCACCATAGATCAACAAGCTAAAACCAACAGCACAGTAGAAGGATGGCACAATGCCTTCCAAGCCGCACTAGAAAGAACCCAACCTACACTCTACAAATTCATTGAAGCCCTCCAAAAAGAACAAAACTGCCAACAACTAAGGATAGAGTAATCAGAATGCCAAATTTAAGCTAAAATGAGTAAACAAACCAGTAAAAAGTATGACATGCTACAATGTAAAGTTAGGATCTTTATTAACAACAAAGGAGTAGACTACTTAGAAGTAATTGTAAAACACCAACCTTTCTACAAACTAACTTGCAAACCATAACACAAGAAAACACCACCACAACAACCATTTCAAAATGAATATTAAACAATTTATTTTTATAAATCAGTCACAAAACATAATAATAACATAGAAAAGAAGACTGATATAAAACATAGTATGTTTTAATACTTAATCATAACTCTTCACAACAACAACTACAAAGCACACTATTAGCAATAAACACAACATGAAAACAAGTAAATCACACACATAGAGAATAAAAATATTACATTGCAATTAGAACAAATGCACATTCTTGTTAAAATATATTTCCCATCCATAAATAAATAAATAAACCACATCTAGAGTTCTGTAAGTGTACATCTTCATCTTGTTCACAAACTTCAAAAGATCATGCAAAAAAATTTAAAAGTCCCAAGCAAATCCACTGAAGTAATCCAAAGCCATTAGGAAACATTAAAAAATCTGAATCGCTCCTGGAAACCCAAAAATCGAAAGGAAACTAAAAACAAATATTGGTTTGTAATAAACCAAAATTATTTACTTAAAAATGCATTAAACACAGGTCCATAGTCGAATCAGTAGACCTGTACAAAAAACATAACATACCCACCCTCACCAAACATAATTTCCTAATTGAACATAAATATTACATTCAAACTATAAAAAACACAAAAATAATATTACAATATGTAAAATCACATAAGACAACTACCAAATTATAACTAGGCCTAACACACAACACTACTAAATAACATAACACAAACTACTACAAAATAACCCTTAAAAACAAAACTATGACTATAACATAGAATAGCTACATATACCCATATCCCCCTACCCCCAAACCCCTAAAATAAAACTTTAGAAAGGTCTTACCTTACCTGTTGACTCGCAGCAGGTAACTGCAACTCGTTCCCACAAAATTCAACTAAAAATTTAAGAAATAACACAGGTAGCCAAAACTGCCCACAAAATGACACCAAAAGAGATTATCCTATCCCCATATAGAAAACAATGGAAGCTTGAAAAAAAGTTCAAAAAATGTATAAAAATTATGCAACAATGTTTTAAAAATATTAAATAAAATTAAAAAACTGTATAAACAAAATATGAATGATTATGTAAAATAAACTTTGGGAAGGTGTTAGACACTAAAGAGGTCACGTTTACTATTTCTGCACCAACCTAAACCATTTTGGGGAAGGTGTAAGACATATTTACTATTCCAACTGCAATCTAGACCAATGCTGGGAAGATGTTATGCTCTAAAGGTTTCACATTTACTATTTCCACTCCATACAAAACCATTTTTGGGGAGGTGGTGGATAGTAAAATATTCATATTTACTATTTTGACTCCAATGTAAACCAATTTTTGGAAGATGTTAGGCACTAAAAGGGTCATATTTACTAATCCAAATCCAGTTTAAACCAATTGGGGGAAGGTGTTGGACACTAAAGGAGTCCAACTCACTATTCCCAGTCCAATCAAAAGCATTTTGATGAAAGTATTGGGCACTATATTACATTAATTAATATACTACTATTTATTTAAGTGTATATGTAAAAATAATAATGCACCATTTTTCTGAAAATGTTTACAAATATAAATATGTTAAAGAAAGACATTACATTTGTTTGTTTTGAGAAAAGGGTAATAAATGTTGTGCCAAAACAATATTGAAAACTTTTTATTTTACATTCAAAAAGTATATGCATTTAAATAAATGTAAACATATAACTTAAATTAAATATGAAAAATTTAATAAATTACAATATAAAAACCAAAACGTGTCATTTGCTGTAGAAAAATGACATAGACAAAAATAATGTTTTTGTGAAATGTTAAGTACTAAAGACTTTACATCTATTACTCACACTTTAATGTAACATATTAGGGAAAAGATATCGGACACTACAGGGGTCACATATACTATTCCCACTCCAATATATCCCTTTTGAACAAGCTGTTGGGCACTAAATGGGTCACATTTACTATTCCAACTCCAATCTAAACCATTTTGGTTGTTGGACACTAAAACGTTCCTACTTACTATTCCGACTTCAATCTAAACCAATTTTGGGACTATGATGGACACTAAAGGGGTCACATTTACTAATCCATCTTCAATCTAAACTAACTCGGGGAAGGTGTTGGACACCAAAGGGGCAACACTCACTATTCCCACTCTATAGAATAGCTACATCTACCCATATCCCCCTACCCCCAAACCCCTAAAATAAAACTTTAGAAAGGTCTTACCTTACCTGTTGACTCGCAGCAGGTAACTGCAACTCGTTCCCACAAAATTCGACAAAAATTTAAGAAATAACACAGGTAGCCAAAACTGCCCACAACAGGAAAACAAAAGAGATTATCCTATCCCCATATAGAAAACAATGGAAGCTTGAAAAAAAGTTCAAACAATGTATAAAAATTATGCAACAATGTTTTAAAAATATTAAATAAAATTTTAAAAATGCATAAACAAAATATGAATGATTATGTAAAATAAACTTTGGGAAGGTGTTAGACACTAAAGAGGTCACATTTACTATTTCTGCACCAACCTAAACCATTTTGGGGAAGGTGTAAGACATATTTACTATTCCAACTGCAATCTAGACCAATGCTGGGAAGATGTTATGCTCTAAAGGTTTCACATTTACTATTTCCACTCCATACAAAACCATTTTTGGGGAGGTGGTGGATAGTAAAATATTCATACTTACTATTTTGACTCCAATCTAAACCAATTTTTGGAAGATGTTAGGCACTAAAAGGGTCATATTTACTAATCCAAATCCAGTCTGAACCAATTGGGGGAAGGTGTTGGACACTAAAGGAGTCCAACTCACTATTCCCAGTCCAATCAAAAGCATTTTGATGAAAGTATTGGGCACTATATTACATTAATTCATTCATTCATATCTTTATTCGATCTATGTACAAACAGATCATAAAAGCACAATTTCATTAAATAGATCACAATAAAACAAGTTACATAAAAGCCACCGGGCGTTTAAAAAATTGTATTAACCTTTTAAATACCTTGTTAAAACCGAAATCGGCTGTACAATTTGATCCCTGAATGTTAAAATTCATAACAGCAAGCCCCTCGCTGTCCCGAACCCCCTCAACCAGCTCAGTCACCAGACACTGCAGGAGCGAAGCGTGTTCCAAATCCTCTACTCATGCATCCAACTCTCCTGATGTTAACAAATCATAAACAGGAGAGAAAAGATACCTCGGAGAGGGGAGGGAAAAAAGGAAAAAACAAGGACCCACTGCACTGGACCTCCAAACCGATGCCACAAGGTGATGTTCCCAATAACCATGAACACTGCAGCAGAGAGAGAAAAAGAAGCACAAAGGAAGAGTCCATAACAAGGAAACAAAACATGTCTCCTCCCGTCCCTTCCAAGCTCTATCTTACCCCCACTAGATTGAGCAGTCCTCTAGGCATACATTTCCTCCTTTAGTTCCAATCGGGAATAAGTCTCGTGGGTTACATGAGTAAAAATAAACATAACCATTCCTGTTCCAGTGTTGTGGGAAAAACCCAAACGTGGGAAAAAACCGGTATCAGGAATGACTAGCCAGACAAGGGATCCCTTCTCAATTTACGGGACACAACGAATGAAAAGAAGAAAAAAAAAGAAATAATAGTCTCTGTTAACGACCAACACAGTTTGTAGTTGTTACCCAACAAGCGAGTCATGAAACGAAAATCCAATAAGGGGACAGGTCCCACGCCGTCCTCGATAATCCAACAGGAAAACTCCAAAATCCAGTCTCAAAGTCGCACTTCCAACGCGCGTACAACTCCCACGGCGATATGTCAGCATACCAATACTGCTGACGGCAAAGTCCTTCCGGGGGCCAGAGGACCGGAAACAAAACCAAGCATTGAAGCCCCGGCTCACTTGGTTTAAATGCGGAAGAAACTGCTGAGCAACGGCAAACTTGCCCACCCACAGCCCCGTAGGGCAACATAGAAAGAGTACAGAGAGAGAAAAGGAAAAATACAACAAAGATGTCCCTACGCTACCGCCTCCGAGACATAACACTCACCCTTCTATTCCTCCAACAAGCCCACAAAAAGGATGCTACCACAAAGCAACCATGGGGAGTCGAGAGAGCTTTTAAGAAATGCAGTGCCACTCTATATTGCGTAAAATTTTGGGGCCTTAAAATTGGGAGGAGAAACCTTTTTCTTTCAGTGTGGTAAAACTTGCAAAACAGGTCCAGATGTAGATTGGACTGGGGTGAGCAGTTGTCACAGGGGCAGGGACCCAAGTCTGCATGCTTGAACCTCTTCTCTGGAAACCCAAACATCAAAGGGATTAGATTCAGGCAAAAGCGCAACAGAATAAATCTGTCTTGTGCTACAGTCACTGAGGAAAGGTAACTATAACCTTCCCCCGTTCTTGGCGGAATTTGATTATAGACTGCAAGAGCCTGTAAATGCCTGTTCTTTTCCCTATGATTATAATTAGCCTTCTGCAAGTAAAGGGAAATAATTTTCCATTTAGAAACCTTACTACAGGATGTGGGATCCCTGAAGAGTACTCCCTGCCCAATTGCATCTAATTCCGCCTCCACATACCTGAGCCAACCGATCCTGCTGTGTCCCTCGAGCCCCAAACAATCACCAATTATACGTTGGGTTAAGTTAACTGTAGTCCTACGCCAAATCGAGAGCCACAGCAGGATGGGCGCCATTCTGATATAGTCGAGCAAGTATGGAAGTCCCAATTCCAAATGTAGGATATAATTAGATGTAGAGGGTGGTAACGAGACCCTTGACTTGAAAAAGGTGTCTTCCACTTTTTGCAGTTGATC
This sequence comes from Calotriton arnoldi, assembly GCA_963921515.1. Taxonomy (NCBI): domain Eukaryota; kingdom Metazoa; phylum Chordata; class Amphibia; order Caudata; family Salamandridae; genus Calotriton; species Calotriton arnoldi. Next base: position 632,064 of record CAWUFW010007365.1, on the reverse strand, counting down.
GCTCTGGGCCATTCCCCAAACTTCGGCCCCATAGGTTGCCGCCGCCTTGATTTTGGCTTGGTAAATGGTTTTAATTGTGTCCAAAGGGCTGGCGCCTAATTTTTTGGCAAACCCCTTTATGGCTTGGAGACCTCTTTCCATACCCAGGGCTCTTGCTGTCACCAGTTTATTCCAAGATTGCTTGTTATCAAACAAGATCCCCAGGTATGGAAAGGAGTCAACTACCTCGATTTTATTTGAGGCTAGATGGAAGTATGGCGCTTTTGCGCCTCGGGGAGCTCCCGCTATAATGATGAACGATTTAGAATCGTTCACTCTGAGGTCTAATGAAGCCATAAATGAAGCATATGAAGATATAAGGCTTTGGAGGGCTACCCCAGTCCTAGCAATTAAAACCGCATCATCAGCGTACGCCAATATTGGGAGTGAGATGTTATCAAATTTTGGCATATCTAGGGAAAGACCAGACAGGGCTGCCTCCATCCCGTTAGTATAGATAGAAAAAAGAAACGGGGCGAGGACACATCCCTGCCTCACTCCCTTCTCGATCTTGAATGGCCGCGTACATTCCCCATCTCTGCCATAGCGCACCGAAGCGGTGGCATTGGCGTACAGCTGGCGGATAAAACGGATGATCGGGGGATCAATTCCCATACCCTCCATCATTAACCACAGTTTGGAATGGGACACACAATCGAAGGCAGCTGACAAATCCATGAAGGCCATATATAACCTCCCGCCTTTGGCCTTCGTGTACTTATCTATGCAAAGCGAGAGGTTCAAACATTGATCCACTGTACCCTTACCTTTCTGAAAACCGTATTGTGCCTGCATTAAGATATTACATTCTTGAGCCCACTCTTCCAACCTGGCTAACAACAGCCGCCCCATAAGTTTGGCTGTTGTGTCCAGGAGGGAGATGGGCCTATAGTTCTAAGGACAGCCCCTGTCTCCCTTTTTAAATATTGGAACTATTACACTATGGTTCCAAGATGCTGGGGGACCCTCTACCGCTATACTATTGAAAACATTTGTTATTAGCGGGACCCATAGGTCAGAATTGGCCTGGAAAAGGTCAATTGGGACCCCATCTGGGCCCGGGGCTTTCCCTTTAACGCAGGCTTCCAAACCTTTTCTCACTTCATACAGTGAGAAGGTCAGGATTCATTGGATAGGGGGCAATTGGTCAGATTGAAGAAGGTTTTGCGAAGATTCTAAGGCAAAAATGCTTTCAAAATGGCTTATCCATGCAGCTTCCTCTACATGGGTATCCAAAGATGGGTCATTTAAGTCTTTAAAATATGGGGCATTTATGACCTTCCAAAACTCCCTGCTGTTGCGTGCGCTTGCAGCTTGTTCCAAGTCATCCCAGGCCTTCTCCCTTAATTCCTTCACACGTATGCTTCTTGCCTGCTTGTAATCTTTGCGAAGTGATCTTATCAGTACCGGGACTCTAGGTTGCATTTTTAAGGCACTGTCAAGAGCTCTCCTGGCTAATGAACATGAAGAATCAAACCAACGGCCAGGCAATATACCATTTACTGGTTTATTTCGGGTAAGTGCGGCTTTTAATTTTATTAGGAAGGTTTTAAACTGGGCGACTAGGAGGAAGGGAGAAACGTCTCACTCCTCAACCAGACACTGTAGAATGTCCACCCTCACTTGAGTTAGTATCGCTGAGACTAGATTCTTTTTCACCACCTGTGCCCACTTCATTTGTTAACCGTTGTTTCTAGATAATATAATGTTATTGACTAACGGTTGGTGTCTCTTCACTTTTTGAGGGATGCTTAGAGTAATTAATAATATTGCATGGTCACTATGACAGGTAAATGTGGTACTAGGATGATCAATTCTATCCTGTAATTCAGAAGAAACTAGAATGAAATCAATCGTAGACTCTGAGTTATTTCTCCTAAATGTTGGCTCTATTTGGCCTGTCTTACCACTATTAATTATAGTCAAGTGCCTTGTATATAATAGCCTATTGAGCGAGTCCCCATATTCACTATGAGTAAAATGTGTAAGAGGGTTGCCTTGCGGATCATCCATCCCGCACACACTGACCTCACTGTGCTTGCATAAATGGGTATTAAAATCACCCAACCATATTAAGGGAGGGGGGCCCTTCTGTGTTTCAAAATTAATTAATCGAAGTTCGTTATTTAAATCTTCAACCACTCGTTTCATGTTATCCCCAAAGTCATTATTATAAAAGTTAATCAATATCCAATGGCCCTCATTTATCAGCTCCAATTGGAGAATTTGAAAGTAATTATTCTGGGGGCCCACCTGTTTTACATGTACCGGTAGTGTATTTGACACTAGGGTTAGTAAACCACCCTTAGCTCTACCAGATGCCGAAGGTACAGCTGCTGTATGTATGGTCCGGAACCCTGCAAAGAAAACTGGGTCCTTAGCCCAAGTTTCTTGAAAGCATATGATGTCCATCTTTTGCCAATAATTGAGCCACTCAACGTTTCCCGCTTTTGAGGCAATTCCTGCCACATTCCATGTGACTAAGCCTATAATGTTCCTATTCCCAATTTTCTGGGAAGAGACAGGTAAAGGTAGACTCTGCATAATAGGCTCAGTATTTGCCAGTATAGGGGGCGAGGGATGAATAGGTGTTAATGGTCAATCCCATGCTTCCATATCGGAAAGCAAAACCAAAGGGGATGATGGACGGAGTGTTGAACATTGCAAGCACTCACCCCCAGTCAACTGATCTGGGTTTAATCCATCATCATTCTTTAGCTCATTCCGCCACCCCAGTTCAGACATGGCCATATGCAAATCAGTCTGACCCTGTGCCTCATGGGAACAGTCCAGCCCGAACTGCCAAGCCATGTCTTCCCTGGACCGGAAACAAGCATCCTGGGACCGGTTTCTGGCTTACAGCCGTCATCAGCCAGGCTATCTTGAATCCAGTGGCAAAGTGAGCAAGGGACCCACGTCTGGGCATACCCTGCCAACTTAGGGCGAACATAGCAAAACCAAAGGGGATGATGGACGGAGTGTTAAACATTGCAAGCACTCACCCCCAGTCAACTGATCTGGGTTTAATCCATCATCATTCTTTAGCTCACTCCGCCACCCCAGTTCAGACATGGCCATATGCAAATCAGTCTGACCCTGTGCCTCATGGGAACAGTCCAGCCCGAACTGCCAAGCCATGTCTTCCCTGGACCGGAAACAAGCATCCTGGGACCGGTTTCTGGCTTACAGCCGTCATCAGCCAGGCTATCTTGAATCCAGTGGCAAAGTGAGCAAGGGACCCACGTCTGGGCATACCCTGTCAACTTAGGGCGAACATAGCAAAACCAAAGGGGATGATGGACGGAGTGTTGAACATTGCAAGCACTCACCCCCAGTCAACTGATCTGGGTTTAATCCATCATCATTCTTTAGCTCACTCCGCCACCCCAGTTCAGACATGGGCATATGCACATCAGTCTGACCCTGTGCCTCATGGGAACAGTCCAGCCCGAACTGCCAAGCCATGTCTTCCCTGGACCGGAAACAAGCATCCTGGGACCGGTTTCTGGCTTACAGCCGTCATCAGCCAGGCTATCTTGAATCCAGTGGCAAAGTGAGCAAGGGACTCACGTCTGGGCATACCCTGCCAACTTAGGGCGAACATAGCAAAACCAAAGGGGATGATGGACGGAGTGTTGAACATTGCAAGCACTCACCCCCAGTCAACTGATCTGGGTTTAATCCATCATCATTCTTTAGCTCACTCCGCCACCCCAGTTCAGACATGGCCATATGCAAATCAGTCTGACCCTGTGCCTCATGGGAACAGTCCAGCCCGAACTGCCAAGCCATGTCTTCCCTGGACCGGAAACAAGCATCCTGGGACCGGTTTCTGGCTTACAGCCGTCATCAGCCAGGCTATCTTGAATCCAGTGGCAAAGTGAGCAAGGGACCCAGGTCTGGGCATACCCTGCCAACTTAGGGCGAACATAGCAAAACCAAAGGGGATGATGGACGGAGTGTTGAACATTGCAAGCACTCACCCCCAGTCAACTGATCTCGGTTTAATCCATCATCATTCTTTAGCTCACTCCGCCACCCCAGTTCAGACATGGCCATATGCAAATCAGTCTGACCCTGTGCCTCATGGGAACAGTCCAGCCCGAACTGCCAAGCCATGTCTTCCCTGGACCGGAAACAAGCATCCTGGGACCGGTTTCTGGCTTACAGCCGTCATCAGCCAGGCTATCTTGAATCCAGTGGCAAAGTGAGCAAGGGACCCACGTCTGGGCATACCCTGCCAACTTAGGGCGAACATAGCAAAACCAAAGGGGATGATGGAAGGAGTGTTGAACATTGCAAGCACTCACCCCCAGTCAACTGATCTGGGTTTAATCCATCATCATTCTTTAGCTCACTCCGCCACCCCAGTTCAGACATGGCCATATGCAAATCAGTCTGACCCTGTGCCTCATGGGAACAGTCCAGCCCGAACTGCCAAGCCATGTCTTCCCTGGACCGGAAACAAGCATCCTGGGACCAGTTTCTGGCTTACAGCCGTCATCAGCCAGGCTATCTTGAATCCAGTGGCAAAGGGAGCAAGGGACCCACGTCTGGGCATACCCTGCCAACTTACGGCGAACATAGCAAAACCAAAGGGGATGATGGACGGAGTGTTGAACATTGCAAGCACTCACCCCCAGTCAACTGATCTGGGTTTAATCCATCATCATTCTTTAGCTCACTCCGCCACCCCAGTTCAGACATGGCCATATGCAAATCAGTCTGACCCTGTGCCTCATGGGAACAGTCCAGCCCGAACTGCCAAGCCATGTCTTCCCTGGACCGGAAACAAGCATCCTGGGACCGGTTTCTGGCTTACAGCCGTCATCAGCCAGGCTATCTTGAATCCAGTGGCAAAGTGAGCAAGGGACCCACGTCTGGGCATACCCTGCCAACTTAGGGCGAACATAGCAAAACCAAAGGGGATGATGGACGGAGTGTTGAACATTGCAAGCACTCACCCCCAGTCAACTGATCTGGGTTTAATCCATCATCATTCTTTAGCTCACTCCGCCACCCCAGTTCAGACATGGCCATATGCAAATCAGTCTGACCCTGTGCCTCATGGGAACAGTCCAGCCCGAACTGCCAAGCCATGTCTTCCCTGGACCGGAAACAAGCATCCTGGGACCGGTTTCTGGCATATCGGAAAGGGCAGCAAATCTATTATAAAGCCCAACCCCCGGCACAGTATTTGAAAACTCTAAGTGTTGTGGCGTCGGGTGATCATTCTGTTCATATCCTAAGAGTGGGCCCTGTTTGTAGAAATACTCCAGAGCTAAAGGAATAATCTGCGTGTTCCCAGAAGAGAATCTATCAAGATTTCTAAGGAGAAAAGTGCCAATGTGAGGGTCATTAAAATTTATTACTACGCAGTCCCCAGAAAAAGTTTTCGTTGAATTTCCCACCCACCTCCCTCTCCTGGCCATAATAATTTTCTTGGCTAGCTGATGGCTCCCCATTCCCCAATACATAAGCTGGTTAGATAGCCAATGCAGACATTTGTCCATAAGCTGCGTGGTGGATTCCTGCTGATTGTCTCGCAAAAGAGGGACATTGGCCAAAACCAGGACTAAAGGGGAAGCTGCCGGTGGAAGATGGAGCCATTGTTGCAGATTATTATCGGCCATTACTGCAGAACGATGATCTATTCCTGCAGGATGAAGTGCCTTTCCTATTTCCCCTAGCCCTCGCGGCTCCATGTGCGCCTGCTGTATCATTTCTCCTTTGTCCCTGGATAGTAAAGGTTGGGCCGTTGTTTGAGGATGGGAATGATCGTGAGCTAGAGGTGGCACACCCACCGTTGCAACTATACCTGGGGGAATACTCAAAGGTGGTAAAACGGCCACATCCCCACAGGCCCTGGCGTTTTGTTGTAAATGAGAGTGGATGAGCAGGACCTGCAATCTGGGTTAATGGTGGTACAAGTGCGTTTTGTGGCACGAAGCCAGCCAATATCTCTCCGATCTTAGTTAAGTTAAGGAAAATAGGATCGAGTAAAGCGGACATTCGTTTGGTGACTTCAGCCCAAAAAACATCATCCAGTGCTAACTCTCGGGTCATGGCACTTATAGTTGCTGGCGTTGGCGTTGGCGCTATCGCAATGTCCGGTCTTGCTATCTTTGCATGTACAGCCTTGGGTTTAGTCACTCTTGCTGGTTTAGTTGGTTTTGGTTTAACAATCCCACGACCCCTCCGTTGTTTTAAGGGGGGGTCGTTAACTATACTGGTAGGGGGTGGAGATTCATTACTCGGGGTAAAAGTAGAAGGTGATTGAGTGAGCAGTGATGGCACCCGTTGACCTGGTGGGAGGTCATCAAGTAACAACGATTGTGACCTCGGGGTAGTGGGGACAATCTCGACGATGCTTCCAGTAGATGACCTATTAGCAAGAAGAAGTGGCTCCAAGGACAGGCGTCTCTCTGTGAGTTCTATTTCATGCGAGAGAACGCTTGCTGCTCTAGTCTGGAACGCGTCAAGAGTAGCCACACTTCCTCCCCCTGCTTTTCCCACAGCCTGCTTTCGTCTTGTCATAATTAATAGAATACACTACAAAGTGCAACGAGTAATAGTACCTTAAACCAGATGTTAGGGGGGTGGTTGCCCAGCCTTCTCCAGGCTCCGACGGGCGAGGACGGGCCCGCCCTTCGCCCGGGTTTCGCCCGCGGGCACGTCCCGCGCCGCGGGCCAACGTCTTCCTTTTAGCGCGATGTCAATGCGCTAGGAATTCTGGGGGTTGTAGTCCCGCCGGCGTCTCTAGGTTCTGCTCCAGACGTTCCTCCGGTCCCGGACAGGATTCAGCAATGCTGCGGCAAAAGAACACTCTGCAAAGAACAACCCAACAATTGGCAATGGGTGAGTACTGGCTACAAGGCGCCACGGGCCGATGTTTTCCTTTTAGCGCGATGTCAATGCACTAGGAATTCTGGGGGTTGTAGTCCCGCCGGCATCTCCGGGTTCAGCTCCAGACGTTCCTCCTGTCCCGGACAGGATTCAGCAATGCTGCAGCAAAAGAACACTCTGCAAAGGACAGCCCAACAATTGGCAATGGGTGAGTACTGGAAGATGTTAGGCACTAAAAGGGTCATATTTACTAATCCAAATCCAGTCTAAACCAATTGGGGGAAGGTGTTGGACACTAAAGGAGTCCAACTCACTATTCCCAGTCCAATCAAAAACATTTTGATGAAAGTATTGGGCACTATATTACATTAATTAATATAATATAGTACTATTTATTTAACCCTTTCGCTGCTTCTGTCGGCCAACGGCCGTCGCGAGCACTACCTCCGTAGTGCTGCGCACGTCCGTTGGCCGACGCGGCCCCGCCCACTCCGCTAAACCGCCGCACTGCGGCGGAATTGCCGCCGCGGTTAAGTGGTTAAGTGTGTATGTAAAAATAATAATGCACCATTTTTCTGAAAATGTTTACAAATATAAATATGTTAAAGAAAGACATTAAATTTGTTTGTTTTGAGAAAAGGGTAATAAATGTTGTGCTAAAACAATATTGAAAACTTTTTATTTTACATTAAAAAAGTATATGCATTTAAATAAATGTAAACATATAACTTAAATTAAATATGACAAATTTAATAAATTACAATATAAAAACCAAAACGTGTCATTTGCTGTAGAAAAATGACATAGACCAAATTGATGTTTTTGTGAAATGTTAAGAACTAAAGTGTGGTATGCTGCATGCTGCAGCATGCAGCTGGTTCTTTTGCTGATGTCATCCTGGTTTCCCAGGTGATGGAATGTATCAGTTCAATTGACCAGGACTGTTGTCTTGACTGGATGTGGAGCTGTGGATGGGTTCTTCTTAGAGAAATAAACCTGAATTTCTCCTGCATACCTGCATCCTTGCGTGATCCTTTCGCCAATCTAGGATCTTACACTGGCGTAGTCGGCTACAGGATACAGGATACAAATTTCTCCAAGGAAAGAAGAAAGAAGAACTCAACAAGCCCCCCAACTACATCTTCAATTCTAAATGATCTTCACATGGTAGTATGTCTACCTCAGGTACTGTTCTCTTATTTGTTTTAATATTGGACTGCAACTTAAGCGAGTAACTTGGTCTCATTGTCACTCAAAAGCCCGGGCACTGGATTTTTTTTTATTGTCTGGATTACCTGCTTTGACACTAATGCGTACTGTGACTTTAGTGGAAAAATCCACATTGTTCTTTGGATGTGCGTGAGGGTGCTGCACTGTCTGCCTTTGTGCTTCGCTTCCTGCTTTTCCCTGAAGGTGTCATTGACTTTATTGCGTTGGATTTCATTTTAATCTTAGCTATTGAGGGGTTAAGAGCGCATTTGACCTGGCTGACTTCAGTCTAATGAAGAGTTGTCATTTTATGAGGCTTTTTGGCTTGTATTTGGACATTGTTACTTCTACATCATTCATATAACGAGCTTCCCTGCGCCTGCTTATTTTTAAAATAAGTCTTACCTCGCGCAGTTCTCTCGAGTGCCTCTCCTCATCTAAGCTTCTGGAATCCTCGTTTTGTGTTGGAATCACCTTCCTGCAGACCCTATGCCTCCATTGTGTGTGCATCCACGGAATCCGTATGTGCGTCACAGAAAGCACGCAGTCACGTCTTTGACCCTGCGTGACCTGCGTGACCGCCATCTTGGATTCACCTCTTCCACCTATTGAAACGCGGCTTGCCACTTCTGTGACAAGCACACATTTGTATTGGTTTTACTTATGTGCACTAGTGTTTTGGTGATCATTGCTGCGTGTCAACATCTGTGACACGCACACACATATTGAACTTTTAATTTAGTTGCATTCTATTGTTGTATTCAGCGTGCCACTTCTGTGACACGCACAGAAAATTGAGAGAACAACCACAAGTCATTTTGCTAACTTTGGATGATTTCAACTACACAAATTGAAAGGCTGTTTGCCACGTCTGTGACATGCACACATTGCAGATTTATATTACTCATAGCCTATTGTGTTTTGATCAGCGTGCCACTTCTGTGACACGCACACATCTTTGTTGTACAACGTAATTTCTCTCCTGCGTGAATATACAATTTGTGATACTCACTGTTGATACATTGCTTTAATTTATTCTTTTCTTACAGGTCACTTTATATATTGTGCCACTACTGTGACACGCACACATTTAACTCAGAACTCGTCAGTTTTAACTTTCACCATGCAGAATGTTACAGCTCCTCCCTTCTTCCTCATGGCACCTGGGGAACCACCAGTTAAGTGGCAGAAATGGAAAAAGGTGTTTGAGCGCTATGCCAAGGTTTGTGGAGTCAGTCTCAGCGCTGAACGCAGATCGTCTCTTTTGCTTCACTGTTTGGGATCCGAAGGGCAAGATATTTTTGATCATCTCCCCGAACTCAGTGATGCAGAGGGGAGAGATTTGAATGAGTTTGAGATATGTATGAAAAAACTGGACAAACACTACTTGCCTAAAGTTAGCACTATATTGGAGAGGTATCAATTTGCCAAAAGGTCTCAAAACGAAGGTGAAAGTGTTGAGGCTTACATCACTCAACTCAGAAAGCTTGCTTCATCTTGCAAGTTTGCAGGATTGTTGGATGACAGGATTAGAGACCAATTTATGTTTGGTTGCAATATTGAGAAGATTTGTGAAGAACTTTGGTTGAGGGATGAACCTTCATTAGATGAAGTAATTCAAGTGGCAAAAAGGGTGGAACATTCCATCAAGTGTGTTGAGACTATAAAGAAGGATAAACTAGATAAGCAAACTACTGTTCAACCGGTTAAGGATGAAGTAAAAGCCATGACTAAACCTGATAGTGTCTCTAAAATTAAAAGGACACCTGTTTTATACAAATGTTTTAGATGTGATAAATTAGGACATTTAGCTAATGACAAAAAATGTCCTGCTTTAAATGTGATTTGTTCTAAATGTAAAAAAGGGGCATCTTTCTGTTGTTTGTAAAACCAAGATTCCCTCTTCTAATGTTAAAAGTGTGGAGGCTGAAATATCTGAGGAGGACTTTGTCTGTGGTCAGATAGTTGTTCAAGTAGATTCTGGTTTACAACATAAGTCTTGTCCTCTCGATGACATCATGGTAGTTTTATTCGACTCTGGTGCCAAGATCACCATAGTTTCCAGAATTTTCTATCAGGACAAGTTGGCTCACAAAATTTCTCTTTTTAAGCCTGATATACGCCCCTTAGCATATGGTGGGGAAGCCATTCCATTGCGTGGATACTTCAATGGACTCATTGAGTACAAGGACAGGTACACTTCTGGCAAAATAAATGTATCGGAAAAAGGGGACAGCATAATTAGCTGGTTCCACCAAGGAGATTTAGGCGTCATGTTGGATCCAGGCAGCAGTTGTCCCATAAAACTTAAGGAAAGGGTCAATGCGATTTATGAACAACCTGGTCTTGATATTGCAAATAAGGTCAAACAAAGTTTTCCCACTGTTTTTAGAGATGAACTTGGGTGCCTCAAGGGGTTTAAACTTAACATACATCTACGTCCTGACTCTCAATCCTCTTGTTGCAAGGTGAGAAATGTACCGTTGTCGGTGAGAGATGAAATGAGAGATGAATTGGACAAACTTAAGAAGGGTGGTATTATTGAGGAAGTAGAGGGGACGGATTGGTTGGCTCCGGTGGTCGCAGCCCGCAAGGCCAATGGATCCCTTCGTCTATGTGTAGACTTGAGACAACTCAATAAATGTGTAGTGGTAGATCGTTATCCCCTACCTAATATTTCTGAGCTGTTGGTATTATTGGCAGGAGCTAAGGTTTTCAGCACCATTGATTTAGCTTCGGCTTATCACCAAATTAAACTTGATGAAGCTTCAAGAGACAATACAGCATTTATAACACCTTTTGGGACATTTAGGTTTGTTAGGATGCCGTTTGGTCTGGTGTCGGCGGCATCCGTCTTTCAGCGAGTTATGGACAAGCTTCTTAGAGATTGCAAAGGTGTATGTGTCTACCAAGACGATATCCTGGTGTTTGGGAATGATCATAAGGAACATGAGGATCGTCTGTTCAGCGTTTTGGGTAAATTGAGTGAAGCAAACCTCACTATTAAAGCAGAAAAGTGTCAATTTGGAACCTCCTCTATTCACTATTTAGGACATACAGTCTCAGGTGAGGGTATTGCCCCTAAGGCTAATCTTGTTGACACCATCACTCGCATGTCTGCTCCTAACTCTAGGGAAGAACTCATGAAGTTCTTTGGTATGATTGAATATTATAATATATTTATTGAGAACTTTGCCAAGAACAGTTTTTGTATGAGATCTCTCTTGAGGAAAGGGGTAGATTTCAAGTGGTCTAAAGAGTGTGGTCTTGAATTTGAGGCTCTTAAGAAAAACTCAGTAGTGCCCCTAAACTGAAAAGTTTTGATCCCTCTAAGACTTCTGTGATCACAACGGATGCCAGTCTTAAAGGTTTGGGTGCTGTTCTTCAGCAGGAAGGTGAGGGGGGAATGCAAACCATTATGCTTCTCTCTAGTTGTCTCAAAGATGCTGAATCTCGCTATTCCGTTATCGAACGGGAGGCCTTGGCAGTATTCTGGGCTGTAAAGAAACTTAAAAAGTTTTTGTGGGGTACTAAATTTTTGATAAGGACTGATCACAAGCCCCTCTGTGAAACCTTCAAGAAGAGGGGGATAGATATGGTGTCTAGCAGAATAACAAAGTGGGTCATAGCTCTTCAGGAGTATGATTTTGACATAAAATACATCTCTGGCATAGAGAATGGTATAGCTGACACCCTCTCTAGACTTGTAGAAAAGGTTGAAAATGACATACAAGATGAGGATTTTGTTGATAATGATATTCAAGTTTGTGTTGTTGAGGATGGGATTATTGATGAACATCAGTGGCGTATAGAACTATCCACTGATCCTGTCCTTTCTGAGGTGGTGTCTCTCATTCAGAATGGTTGGCACTTTAAGAAGAAAGCATCTGGAGAGGCTAGCAAGTTTTGGGGTATTAAAGATGAGATGTCTGTGTGCGATGGGGTTCTTCTACGTGGTACAAAACTGGTTCCTCCTTTTAAACTTCGTCAAACTTTAATTGACCTGGCACACAAGTCGCATGCTGGGATGTCAAGAACTAAGGAAAGACTTCGTTCTTCCTACTGGTGGCCAGGACTGGATTTACATGTTGAGAGAGTTATTAGAGATTATATTGTGTGTTCCATGAGTGTATTTTACCATTTTTTGTATGGATTGTATTAGTATTCCTGCTAAATTGCTTACCCCTGCTGTTAACTCCTCTATAGGACTGATTTTATTATTCAAGTATTTTTGGATAACATTTGATGCTATTGATGGTTACAGTCGATCTTTTTGCACTATTGGATAATACCTGCTGCTACCTATGAACCCAAATGCTTTGCATTGCAACTTTAGTTCCGAGAAAATAGTACTGTATTTTGTTTGCTGATGTTTTCTTTTTAAACAGAAAATGAGTTTGTTTTTGCTGAGATAAGTTTGATTTTATATGATGTTTTTATCCATGTGTATCTTTTATGTCCTGTCTTTGGAAGGACGAATAAAGAAAGAATTGATTGATTGAGTGATAAGTCAAATAGTACAAGGGTTCAACCTATGGTGGTAAGAGAACTTTCGTCTGTGCCCTGGAAGGATGTTGCATTGGATATACTTGGGCCGATTCACTCTAATGGTCAACAAATGTTTATTTTGGTCCTTATGGATCTTTTCTCTAGGTGGCCTGAAGTTCATTTTACTGTTAATATAGAGACTGGACAAGATATCAAATTCTTAGAATCTCTCATGGCCAAAGAGGGCTATCCTGAAACCATTCTTACTGATAATGGTGTTCAATTAGTTTCACGTGAAATGGAAGCATTTCTTAAAAGTCGTGGGATCAGGCACAAGAGATGTTCTCTTTATCACCCAGAGACAAATGGAATGGTAGAAAGGTTCAATAGGGTGTTGAAGGAAACTATCTCTTGGGCTAAGAGTGCTGGTCTTAATTGGAAGGAAGAAGTTCTTTAAAAGTTGAAAATTATAGGCTGACACCACACAGCACTACTGGAAAGTCCCCTTTTGCTCTTTTTAGAGGTAGGCCTCCCTGTACATTGGTTGAGCCCTCTTGGGGTAGACACCTTGAAGGTTCTGCCTATCTCTCTTCATCTGAGAAAGTCATCCCTGACTGGCGCAAAAGAGAAGAAGCTAAATGCTTATCCAGAAAGTCATACTTTGACTCTAAGAAATCCACTAAAGAAACCAAGGTCTTGGTTGGTGATTTGGTTGTCATCAAGCAACCTGGTACCAAGGTCAAGTTTTCCAAGCCCATACGATTTATAAAGGTGTTCAAAAATGCTGTCAGAACTCAAGACCATAGGGTTTGGAATTTAAACAGAGTCTGTTTGTACAAAGGGGGGAAAGAATGTGGTGATCAATCTGTAATTTGTAAAGATGCTGGTACTGTTTCTGGTTCTCCACACATCTCTTCTAGGAATGTTAGAAGGCCAAGCTATTTAAAAGATTTTGTATCTTGAATGTTACGTTCTTCTTTCTTTATTGTCCTTCTCTCTGGCTCTCTTTCTCTCTTTTCTTTTTTTTATTAACGGGGGAAGGTGTGTGGTATGCTGCATGCTGCAGCATGCAGCTGGTTCTTTTGCTGATGTCATCCTGGTTTCCCAGGTGATGGAATGTATCAGTTCAAGTGACCAGGACTGTTGCCTTGACTGGATGTGGAGCTGTGGATGGGTTCTTCTTAGAGAAATAAACCTGAATTTCTCCTGCATACCTGCCTCCTTGCGTGATCCTTTCGCCAATCTAGGATCTTACATAAAGACTTTACATCTATTACTCACACTGTAATGTAACATATTAGGGAAAAGATATTGGACACTAAAGGGGTCACATATACTATTCCCACTCCAATATATCCATTTTGAACAAGCTGTTGGGCACTAAATGGGTCACATTTACTATTCCAACTCCAATCTAAACCATTTTGGTTGTTGGACACTAATACGTTCCTACTTAGTATTCCGACTTCAATCTAAACCAATTTTGGGAATATGATGGACACTAAAGGGGTCACATTTACTAATCCATCTTCAATCTAAACTAACTCGGGGAAGGTGTTGGACACCAAAGGGGCAACACTCACTATTCCCACTCCATTACAAACCATTTTTACGATGGTGTCAAAAACGAAAGGGCTCACATTTAATAGTCTAACTCCAATCAATGTAGGGCAGGTGTTGGACACTAAAGGGGTTAAATTCACTAATCTCACTCCAACATAAATCCTACTAGGGAAGGTGTTGAACACTAAACGATCACATTTAGTATTCCAGCACCAGTCTAAACCAATTTGGAGAAGGTGTTAGAAACTAAAGATATCAGATTTTATAGTTATCATAATAAGTTATACCAAATCAAAAACATTTTATATTCATAATGAACAATACATATTTTGTTTCAAACAAATAAAAGCACATTAATTTAACTTAAAATATACATCACTAATATATTTAATCAAATAATTAAATAATTCTAAAGTAAAAATTAATCAAATAAACACCCACATGTTAATAAAACAAAATAACAAATCAAACCGTACACATGGAAGTAAAAATACATTATACTATAACCAACATAACAATGAAAAAGACAATAATATTGTTTTAAAAACTTTTATTTTAGTATTTAAGTAAAGCTATTAAAACAAAATTATACCATAACAATAAATAAAAAACAATTCTGTACTAATTTGTAATATTAAAGCACACACTGTAAAACAAACATATATCAAATTATAAATTATTATTAATTTTTTACAGATACAAGATAGTTTTTCAAAACAGCAGAACACATAGGGGCCGATTACGATACCGGTCAGCAAGACTCTGAACGGCATTCGGTGCGTCCGAATCTGTGTCGGAAGCATTGTTTCAGGCCGACTCAGAAACATTTCCGACCGACCGATTACGATAGTTGGAAACCTTTTGGACTGTCTGACTTGGTACAGACTCGCGGCCGAACGGCATTCAGAGACTCCGAGATGGTCGGAGCCGACTCGTATGTCTCTACAGACCGCATTTCCAACCGAGCGATTACGATGGCGGATTCAGGCAGCCTTTCCGTATCGGTCTGTCGGACACGGATTGGCTGCCGGAATCTGACTTTAGGGCCCGTAGCAGGCCCCCCTTCACCCAGAGGCCTCCAGTTGGGGCCCATGGGTCCCCTCTTTCCAACCATGCACAGTGTGGCAGGCACCATGGGGTGCCCGCCACATGGTGCAAGGTTTTCCGCATCCACCTCTTTCTTCAATGGGAGCCTGTGTTGTCGGTCGGAACACAGGCTCCCATTGAAGTCAATGGGAGTCCGAACGAACGGTGTTCGGAAACATCGTAATAGGCCGGTCGGACTCCCCGAACCCGAGTTGGTCGGAAACCATTCCGAAACCGAGTCGGTCGGAATGCTTTCCGACGGACATCGTAATGAGGCCCCTAGTATTAAAAACAAAACAAGATTTACTTCTTTTTTCAAATAGATGTAAATATTCTTTTAATTACATACATACATTTTATAAATTATTTCAAATGAATCCCTTAACTGCTGGGCCTCCCCCTACCCCAAGTGCTGAGCCATTTTTCAGCAATTTGCGATACTTCACACTTAGAGCTCCAAAACTTTTTTCCACATAAGGCATCCACGTCAAATTTGCTTACTTTTTCCAATATTCTGGCAATTATAAACATACCCAGGGTTGGTGGGATCCCCTGGAGGGGACCGAGAAAATAAGCAAAATATAGTTACATTTTGAGATTTTGAGAAAAAATAGGAAAAAATGCTCCGGATAAAAGTGTCTGTTTTTTTCCTAAAAATGGCATCAACAAATGGTTTGCTGTAGCAGAATCACAACCTTTCCAGCTTTCAGTGACATGAAGAGATGAATTTTAAAAAATGAATTTTTAACCACAGCTTTGGCATTTTTAAAAGAGGTAGCTCATTTTTCCATGTTTTGTGCTCTCAACCTACTTTCAGTTTGTGGAGGAACCTAGTTTAAAGCTCATGGGTTATCCAAGAAAGCTATACATTTGTGAAAAGTAGGCAGAATTTGGAATTCAGCAGGTGGTAACATATGTGGATCCCTCAAGGTTTTCTCAAAGAAACTAAAGGCATCACAATGCCGGTGAGACCACCACCAACGGGCCATCGATGGTGGTCCCAACAACAGACAGCCCTTCGGGCGAACCACCACATAATGATGCAGGGAGTCTGACCCTTTATTGTCTGGGGACAGAACGCCGCCTCCAACATGATCTACTGATCCCGACGGGGCAGCGGTCGGAATTGTAATCTGAATGGAGGTGGTGCCTGCGCAGGCACCGCCGTCAGGATTACGATATCCCTGTCTGACAGCCTTTTCATGGTGGTCCCACCACCATGAAAAGGCTGTGATAAAGTGACTTTGGGGGCCCCCAAGCAAGGTAACCATCCCATGTGGGCCACTGCTTAGTGGCCTGGGGGCACCTGTAGTGCCCTCTCCCACACATACATGCACCGTGTGCCAAGCACCACATGGTGCCTAGCACACAGTACATGGATGTGCACAAAGTGCCCTATTCTACTGTGGCTTTTCCTGGGCTGCAGCACAAGTCGCAGTAGAAAAAGGTAATTTCCGACCACCTACATGGCGGTCTTATCATAATATGGCTGGTGGGCCCGCCGACTCCTTGTCGGGCGGTCTCATTCCTGACTGACCGCTATCTTAATTAGGCCCTATAACGGAGGGAAAAAAACAGCCATTTATGACAATGTTTTCATCTGTAAATTTTTGTCATGATGACTGATTTACAAAAGCAATATACCACTACGTTTGTTATACCCTTCTGGTTGGGGGTTAGATAGGGTATGTAGGTTCTTCAAGCATCCAAGGTACTCAGCGCCAACAACTGAGCTGCACCGAACAATGGTTTTCCATTGTGTGCCGAGTATAGACCAATTCACATGGAGAAATATATACAGTGAAAATGGGTATCAAGGACACCTATGTATTTCTGAATGGGCATAAGACATGGAGTTTAGGAGCAGTAATTATTTGTACATCTTTGAATTTGTGGCCATACTAGCATATGATTTAGAGAGTATTTTTCAAAATGTCTTCTTTCTTACGCACCTGCTTACATTTGAAAGGCACAAATGCAGCGAAATCCAAGTGGTAATAACAAATATTCTACTATTCTATGCATTTATAAAAGTGGTACCTCACTTGTGGGGGTAGGCCTAGTGCCTGCAACAGGAAATTGGCCAAAGCACAACATGATATAATAAAATTTTCCACTGAAAACTGACCTTTTTTCCAATGTGGGTAGCTGTGGATTTTACCTAGCTCAGCCAGCACCTAAGGAAACCGAGCAAGCCTGTACATTTTTTAAATCTAGACACCTAGGGGAATCCAGGGTAGTGTGACTTCTGCAGCCCTCAGCAACATTTCTTATCCAGAATCCCTTATAAACATCAAACTTTGACTAAAATACACATTTTCCTCACATTTCTGTGATGGAAAGTTCTGGAATCTGTGGGGAACCACAAACTTACTTCAACCCAGCATTCCCCCAAGTCTCCTGTTAAAAATAGTCCCTCACCTGTGTGGGTAGGCCTAATGCCCATGACAGGAAGCGGCTCAAATGCAACATGGATATATCACATTTTTCCACTCAAAACTGACCATTTTTTGCAAAGTGGGTAGCTGTTGATTTTCGACGCTTGCTCAGCCCACACCTAGAGAAACCTAGCAAACTTGCAAATTTTTGAAAAGTAGACACCTGGGGGAATATAGGGTGGGGTGACTTGCATGGCTCTCAACTGTTTTTATCTTTTCTGCCCAGAATACCTTGCAAACCTTAAACTTTGACTAAAAAACACAGGGTCATATGTACAAAGAAGTGGCAGAGTGAGGCATTAGCCATCATGGCTTAACGTCTCACTCCACCACTTCAGAAACGCAAGGCTGCACCATATTTACAAGAATATGGTGCAGCCTTGCATTTCCCCCTGCGCTGGTGCTACACTTAGCTGCCTAGCGCCAAAGCAGGCACCCTTGCACCACAGTGCAAGGGTGTCTGCATGCAGGGGAAGATTGTTTATGTGTAGGAAAGTGTCCCTTCCTGCACATAAACAATATTTAAATAGTGTTGTGTCACTTCTATGTGTGCTGCTTAATGCAGCACACATGGAAGTTACAAAATGTCATTTTTTTAAAAGATTGTTTATGTGCAGGAAGGGACACCTACCTACACGTAAACAATCCAAGGCATTTTGCTTTTTCCATGTGTGCTGCACAAGGCAGCACACATGGAAAAAGTAAAAACGAGGAGAAATAAAGCATTTCTTCTTGTTTCACCAAGTTAAGACCAGGTTTTCCCTGGTCTTAATTTGGGAACTGCCTCCGATTTATACCACCCTTGTAAATAGGGGGCAGCATCAAAATCAATGGGTGTTGCAGTGGAACGCCCACCGCAATACACACTGCCCAGCCCTTTCACTCTAAGCATAGCATAAAAGGGGGCCTTATTTACAAGGCAGCGTTAAGCCACGTTAAGGGGCTTAACGCTGCCTTGTAAATAAGCCAAAGCCCCCATCGCCAAAGGAACGTCAGAGAAAGTCACATTCCTGTGGCGATAGGGGCTTGTACGTATGCCCCACATTTTCCTCACATTTCTGTGATGGGCAGTTCTGGAATCTGTGGAGAGCCAAAATATCCTTCAACCCAGCATTCCCTCAAGTCTCCCAACAAAAATGCTACCTCACTTGTGTGGGTAGGCCTAGTGCTCGCGTCAGGGAAGGGCCAAAAATGCAATATGGACACATCACAGTTTTCCACTCAAAACTGACCCTATATTTGCAAAGTGGGTAGCTGTGGATTTTAGATTCTTGCTCAGCCTGTACCAAAGGCAAACCTGCACATTTCTGAAAAACAGACACCTGGGGAAATCCAGGGTAGGGTGACTTGTGAGGCTCTCACAAGGTTTCTTTACTCAGGACCCCTTGTAAACCTCAAACCTTTAATAAAAAGCACATTTTCCTCATATTTCTATGATGGAGAGTTCTGGAGACTGTAGGGGGCCAAAACGTTGCACAATACAGCATTTCCCCAAGTCTCCAGATAAAAATGGTACCTCACTTGTGTGGGTAGGCCTACTGCCGGCAACAGGAAAAGGTCCAAAAAGCAACATGGACACATCACACTTTCCCACTCAAAAAGGACCCTTGTTTTGCAAAGTGGGTAGCTGTGGACCCTTACTCAGCCAGCACTTAGGAAAACCTAGAACACCTGCACATTTTTGAAAACTGGACAATGAGGGGAGTCTAGGGGCGCATGGCTTGCTTGGCTCTTTCCAGGTAATTTTACCCAGAAGCCTTTGCAAACGTCAAACTTTGGTAAGAAACACATATATCCCTCACATTTCTCTGATGGAAAGTTCTGGAAGCTGCAGGGAGCAACAATTTCCTATCACCCTGAGTTCCTACACATCTCCCATTAAGAACGGTACCCCACTTGTGTGGGTGGGCCAAGAAACCACAACACAAAAGGGCCTAAAGCTCCCTTGAGAGATAAGCTATAGGGGTAGCTGCAGTATTTGTGCCAGTGCTGTGGCACCACCCAGACAAACCTACAAACCAAAGACATTTTTGAAAATTAGACAACCAGGGAATTCCAGAGTGGTGTGCCTTGCATAGACCCCACAAAGTTTTCTTAACCACAATGCCCTGAAACCTCAAACTTTGCCAGTAACCACACATTTCCTTCTATTTCTGTGATGGAACCTTCTGCAATCCGCAGAAATCTACAAAAAAGCACCCATCATTACCCCAACAGTGCCGATAAAAACACTGCCCCACTTTTGTGGCTGGGCCTAGTGCCCTGACAGAAACAGATCAAACGAAGGTCAATTGGAGTCCCCTGGCGAGGAAAGGCATGATTCTTCCTGTGGTGGTCCGACAATAAACAACATATGTTGCCATCTGGATCAGGTGGATAAACAGCTTCTTATACCAAGTGCGAGTTTTATGACTCACATTGTATGGCTGAAAAACCTGGTCATTCTTATCCACTTCGCCTATGTACTTGTTGTCATCAAGTATACAGGTGGTCTTGTGAACTTTGGCAATCAGAAACCAAACCGCAATGGGGGAAGGGCTCTCAACATGAATTGTAGTGACCACGTACAAATCACGCCTATCAGAGAACAGTTCTTGTGAGCAGTTCTTTGGAACGCATCACAGTGCTCTGAGATTTTTGGAGCTTTTTACAAACAAGCTCCTGTACCACATGCCACTGAACATTTCTACTTCCGTATTGAAGTTGTCTACATAAAGGTTATACATTTTGTGAAGAAGTGACTGGATAAGCTCCTATATAATCTTTCCTGTGACTCCTAGGGTGGAGGGCAACCTACAGGGTTTAAATCGGAGTCCTTCCCTGTATATACTCTCAAGCTGTATACATAACCAGTAGAGCTCTCACATAGCATGTACAACTTGAGGCTATAGCGAGCTGTTTTGCTTGCAATATACTACCTGAACAGCAGCCTCCCTCTGTACAGGATCAAGGACTCATTAATGACTATATTCTTTCCAGGAGTATAAATCTCTGGAAACTAGGCAAATGTTCCACAACAGGCCGAATTTGAAACAACCTGTCATGGTCTGGATGGTCCCAGGGAATTGCTGCAGAATTGTCCTTGAAATGCAGCATACACTGCAATAGCAAAAAACGATCTCTGATCATATATGGTGCAAGCTAGGTTTGTGCACTAACCTAGCTTTGAGCATAAGGCTCAAAAATATCTTCAACTCCTCAAGTGAAGTGGGAGTTCACTGGTGTGCCCTATAATGAGGCCCTAGAGTGTCTCACTGCTCCCTCAGAAATTGTTTGGCACGCAAATTTGTTTGCTGCACAATTTGCTCAAGGACATCAACATCCAAAAAGAGATGGACGTAGTCAATCGACATAAAATTGGCTGTATCGACTTTACTTCCAGCATCAATGCTACGGTTGATCCGCAGTACAGACTGTGCTTCCAGAGGGACAGCATGACTGCTATCATCTTGTCCCTCAGAATCTCTGGAAGACGAGCCTTCGGATGGAACTCTGTTGACTGAAAAAAACCTTCCAGATTCTGCTCCATTTACCTCTCCCTCAGATGCTGTCTCAGTATCTGCTGTTTCAGTCTCTGATCCTGCCTCAGAGCAGTCCTCCATAATCTAAGTTAGGGCTTGGGCAGCAGTCATCCACCTAGACACCATCTCTTCTGACTGGCTAAATCCTTCCTTCTAAAACACTGTCCTATATAGAAGGCAGAAGTATTGTCCTAAATCAGTCGGTGGATGTGTGCGTATGTGAGATGTGTGCAACAGTAAATAAACAAAGAAAGGCTTATCTTTCCAGATGAAGCTACGGGTTCTCCAAAGTCACTAAAAGTTAATGACAAGAAAGACACAGTATTACTTCACTTTGCCACATACCCAATACCACAGCATACTTTTGTTTTGGACTATGCAAAACTTTATTGTTGGGGGAGATGCTGGGACATTGCCAGTATAAAAGTAATTTTCTGAAACCAAAAATGTGCCTTTGTTCTCAAGAAGTGCACATTCTCGTAGTTGCACCTGTAACTTTGTGCACAGGCGAAGTCCTTGTGAAAGCAGGGTTGACTAAATTATGCAGCAAGAAAAGGCAAATTATGCGGCACAATGCAGCACATTTTCTGACAGCATTACTTCATTTTTTTTGTGATTTGAAAATATGATAATACTGCCTGGGCAACTATTTCACCTCAATAACACCAGTATATCAAGCAAATACAAAAATAAGCAACTGAATGATGGCCAGTCAACCTTTGAGCAGAGCCTTGCACTGCGCGCAACCATGTTTATAGTCACTTTTGACCCATGTGAGCTACAAACATTTTTATATATAAATCTGCAGATTATGTGTGGATGATAGATATGTGGTATTTTTTTTATAAATGTGTGTTTCCCCTGAAGGGCACCATGGTAAAATGCCACATAATCTATAATTTCTGCATAAACTGCAAATTTATATTTAAAAAATTGTATCTTAAATGGGCCAAAAGTAACTAAATATGTGGTTCAGGGGTGTAAAACGACCCCCAGTCTCTTATATTTTTTTAGGAAATGTGTGGTTCCCCATGGAAGTACGATCGCCCCCACCCCCAAGAAAGCCAAAGCACACACTTTAAAAAAAATAATAATAATTTGGCCAACAGGGTGTTGGTCCATACGACAGGAACCCCTGACAATTTCATTTTTTGAGAACGGTATTTTTTTTCTACCAATGTGGGTGCGATTACACCCCCAGGGGAAAAACAACTTTTAAAAAAGTGTGCCCCAGGAAGAGTCTGCACAATACCACGAGGGCCGAACACCCAAATGCGGTCCCTGGTGGACTAGTGGTTTCCTGGCTTCAGACCGCGACGTGACCGCGATCCACAGCCAGGAAATCATTTCAGGTAGGAATCGTAGGAAATGGGATACTCTTCCCTTTCCAACGATGCCTCCCTCACACCTGAGGAGGCATCACTGGCCTGCAAAATCCCACCGGATGGTGGAAGAAGAATTAACTTTTTGTCTTTTCCGTTGCTGGTGGGAATCTGTGACAAAAGCACGCCTTGCTGACGTCACACATGGGTGGAGGGCATGTGCTGACGCAGAAGCATTCTGTGTCACCCCCACCCTTTACTGTAAAACAAGGAATCCTCTGGGGTGAGCACTGGAGGATCCTTTGTAATCCTCTCCAGTGTTGGCCAGTGGCTGAGAGACGCACTTGGGAGGGGGTGTGGGTGTTGGCCATTGACGAACACCTGCAGCAAAGGGGTTAATACACATATTATTTAGTAATTATTTTAAATAAAAACAAACATTATGCCATATAAACACAAAAATAAACAATTTAACATAATTATTTGATATGTTTTTCAATAAAAATCAAACACAAAAAATAAACTATATCCAAAGTAAAAAAACATGTCAATATAAATACATAATTCCTATACAATATTTAATTAAAAATTAATAATTAATTTAAAAAATGCCTTAAAAATCTATGCAAATATATTTAATTTGACAAAAGAAATATTTTTTAAAAGTTAAACATTTTGAAAATTAATTCTCATCCAATTTAAAATGTGAAATATTCAATGACAAATTAAACAATTATTGTATCAAATTTTGATTTACTCTTAAATTATTCACATAAAATTAAAATTATAAGAAACATATTTTAAAACTCTCCTCACCCTCTTCCCTATAAACCCGACATCCCACTGCTCAAACTTTTCAAAACATACATTTTTATAAATCATGTTAAAAAAATAATTTAAAAAACTATAAAAATATTTTTTAATAAATAAATCAAAAGTTAACATTTGCCAATAAAAATTGACAGAAAACATATCCTAAATGTAGGGGTCTTGTACCTACATGCAGGGAAATATCCTCTGTGTGCAAGCAGAAATTTCCCTTTCAGAGTCAGGCAGATGTCTCCATCTTCCACATCTAATAGGAAATTACATACAGGAAGAGGAAAGCAGCCATTTAGTGCCCATTCTGAGCTATCCATTCACAATAGCATCCTCCTCCATTCTGCTGTTCTTTTCTACATCCAACCCCCCAGAGACAAGATGAGAATCCCCACCATTCACTGAAAAAGAATTAGAGATTATTTGTTAGGTGGTCCTCCAAAGGTACCTTCATCTTTATGAGGGTCCAGACATCCAGCAGAGCTGTGCCGCACACACTCAAATTTGGAGGGCTGCATTGTAGTTCAGCATGTGCCCACACCTGCAGGCTGAAAGTATGCCAGAAGCACTGGGAGGACCTTAGTCTTTGAGCCTGGATTAAGGTTCAGGATACCTCGGTTGAGCGATCTCTGCCACATTCTCAGTATCCCCACGACACCACTGTACAGGAGGCTCCTAAATGTAGTCTGGCTGACCCCCCGCTCTCAGCTTCAAGAGTTTGAGCAGCAGAAAGGTGCAAAGTGTATTATTTGTATAATAATTTAAGAGCACATCAGTTTAGAGAGAGGTGTCCAGTCTTGTGTGCAGTTTAAGCTTTGGTCTAACATTCCATGTCATGTTTAACCTGTATAATTTGTGTTTTATGGTAGAAATTAAAGTTTGCCAATGCTAACATGCATATAATGTATTTTTGGTTGGATTTATTAATCATCTTATTGTAACATAATAGAAATGGTTTTCAAATTAATTTTATATTTTGTAACAACATGACAGTTAAAGCACAACATTTGGTAACATTTTTATTTTGTCAAAATTTGTTTGTGTGACCTTCACCTTTCTTTCAAACCAGCATATTTCTTTACATAATTACAACATTCAAACAATTAGTAAACTGTTGCCCATATTTTTTACCCAAAGTTAAAGCTAACAGGCCGATTATGATGTTGGTCGTAGTTGCCTCCGACCTACATCATCACGGAATCGGGACCGACCGACCTCCGGTTGGCAGTCCTGACCAGAGAATTACGATGCGACTGCACATGGTGCAGTCACATATTCCCATTTCCTTTTGGGGAGCTTGTGCTGCAGCCTTAAACCAGGTGTAGTACAAGCTCCCATACACAGATATGAAATTGTGTTCATCCCTTCACCGCACACACGGTGCAGGGATGAACACAGGGGGGCACCATAGGTGCCCCCTTGGCCCCCAACCGGAGGCCGCAAAGAGAAGGGGGCCTTGCTAGGGACCCCCAAACTCGCTTTCCTACAGACTTTCCATGTCAGAAAGCCCAGCATGGAAAGTTTGTGGGAAACCGAGCATCGTAAACCCAATGGCGGAAACGCAGTTTATTGGGATTACGGGACAGTCTCCGAATGGCTGACGGGGCTCCTTGAGCCCGTCGGGATCCAGCCGGAATGACCGAACGGTTTCAATTAGATTGTAATTAGGCAGTCGAAATTGAAACAGACGATCTCGGTTGGAAAGCCTCCGACCTCAGGTCGGAGACTTTCCGAGCGAGATCGTAATGAGCCCCTTAGTCTTTTTGAATCCTTTTTTGTATTGTAAAACTGCACTCAAATCATAAATAGGAAATGTGTTGAAGACCTTTCAAAACATCTTAAAAGAATTGATGACAGGATTATGCAAAACATTTTTCCTCCTTTGAATGCCTGATTCAAAAAAGTTTTTGTTATTAAAATGTTTTAAAAATTGAATGCTTGAAAAAAGTTGGTAAATAAGCATTGCCATGCTAAAAGTCTGGTAAAGAATGCAAATTGTAATTTCTTGTATTTAAGGATAGATTATCCCTTTTAAACAAAGCTGAATTGATATCCAGTGTTCAATATATGTCTTTCTTTTCCACAGACCAGGCCATAAAACCATCATCAAAGCAGAACCTGGGGCTTAGAAGAAGAATTGCAAGACAGGCATAAAAGCTATCAACCACCAGCGAGGAGGAGGAAGTACACACTAGCAGAAGAGTGCACCCATCCAGCAACAAGCAAAATTATCCCCCAGAAGACACGAGCAGTGGCTGAAGGGCCACCATTGGGGGTCAAGGATGTAGAAACTACCAGCGAGGAGCGGCAGATTCTGGGGCTCCTCCTGGCCTTGAGAAATAACAGCATGTGGTGTCTGAAGAGCAGGCCTCATTGTCACCTCGGCCAGCACCCACCTCCGTCTTAACACGATAGGCTATGATACCATTGAGGCCCCCAGCAGCACCCCCTACATAGCCTTCATCTTCTCTTTCAAGTACCCACCTAGAACAACAACAGCAATCAAGGGACACTGTGGACCATGATACCCCAGAGCCCTCATGTGTAGGTCAATCACTTCCTCCCAGTATGCTACTTTGTCAGCTTGAATAGGTTCAGGGATTGATTTCTCTGAATATCTGGTATTTATTTGGAGAGGTTCAGATATGCTTAGACTTTAAGTAGCAGCATAACCTCCTTGACTGTTGGTCTTGCCTGCATCCCCAAAACACCCCTCCTACAGTTGCCCAGTCTTCCGGTTAATCTGAAATACATTTTTCCCCAACTAGCCACATGTACGCCGTGTTTCTTTCTTTCCATGGGGTGTCTGCCCTGTCACGGACATCCATTTAACATCTATGGGCCCGATTTCGATGTCATTAGGAAGGCCATCCCAGAGCCGTCCGGAGTCGGACCTTCCAACCGACTCGTACTGGGATCCGGTTCTACCAAACGACGCAGTACGATGCCCAAAACCCTTTACTTATCAAACGACTCAGTCATTCTGAATCCGTCTTCATTTTCCCAACGATAACTCTCCGGAAATGCAGAATGGAGTCGTCTGGAGGAATTTCCCAATACGATTCCGAACGGCTAAGTATGATGAGTAATATGCGTACTTCCTATGCACTGAATCGGTCGCCACAACCAACACGTCAGAGCGTCCAGAAGGGGAGTATTTCAGCTACGAATCATGCCACAACATGATTCCTGTGAACGAGACGGTGCAGCCATGTATCCCATTGCGCATGTGATCCATATACTCTACATCTACGAGCAATACTACAAACCCAACTGACGCGAGCATTGCAGACGGTAAGTCAGACACCTACCCCTACACAAGAACGCCACCACCCCGCAAAAGGCAACATAAGAGAAAGCAGGGGCGAAGCTACAGTTAAATTTGGGGTGGTTGGAATACTAGCAACAATGTAGAGACAATTTTCGGTGGGGGGCAATAGTTCCAGCAATTCAGATACAAAGGGGGCGCTGGGGGGCTAATACTCCCAGCAATGTCCATGCAAAATTGGGAGGTGGAGGTCTAACACTCCCAGCAATGTAGAGTAAAAATTGGGATTGGTGTCTAACCCCACCAGCAATGTATAGGCAATTTAGGGGTTGGGGGGCTAATACCCCCAGCAATGTTAAACCAATGTGGGGGTGGGGGGGAGGCAAATACCCCCAGCAAGGTATAGGAAAATTGTGTGCTGTGGGGCAACTACCCCAAGAAATGTAGAGGCAATTTGGGGGTTGTGGGGCAAATACCCCCAGCAATGTATCACCAATTTCAGGGTTGGGGCAAATACCCCCAGTAAAGTAGATGCAAAACTGGGATTTGGGGGGCAAATACCCGCAGTAATGTAGATGCAAAACTGGACTTTGGGGGGGCAAATACCCCCAGTAATGTAGATGCAAATATGGGATTTGGGGGGTAAATTACCCCAGTAATGTAGGTGCAAAACTGGGATTTGGGGGGCAAATACCCCTAGTAATGTAGATGCAAAACTGGGGTTTGGGGGGCAAATACCCCCAGTAATGTAGATGCAAAACTGGGGTTTGGGGGGCAAATACCCCCAGTAATGTAGATGCAACTCTGGGTTTTGGGGGGAAAATACCCCCTGTAATGTAGATGAAAAACTGGGGTTTGGGGGACAAATACCCCCAGCAATATGTACGTGACCAATGTAACTGGTGCTCATGCAAAGTGCCTCAATACCTCCAGGTGGTGTACATGCTGCAGTAATGTCTAAATAAACAAACCCAAAGGTAATTTTTCATGAAATGCATTCACACACTGTTGCAGCAAAAGTAACTGCCAACTTTGAGGAATGGGCAATGTAGAGATGCAAGTGCTCTAGGACCGTTGAAAAACAAACAAAGCCTCATCATCTACTAAATCGTCCCTTAAAAAGCTGTGAAATACTGGGGGGCTGATGCGCAAACAAGACATACTAGCCACCTACAGCAGCTCAAGGGCTGTATATGTGTGGCAAGCTGTCTCAGTCTGGGCTGACACACACGACGGGGGGCCACAGCACATAGAGCCCATGGGCATTAAGTCCGATCAGAAAGTGTTTTGCATAACCTTGGATTTGCCCTGCCGGCAATTGGGCATTGGTCGATGGGCTAGTGCAGCAGGGTCACCTGTGAGCCATGTTTTTGGGCCTTCATTAAGCATACCAAGAGACTGACTCACTTACACAGTCCCCACAAGGCCACTGCAATGTGGTGCCAGTAGTTTCTTGGCTCACCAGCTGTGCTTGAAATTGAGGCTGGGGGACAGCCTTTGGAGCATACTCACATTGGTGCACTGCCTTACGTGACTTGACAGAGGTAGTGTCATCTCCCCCACATGACCATCACTTTCAGGTCATGGCAGTTACAGGGAGGTTGCATTGTATGTAGGGGCCTTGAGGAGGCCTATTCACATGTGGACAGTCTGACCTACACACCATCCCCTTGATCAGCAGCAGTGTGCTTTTTTAAAAGCCCCCATTGACAGGTAAAAGCACAGAGGCCAGAATAAAAGAGATGATCACAGATTGAGAGCCAATTACTTTCAGAATGCCTGAGCATCACTGAGATCATAATCCGAACATGGCTTCATAGCATGTCGTGTATGTACAATGAGGGAATGCCATCATCAGGTAGGCACACTTAGCACGCTAAGTACTAGGGCAAACACACATTTGACGGTGGAACAGGAATTGCCATGATCACACATATGTATGTATCACAAAGTGAATGCATGAGTCTACCACAACACACACTGAAACATCGGAGGGCAACAGAACTACAATGTACTCACAAAAGTATGATACTGTGATGCGTCTGTATACAGAAAAGGTCAGAGGATATTGGCCAAGACAACACAGGAGTCCACAGACCCAGCCACTCAGTACTGATTTCAGTATCTCCAACTGCAACAACACAGAAGTGGTTGTGTCACAGTCGTCAGAGAAATATTTGTAGACAAAATCCATCTTGGATTTGAAAGAAGCATGGGCCAAGAGCAATGTAGGATACAGTCACCATGTGTGGACTGGGGGCGCTGCACACAACTCCCACTCTGTATGTGTCTATGTTCATCTTTGGAAAATGTCATTCACAGCAATTCAGCATCTAGCTCCTCAGGCTGTAGTGTGTGCAGCAAATTAATAATCCCATTTTGAATGTGCAAATTGTGTCCTGCAGGGTAGTAGGAGTATGCATGAGTCTCAGGACATAGGATACACCAACAGTGTTGGAGGGTCTAGTGCACAGCCCATTGAGTAAGATAAGCACCAGTGATGATGCTGGAGGGTGGCTCAATCTGTGGCTCACCAACACAATCGACATAGTCACCCTCAAGCCAGGGGCTATGGGTACATCTTGTGAGGATGAAAGATATGTGCAGAATGAAGTCTGCTTTGTCCACATTTGGCACTGAAACACTGTCCAAAAATCTATGAAAACATCAAGGAGACCTTCAACAAACACATATTACAATTAGGCCCTAGGGCAGTATTTAATGGGCGCAATGGGAGCCCTCATGGACACATACAAGAGCTACCCTTTCCAAACCAGATCAGAGGTACCAAAATGTTGAGACTGCAAAGACTGATGGAACTGGGAGTATTGTTCCAATGTCAAATGTGTGTTTGCTTACAGTGCAATGTGTTTTCCTCAGCATAAACAGAGATATTATCACAATGACTCCCTCTCCCTTGGTGTCCTCATACCTTGGACATTCAAAGTCAGAATGCCAGCAACACCCATGCGTGTGTAGTCTACGGGCAAGTGTGGTGATGCGATTTGGACTAGTCTGACCCCAGGTGGCACAACAACACACATCCATGACTTGAACATTGAGGGGGCTCTACCCTTCCAAGGAATGGACTGCCATCTAATGTTCCGGAATCATGACATTGCCAATTTAGCAATCACCACATCCATCTAAAGGAACTATCCAAGGGCAAGAATGACCAATAACTAAGTACAATTACCTAAAAAGGGTAACTAGCCACATATGTCACACAAAATTGGGGATCAAAGCATAGACACCTGCACCAGTCTTAACGTCCCCATAAATTATATAGAATAGAAACAAGGTGCAAAGGGCTTGGGACACAATCCCCTATGTCCCAAATAGAGAGACCAGAAGGAACCTACCCGTCACTCTAAAAATACAGCCAAGACAGATTCTTTGATGAACCAGATGACCGCATGGAGACAGGTGTGATATTCACCGATACACCTTTATCGATGAGCCCTTGAGTTGACATAATATGTCTGTGGGGACAAACGTATTTTCAAACCGATTGGCCTGATATATTGACAAAAGCTATACGAATGAGCACGGTTTATATTTTAAGCCCTGAAGAAGTCCGATTGAGGACGAAACGCGTTGGCGGTTGCAAATTTTACGAAAAAGAACATGAATAAAGAATGAACTTCAATATTACAAGATCATATCGTCTCTTTTTTCTTGGGAAAACGACAGTTTGTTGTAAATTTATATTTTTGTATATTTAATACATTTAATATTTGAAAGTGTGCTGGGCTGTCTTGGCTGTATTTTTAGAGTAACTAGCCACATATGCCAACACACAACTCAGGCAAGGCTAGGTTGAGCCACCAACTTGTCCTGTGATGCCAATAGGTCTTGCATTTGACAGTGTACTCAAACTGGCCATTAAAACAATCAGTCATGAACATCCACTAGCAGACAGCAAGCTGCAGACAACACATTCCACATCTTCATATTTACTCAGGCAATTGTTTTTGACTACTTACATACACCTAATCTACACATATGTGCATATCAACATTACCTCATGGACTGCATGAACTCTACTTGTGCAGGTATGACCCCTCTCACATCCACTTCAAAGTACATGCTCATCTTTCAAAACTATCATACACACAAGCACGTCCTAATCCCCCTCTGGTGCAGCTAGATGGAAAAGCATATCTGCCCCACAAGCTACAGCCTTGTACTTAAACTGTTCAAACCCAATTCTCACACTGGCGCTACCCTTCTCACATCCACATCTACATGCACAGCACCACTCTTCATCACTATGTACACAACACCTCTCACATACAATGTACTGTACTCATCACCTCCTCAGCAGACGTCAAACATAACATGTCAAACGGACCACTTTCATCACCATTTGCACCCTCAGTAATGTCTTGGACTGCACTCATATCACAACGTGCAGCATCACCGCCCACTCTGACATGCACACTTTACACATCACCACATCTCACAACAAGACGCTTACATTGCTAAATGGATATGTCTTCAGTCAATCACATATCACCACACACCCACCCTACTCTGCTTAAGTTTTACAGATTGTCATTTATAAAAACAGATGCATACACAGATGCAAAAACAACATACCTCAACTATACAACACCTCACATTTCACTGTTCAGGACCCTAAATTACATAACTGGTGTATACCCTGTACATACACTTATCCACTTTGTAAAATAGGATATGTTTAACCTTGTCTCACAGTGGCCCTGTCACATCCACATATGACTTCCATGCTCCATTCCCCCATTGACTAATGCACATCAACAACTATCCTCAAACATTGAAACTGCCCTGTTACATACATCTATCACAACAGTGCCACAGACTACAGCTCACATCTCCTGCCAGAATCAAACTTTGTCTTGTTTGTCATACCCCTATCACATCTACCTATTCCTACCATACCTTGCACAGGATTTAACCACTCTCACAAGGTTGCATACTCTGAGTCACACACCCGCATGTAAAACCACTCACATTGGGACAATGTGTTTACTCTACATCTCCCACAAAAGAACTGCCTATGAACTTAACTCATACCTTACACTCTCTGTCAACCTACAGATTTGTCCAGCCCCCATTACGTAGAGGTTTCCACTCCATTACAAATTTGTAAACACTACTCTCTCTCAACCCTGCCATTGTTTGGGCTAGCTTAGCACATACAACATTAACCTTGCAAAACACACCTGCAGCTAGGCCTCACATTCTAAAATCCACATTCTCACTAGTGTGGCAACTAAGAGCATGGATGTGACACTGGCTCCTGTAGCATCTGCACAGCAGACGGACACACAACACTTATGTGCACTCACTGTCCACTCGGCTTACCACATGTAGCACAGGGCAATCCAACAGACATAACAGCACTCTTAGTTCAGCTCTGTCTGATCTGGAACTGCATCAAGCATAGCTCAAAAGAACACCATGGTCACTCATGCACA